>SJYW01040925.1:385269-417997 GCA_006410735.1 Raphicerus campestris | reverse complement strand
TGAGTGATCACATCATCATGATTATCTGGGTTGTGAAGATCTTTTTTGTATAGTTCTTCTGTGTATTCTTGCCACCTGTTCTTAATATCTTCTGCTTCTGTTAGGTCCAGACCATTTCTGTCCTTTATCGAGCCCATCTTTACATGAAATGTTCCCTTGGTATCTCTAATTTTCTTGAAGAGATCTCTCGTCTTTCCCATTCTGTTGTTTTCCTCTATTTCTTTGCATTAATCACTGAAGAAGGCTTTCTTATCTCTTCTTGCTATTCTTTGGAACTCTGAATTCAGATGCTTATATCTTTCCTTTTCCCCTTTGCTTTTCACCTGTCTTCTTTTCACAGCTATTTGTAAGGCCTCCTCAGACAGCCATTTTGCTTTTTTGCACTTCTTTTCCATGGGGATGGTCTTGATCCCTGTCTCCTGTACAATGTCACGAACCTCCGTCCATAGTTCACCAGGCAGTCTATGTATCAGATCTAGTCCCTTAAATCTATTTCTCACTTTCACTGTATAATCATAAGGGATTTGATTTAGGTCATACCTGAATGGTCTAGCGATTTTCCCTACTTTCTTCAATTTGAGTCTGAATTTTGTAATAAGGAGTTCATGATCTGAGCCACAGTCAGCTCCTGGTCTGTTTCTGTTGACTGTGTGGAGCTTCTCAATCTTTGGCTGCAAAGAATATAATCAATCTGATTTCAGTGTTGACCATCTGGTGATGTCCATGTGTAGAGTCTTCTCTTGTGTTGTTGGAAGAGGGTGTTTGCTATGACCAGTGCATTTTCTTGGCGAAACTCTATTATGTCTTTGCCCTGCTTCATTCTGCATTCTAAGGCCAAATTTGCCTGTTACTCCAGGTGTTTCTTGACTTCCTACTTTTGCATTCCAGAAATTAATTCTTGTAAATTCTCAATGATGATCGTCTCTAGAATTCTTTAACTGTGACTCCCCAGAAATCTACATAAAAAGAAACCTGCAGAAAGGGCCAGGTTATGAGTCAGGGTTGTGCATAACCTCTTCTGGTTCCCACTGTCCTTTACTTATGAGAGGTGACCAAGCACCCAGAACTCACAAGGAGAAGCAGCTGGTATTCAGTTCCCTGTGTTGTTGTTTAGACAAAGTCGTGTCCAACCCTGTGACCCCATGGAATATAGCATGCCAGGTTCCTCTGTCCTCAGCTTGATGTAGCCACCAACTTTTCCAATGCCTCATTCCAGTTGTGTTTTTTCTCTTTTTCATAAAATTTGCTCATATTCATGCCCTCTTCCTCTTTTAATTTCCTCTATTTTTTCTATCTCTATCTCCCTTTAAAAAATATATTCATGTATTTGGCTGCACCAGGTCTTAGTTGTGGCATGCGGTTTCTTTAGTTTCTGCATATGGGATCTAGTTCCCTGACCAGGGATTGAACCTGGGCCCCCTGCATTGGGAGCATGGGGTCTCGGCCACTGGACCACCAGGGAAGTCCCTCTGTCCCCATTTAACTCTCTCTCCTGATTGCCTCCTCCCTTTACCTCATCTCTTGTTAGATGTATTTCCCGTTTTCTCTCTTGCCATCTCTCATTTGGTAATGGATCAGTCACTCACTCTACATCATCACCTAACTGCCACCCATCCCTCAACATCCCATTCATTACTTACTGGAAATGGTGAGATTTGCCTTAATGTTCAAGTTACTGTAATCACAGAGCCAGTGTGTGACCTCCTATACCACAGCCTTGGTAGATGGTCATCTCTGCTAGAGCTTGCCAATGGGGAGAAACTTCTTTCTTCAGGATGCTCTTCTTGGCACTCTCAGAGAACTCTAATATCTGGAAAGATCTTCCTTCTATTTGCACAAAATTCACCTCCTTGTTATTTCTTCTGACTGGTCTCAGTTGGTTTTGGTTTCTCCCTAATGATAACTATCTTAAATATTCAAAATACCAGTTTTATGTCCTTAACTCTCCTTCTTCTGTATCAACACATTCTTAGCTTTTTTATTTATCACTTTGACCCATGAGTATAACCTGTGTGAATAAAGACCTGGGTGGTCTTTCTGGGCCCTGGACTTTGGCCTAAACTTCATGTTCTGCCTCCTCATGTCATGTGTTGAAAGGATGTCTTGTGTACATCTGTCATCCAGAGAAATTAAAATGGTTTCAGAATACAGATAACCCAGGCCCATGGTCTCTAGATGGTTCCCCAAAGACATGGCATCATCCAATGAAACAATGAATATGCAAATGAACAATGACTAGGATATATATATATATACATATACATATGCATACACACACACACATATAAAACACTGGCATCAAATCTTCAGCAGCCACTTTAGGAAATCAATCCAATAACTATAATAAGCTGGCCAAGGAGTCAGCCTGCTGTTTGCAAATCAGGCCTGTAGGAAGACAGACCACTGTCTCTAGTAACAATCCAGGAAGCCAAACAATCACCCTATGTAATAACTGGCCCCAAATGGTCAAGACCTGATTAGTCATTAATACTTTCCATAATCACTATTTGCACTTCCAACTTGGGACCAATTTCGTGCTAAGTTGCTTCTGTAATGTCCAACTCTTCACAATCCTATGGACTGTAGCCTGCCAGGCTCCTCTGTCCATGGGGATTCTCCAGGTTAAGAATACTAGAGTGGGTTGCCATTTCCTCCTCCAGGGGATCTTCCCAATCCAGGGATTGAACCCATATCTATTATGTTTCCAGCATTTGCAGGTATGTTCTTTAACACTAGAGCCACCTGGGAAGCCCTGGGACCAACTGGAAGAAGTCAAATATGTATCCCAAACCAATCATACAGGATGCCCCACTTCTGATCAACTCTCTACAACTTCCAACTAGGGAAGACCTGAAGCTCCATCCCACTATAGAGCTTACCTCTCCTCTGCCTGCCTTTGCATCTCTGTGAAGCAAGAGAGATGGTGATTGACTCCCTTGGGAGGGCCAACTCTGAATTAACAGGTTTTGCTTATTCTCTATTGTGTGGTCTTTATTTCCACAGGTAGGAGTTCAGTGGCATAAAGTGCTGATATTTCCATGAGAGAAATATAGGTTTGTTTTATTTTTCTGCACTGGGGGAACAAAGCAGAGGAAAAAAAATAATTTTCTAGTTAACATTGAGGTGTGCATGAGGGTTTTTTCTGGAAAACACATTAAGTCTGATGTTCTCTGCTTTAATACGAATCCCCATTTAACATGTCTGTATTCAGTTTCAGGCATCCTCACCTATTCCTTGAATCCTCACCTAAACTTAGGTCATGATGAAGAGACACTACAGAGATAAAGAAGGGACAACACTTTTCCCTCTTTATTTAATAATACATTTTGAAAATGATTCCCTCACCCCATTTTATCCCCCAAATTACTGTTACTATGTGCCAAGAAAAAAATCTACATCAGTTCAACTTCCAGCTAAATGAGAAAGGACATTGTGAACCAGTTATTTAATCAGCTCTCTCCAGCTTTTGTTTAGTCAATAAAAGCTCTTTTCCTCCTGGTAATTTCTTCTGCATACATTTATCATCACCAATGATGACTTGACATTCCAAAGTCAATTTTATGCTCTTCATCTAGATTCCCGGCAAGTCAAGAAAAACAGGGCAGGGTAGGGGAATAAAGACATGCAGAAAGAGAATAATTTTCAATCATTTTCAGACAAAAACCTTGATGCTGTGGACATGGGAAATAGGAGGGAGTGATGGTGGGAATGTGGAAGAGAGGGATTTTCAAGGATGCAGAGGTGAGCAAGGTGGAGCTGGAGGTGCCCGCCTTCACTCTCTGGGAACCCAACAGACTCAGAGCATCAGCACAGGCTGACTCTAGGGATGAATATAAAGCTGGACTCATGTAACAGGCTTCCCCAAAACCTGTCTGAAAACCAGTGAAATAAACAATAAAGTTGATCTTCATTTTTAACAGCATTTAAAAATGCTGTTTGATCTTCATTTAACTGCATTTTATAATGCCATTGGCATTTATATCGTGCTAAAGACACAATGTACAGCAAATGTATTGATATGAAGTACATCATCGACCACTGAGTCGTTCTCTGTCTTTTGATGATTGCTTTCTCCACTGAGCAAGAGCATCTCGGAGCCTCCTCAGTGACAGAACTGATGCACAGCAGATAAAGAGCATGCACTGTTTGTTGACAATAGAGATTCAACTTATTTTTCAGATGCGTAGGCAGAAAGTGCTAAGTGACTTACTAGTTTTCATAAAATAAGTCAGAGACAGAACAAGAAGAAAGCACAGACATGATATGGTCGGGGCTGGCTTCATGTTTCCTAGGCTACACCATCTACGTGACAGCAGATAATAGCATCAGTCAGAAGAAGAATATTCAATATCTTAAAATTTAAAAGGAAACTATCACAAATGGATCTTTGCACAGAAATGAATTAAAATCATTAAATAGGATGGCTTTTAGCCTTCCACGGAATAAAACCACAGCTGACAGCTATGTTGATAGACTTTTCTATTTGAATTTCGGTGACTTAATGGAATAGTCATGATTCAATCACAACAGTATATAAAAAAGACAATTTGAAAAGATAAATATACAGTTGCAAGGCTAAAGTGTGGCATGACTAAATTCCCATAAGACAAAACAAAGAGTTATAAATACAGTCAGACAACTTTGTTGGTAATACCGATACCAACTTTTGTTAATCCCTGATGTGTACTTCTCTGGTGGTCCAGTGGTTAGAACCCCATTATCTTAATGCAGGGGGCACAGGTTTGATCCCTGATTGGGTAACAAGGATCCCTCATGTCACACAGCATGGCCTAAAAATTTAAAAACAAAAAGTACACATCAGATGCTTCACTGAAACAAGGGACATATGTACAGTGTCTGTGCTGCAACCTCAGAGAATGCCCACAGGGAAGTCTCCCAGTATGTTCCTGGGTCAAATGTGTGTCACCTCTCCTGGTAAGAAGTAATCGACAGATAAATACATCATTAACACAAAGGTAACAAAAAATTCAATGATAAAGAAAGGGGACATTAGCAGCGCAGCTCAGTTCAGTTCACTTTAGTCACTCAGTCGTGTCCAACTCTTTGTGATCCCATGAACTGCACCATACCAGGCTTTCATGCCCATCACCAGCTCCTGGAGCTTGCTCAAACTCATGTCCATTGAGTTGGTGATGCCATCCAACCATCTCATCCTCTATTGTCCCCTTCTCCTCCTGCCTTCAATCTTTCCCAGCATCAGGGTCTTTTCTAATGAGTCAGTTCTTTGCATCAGGTGGCGAAAGTATTGGAGTTTTAGCTTCAGCACCAGTCCTTCCAATGAATATTCAGGACTTATTTCCTTTACTGATCAAAACTTGGACTGCAAGGTTTGATCTCCTTGCAGTCCAAGGGACTCTCAAGAGTCTTCTCCAACACCACAGCTCAAAAGCATCAATTCTTTGGTGCTCAGCTTTCTTTATGGTCCAACTCTTGCATCAACTCATGACTATTGGAAAAAACATAGCCTTGATTAGATGGACCTTTGTTGGCAAAGTAATGTCTCTGCTTTTTAACATGCTGTCTAGGTTGGTTATAGCTTTTCCTCCAAGGAGCAAGTGTCTTTTAATTTTGTGGCTGCAGTTTCCACCTGTAGCAATTTTGGAGCCCTCAGAAATAAAGTTTGTCACTGTTTCCATTGATTCCTCATCTATTTGCCATGAAGGGATTGAACTAGATGCCATGATCTTAGTTTTTTGAATGTTGAGTTTTAAGCCAGCTCATTCACTCTCCTCTTTCACTTTCGTCAAGTAGTTCTTTAGTTTCTCTTCACTTTCTGCCATAAAGGTAGTGTCATCTGTGTATCTGAGGTTATTGATATTTCTCCCGGCAACCTTGATTCCAGCTTGTGCTCCATCCAGCTTGGCATTTCTCATGATGTACTCTGCATATAAGTTAAGTAAACAAGGTGACAATATACAGCCTTGATGTATTCCTTTCCCAATTTTAAATCAGTCTGTTTTCCATGTCCGGTTCTAACTGTTACTTCTTGACCTATTTAGATTTCTTAGGAGGCAGGTAAGATGACCTGGTATTCTCATTTCTTGAAGAATTTTCCACAGTCTGTTGTGATCTACACAGTCAAAGGCTTTGGTGTACTCAATAGCAGCTAGAGGGCTCCTCTTCAGTTTTCCACTTAGCGTCCTTAAGCACAAAGGGAAGGGAAAGGGAAGTCGCTCAGTCGTGTCCAACTCTTTGCCACCACGTGGGCTATAGCCCACCAGGCTCCTCTGTCCATGGGATTCTCCAGGCAAGAATACTGGAGTGGGTTGCCATCTCCTTCTCCAGGAGAATCTTCCCGACTCAAGGATCGAACCCAGGTCTCCCGCATTACAGGAAGACGCTTTAATCTCTGAGCCAAAACCATCAGAGGCTACATCATTGTCCGCTGGATGTAGTCCTGTACTATGAGTCAGAAGCTACATCGTTGCCGACACCGTCCATCTTTTCAGGTTGAATCCCTGGCTGCTGGAGCTGGACTCCAGCAAGCGGCGCCTGAACAGGGACACTGAAGAGATTCCACTTCTCCTGTTTGGATTCCTGACACACTGATTTGACATGTCCAGTCCCATGAGACCTCCAGGATCACAAAGACCCCCGAGGTCACTGAGATCTCTGGGGTCCTGGATTTCCTGGAGACCGAGGAAAGATGGGGAGATCAGAAGCTCACTGAGTCTGGACCTGAGGGAGCCAAGGAGAAGCCAAAGGGCGAGTGACCCTTCACCTGAGGTTTCACTGCTAGTACGTCGCTTCAGGCACCTAGCGCTTCAGGAGAGACATGCTGATTGAGTCCAACCATATTCTGCTCCACCTCGTCACCATCATTGTACTCAAGCACCTACCTCCAGCACGGTGCCAACTTGGGGCCAGCTGAAACTTCTCGCTCAACAGGCTGAAGAATTAATAGAACGGGGGAGACATGAGGCCACTCCTATGGTAATGTCTGTGGCTATGCTTCCTGTGATGGCTTGTCAGCCGAGGCCTTCCAGCGCAGAAAAGTTTCATTGNTTGCATCAACTCATGACTATTGGAAAAAACATAGCCTTGATTAGATGGACCTTTGTTGGCAAAGTAATGTCTCTGCTTTTTAACATGCTGTCTAGGTTGGTTATAGCTTTTCCTCCAAGGAGCAAGTGTCTTTTAATTTTGTGGCTGCAGTTTCCACCTGTAGCAATTTTGGAGCCCTCAGAAATAAAGTTTGTCACTGTTTCCATTGATTCCTCATCTATTTGCCATGAAGGGATTGAACTAGATGCCATGATCTTAGTTTTTTGAATGTTGAGTTTTAAGCCAGCTCATTCACTCTCCTCTTTCACTTTCGTCAAGTAGTTCTTTAGTTTCTCTTCACTTTCTGCCATAAAGGTAGTGTCATCTGTGTATCTGAGGTTATTGATATTTCTCCCGGCAACCTTGATTCCAGCTTGTGCTCCATCCAGCTTGGCATTTCTCATGATGTACTCTGCATATAAGTTAAGTAAACAAGGTGACAATATACAGCCTTGATGTATTCCTTTCCCAATTTTAAATCAGTCTGTTTTCCATGTCCGGTTCTAACTGTTACTTCTTGACCTATTTAGATTTCTTAGGAGGCAGGTAAGATGACCTGGTATTCTCATTTCTTGAAGAATTTTCCACAGTCTGTTGTGATCTACACAGTCAAAGGCTTTGGTGTACTCAATAGCAGCTAGAGGGCTCCTCTTCAGTTTTCCACTTAGCGTCCTTAAGCACAAAGGGAAGGGAAAGGGAAGTCGCTCAGTCGTGTCCAACTCTTTGCCACCACGTGGGCTATAGCCCACCAGGCTCCTCTGTCCATGGGATTCTCCAGGCAAGAATACTGGAGTGGGTTGCCATCTCCTTCTCCAGGAGAATCTTCCCGACTCAAGGATCGAACCCAGGTCTCCCGCATTACAGGAAGACGCTTTAATCTCTGAGCCAAAACCATCAGAGGCTACATCATTGTCCGCTGGATGTAGTCCTGTACTATGAGTCAGAAGCTACATCGTTGCCGACACCGTCCATCTTTTCAGGTTGAATCCCTGGCTGCTGGAGCTGGACTCCAGCAAGCGGCGCCTGAACAGGGACACTGAAGAGATTCCACTTCTCCTGTTTGGATTCCTGACACACTGATTTGACATGTCCAGTCCCATGAGACCTCCAGGATCACAAAGACCCCCGAGGTCACTGAGATCTCTGGGGTCCTGGATTTCCTGGAGACCGAGGAAAGATGGGGAGATCAGAAGCTCACTGAGTCTGGACCTGAGGGAGCCAAGGAGAAGCCAAAGGGCGAGTGACCCTTCACCTGAGGTTTCACTGCTAGTACGTCGCTTCAGGCACCTAGCGCTTCAGGAGAGACATGCTGATTGAGTCCAACCATATTCTGCTCCACCTCGTCACCATCATTGTACTCAAGCACCTACCTCCAGCACGGTGCCAACTTGGGGCCAGCTGAAACTTCTCGCTCAACAGGCTGAAGAATTAATAGAACGGGGGAGACATGAGGCCACTCCTATGGTAATGTCTGTGGCTATGCTTCCTGTGATGGCTTGTCAGCCGAGGCCTTCCAGCGCAGAAAAGTTTCATTGGGCCTATTTGCCTAATCCACCTTCTTTTCAGCCTGTTGATTGGATGAATGAGCCCATTCGTGTTTTTGTTAATGATACTCTTCTTTTGGGCACGGCTTCTATCTATCCTTGGAGAAAGAAATGGCAACCCACTCCAGTATTCTTGCCTGGAAAAGCCCATGGATGGAGGAGCTTGGTGGGCTAGGGTCCATGTGTCGCAAAGAGTCAGACATGACTGAGCGACTTCACTTTCACTTTGAACTTTAAATCTCTGCATAAAACAAAGTCATTGATGATTTGTGGTCATAACTGCATCTCCAACAAAGGTAGGAATATCTCAAACTTCAGTGTGTCCTGGATTTAACTTCTGGGGGACAGAACTGATGTGATTATTAAAAAAAATTTAATTCATCATATTCCACCCTTTTTGGAGAAAGAGTATATCCATGGAAATAAATAGCTGGATAGAAACAGTAGCCCAAAGATTTCAATCAAGCCCAGGATGGGGGAGAAGACGACCTCCATGGCCTACACAGGGATCCTAAATTGACCCACTCCCACTGGCTCAACAG
The DNA here is from genome assembly GCA_006410735.1 of Raphicerus campestris. Lineage (NCBI taxonomy): Eukaryota > Metazoa > Chordata > Mammalia > Artiodactyla > Bovidae > Raphicerus > Raphicerus campestris. The sequence goes on along the minus strand of SJYW01040925.1, from coordinate 408,846 downwards.
ACTTCCAAACAGGACACAGTCCACCTTTGAGTCAGGCTAGCACCAAGCAGAGGACTCAAAGATGCTTTCTCCAGTGCTAAACAGGTCAGGGCAACCATCCACCTCTCTCTCTCTGTTTATAATGGCTTCTTTATTTTCTTTCATTTTTTTGCCTCACTACTCAGGATGTGGGATCTTACTTCCCTGTCCAGAGACTGAATCCCCACCCCCTACAGTAGAAGCCCAGAGTCTTAAACTGCAGGACCACCATGAAAGTCCCCATCCACTTACCTTGATAATGACAAGTCTCACTGAAAATGAATACATTATGGTCTGGTGGGTTTTATTAGTATGGACTAGCAGCTCTTGGAAGGAGGTGGTTAGATAGCATCACCAATTCAGTGGAAATAAATCTGAGCAAAGTCTGGAGATAGTGAAGGATAANACACTGAAGAGATTCCACTTCTCCTGTTTGGATTCCTGACACACTGATTTGACATGTCCAGTCCCATGAGACCTCCAGGATCACAAAGACCCCCGAGGTCACTGAGATCTCTGGGGTCCTGGATTTCCTGGAGACCGAGGAAAGATGGGGAGATCAGAAGCTCACTGAGTCTGGACCTGAGGGAGCCAAGGAGAAGCCAAAGGGCGAGTGACCCTTCACCTGAGGTTTCACTGCTAGTACGTCGCTTCAGGCACCTAGCGCTTCAGGAGAGACATGCTGATTGAGTCCAACCATATTCTGCTCCACCTCGTCACCATCATTGTACTCAAGCACCTACCTCCAGCACGGTGCCAACTTGGGGCCAGCTGAAACTTCTCGCTCAACAGGCTGAAGAATTAATAGAACGGGGGAGACATGAGGCCACTCCTATGGTAATGTCTGTGGCTATGCTTCCTGTGATGGCTTGTCAGCCGAGGCCTTCCAGCGCAGAAAAGTTTCATTGGGCCTATTTGCCTAATCCACCTTCTTTTCAGCCTGTTGATTGGATGAATGAGCCCATTCGTGTTTTTGTTAATGATACTCTTCTTTTGGGCACGGCTTCTATCTATCCTTGGAGAAAGAAATGGCAACCCACTCCAGTATTCTTGCCTGGAAAAGCCCATGGATGGAGGAGCTTGGTGGGCTAGGGTCCATGTGTCGCAAAGAGTCAGACATGACTGAGCGACTTCACTTTCACTTTGAACTTTAAATCTCTGCATAAAACAAAGTCATTGATGATTTGTGGTCATAACTGCATCTCCAACAAAGGTAGGAATATCTCAAACTTCAGTGTGTCCTGGATTTAACTTCTGGGGGACAGAACTGATGTGATTATTAAAAAAAATTTAATTCATCATATTCCACCCTTTTTGGAGAAAGAGTATATCCATGGAAATAAATAGCTGGATAGAAACAGTAGCCCAAAGATTTCAATCAAGCCCAGGATGGGGGAGAAGACGACCTCCATGGCCTACACAGGGATCCTAAATTGACCCACTCCCACTGGCTCAACAGACTTCCAAACAGGACACAGTCCACCTTTGAGTCAGGCTAGCACCAAGCAGAGGACTCAAAGATGCTTTCTCCAGTGCTAAACAGGTCAGGGCAACCATCCACCTCTCTCTCTCTGTTTATAATGGCTTCTTTATTTTCTTTCATTTTTTTGCCTCACTACTCAGGATGTGGGATCTTACTTCCCTGTCCAGAGACTGAATCCCCACCCCCTACAGTAGAAGCCCAGAGTCTTAAACTGCAGGACCACCATGAAAGTCCCCATCCACTTACCTTGATAATGACAAGTCTCACTGAAAATGAATACATTATGGTCTGGTGGGTTTTATTAGTATGGACTAGCAGCTCTTGGAAGGAGGTGGTTAGATAGCATCACCAATTCAGTGGAAATAAATCTGAGCAAAGTCTGGAGATAGTGAAGGATAAGAAAGCTTGGTGTACTTCAGTGCATGGGGTGGCAAAGTGACCAACATGACTTAGTAACTCAAAAATGAAGTTCACGGAAATAGACACAGTGTCACTCATTGTAATACCTCGATCTTGCCCTGCTTATCATAGGGTCTGGAATAAATTTACAGAACACCTGAAGAAGTGAACTAATGCCTGTTCCAGATTTTTGGGGGGTTATCTAAAGTAAAAGAACTTACTTGGAATTTTTGATTTATTGATCAAATTTTTTATTCTATAATAACTTCATATTTTAAATGTATTTATTTTTAATTGGAGGATAATCATTTAAAATATTGTGATGGTTTCTGCCATATATCAACATGAATCAGCCATAGGCATACATATGTTTCCTCCCTCTTAAACCTCCCTCCTACCTCCTTCCTTTTTGATTTCTTGTCCTTCTCAGCATTTTCCCAAAATTTTCAACGCATTCTGGATTGCCTACTTGAGTCTATTTTTTAAAGAATATTTCTGCACATTTAGTATTTCATTTTTTTCTTCGTTTTTGGTTATATAATGTTGCCTCCTACTTTTGTATATGTATTTTAAATCTAAGATCATCTGAGAGCTTCCTGTGCAGCTAAATGTGAATTTCTTTGGCTGCCTGTACCTCTTTTCCCTGATTGGGAACATTTGTGATTGTAAAGTTTCATTTTTAGATGGAACTTTACATTCTTCTTATTGGGCTTCCCTGGTGGCTCGAATGGTAAAGAATCTGCCTGCAATGGGGGAGACTTGGGTTTGATCCCTGGTTGAAGGAAATGCACCCTGCTCCAGTATTCTTACCTGGAGAATCTCATGGACAGGGGAGCCTGGCAGGCTACAGTTTGTGGGGTCTTAAAGAGTCAGACACTACTGAGTGACTAACACTTTACATTTCCTGTAGATGCTATTTTCCATTGAGTCTGTACCTGGGGAGCATCTGAAAGGAGCCATGGTTTGTGGTCTTTGGGAAGCACAAGTTAGGGGTCACACCACTACATTATACTTACTGTGGGCAGAGAAGTCTTCCGGGGGGACTATATTTATTGGGTTTTATTTATTTTTTGGCTGAGCCACACAACATGTGGGATCTTAGATCCCTGACCAGAGATTGAACCTGAGTCTCCTGCCATTGAATCACAGAGTCTTAACCACTGGACCACCGGGGAAGTCCCAGCCACTGGGTTGAATATGGGCCAGAGAGGCTGAGAAGCGAGGGTCTTGTGTGATTTTGTGTGTCACTTGCTCTAGGCTCCCCTGACCTTCTTTCTGCCTAAGAGGGGACTCCACAAACTGGACCCACCTTCCCAGAACTTGTACTGGATGTAAGCCTGCTGTCCACTCCCCCAGTGCATTGTTCTCCATCCCCAACTGTCTTTCTGCATCACTCTCCTTGTCAGTCTCCTCTGTCCACTCTCTTCTCTTTCCACCTCTATCCCTATTTCTGTCCCTTTCTCTCTTGACTGTTTAATATCTACTTTTACTTCTACGTGCTTTAAATAACATTTTTCTAGACTGTCTCTACTCTTGTATTTCCTCCCAGACTCCCTCGTATTCCTCTCTAGCCATGGAACCATGCCAGCCTTTTTACGAACTTCTGAAAAATCTGTTTTCCTAAAGTCTAGAGTGCATGTCTGATGAAGCCCACAACTTCCTTTCTTCGCTGTTACGAATTCCAGGATGACTTGATTTCTCCCAAGGTTCACATAACTTTTACTCCAACAGTGAGCTCTTTCTTGTTGGTTCCAATGAAATACAGAATAGTAATTTCCCTTGCTACTTCCTCTCCCCACTAACAGATGGAATTGTAAGTCAGATGTTGTACTTTCTGCAGAATGCTTTAAGAATTAAAAGGCTTCTGTACTTTTCTGAGACAGTTTCCATTCTCCATAAGATCCACTCTTGCTACCTTCTACTCAGCCAGGAAGATTGCCATGCCCCATCAAATTGTATCACTTATTTCTCTCCCTTTTGTCCACATCTGAATGTTTTCTACCATTCCTTACATTCATGACATTTTATACATGTTATATGTATTTTCTGAGAAACATGATTAGTCCATTCTATGAGACTTGTTTCTTTTGAGGGAAATTAATCTTTTAGTTGCTTTATTTCAATAATGAATTTCACACTACTGATAGCTGAAGATATTTAATTTCTGGGTTGTAAATTCCTTGAGGTCAGAAGCCATGTGAGATTCATCTTTGTAAAACAGAGAGGTTGGAACAGTCCTGAAGCATGCCCAAAATGAATTCATTAACCTGAACTGATGCTTATTTTAAAGTTACAAGTTTATTTGACTTTCCCCCAGACACTGTGCATAGATATATAAACATTTGAAGACTTAAGTTAATTCCACATCTCCTGATTTTTCCTGAAAAGGACCTAACATTTCTTTCACAAGTTCTCCCTATGTGTTGTTTTCATGGTACATGATGTTAGAATTTTGTTGACATTTTTCTCTCTAGCTTTGTATTTTAATTTGAAGAGCTTCTGATCAGCCATGGATAGGTTATTATTGAGAAACATCAATGAGCTTGTTATTACATTAAGTAATTTACATATATTATTTTACATTTTTACAGCAGCTTTACCAAACAGATACTAGTCAATTACTGGTAAAGTATCCGCCTGCAATGCAGGAGACCTGGGTTTGATCCCTGGGTTGGGAAGATCCTCTGGAGAATGGAAAGGCTACCCACTCCAGTATTCTTGTCTGGAGAATTCCATGGATTGTATAGCCCATGGGGTCATGAGGAGCTGGACACAANCCCACAACTTCCTTTCTTCGCTGTTACGAATTCCAGGATGACTTGATTTCTCCCAAGGTTCACATAACTTTTACTCCAACAGTGAGCTCTTTCTTGTTGGTTCCAATGAAATACAGAATAGTAATTTCCCTTGCTACTTCCTCTCCCCACTAACAGATGGAATTGTAAGTCAGATGTTGTACTTTCTGCAGAATGCTTTAAGAATTAAAAGGCTTCTGTACTTTTCTGAGACAGTTTACATTCTCCATAAGATCCACTCTTGCTACCTTCTACTCAGCCAGGAAGATTGCCATGCCCCATCAAATTGTATCACTTATTTCTCTCCCTTTTGTCCACATCTGAATGTTTTCTACCATTCCTTACATTCATGACATTTTATACATGTTATATGTATTTTCTGAGAAACATGATTAGTCCATTCTATGAGACTTGTTTCTTTTGAGGGAAATTAATCTTTTAGTTGCTTTATTTCAATAATGAATTTCACACTACTGATAGCTGGAGATATTTAATTTCTGGATTGTAAATTCCTTGAGGTCAGAAGCCATGTGAGATTCATCTTTGTAAAACAGAGAGGTTGGAACAGTCCTGAAGCATGCCCAAAATGAATTCATTAACCTGAACTGATGCTTATTTTAAAGTTACAAGTTTATTTGACTTTCCCCCAGACACTGTGCATAGATATATAAACATTTGAAGACTTAAGTTAATTCCACATCTCCTGATTTTTCCTGAAAAGGACCTAACATTTCTTTCACAAGTTCTCCCTATGTGTTGTTTTCATGGTACATGATGTTAGAATTTTGTTGACATTTTTCTCTCTAGCTTTGTATTTTAATTTGAAGAGCTTCTGATCAGCCATGGATAGGTTATTATTGAGAAACATCAATGAGCTTGTTATTACATTAATTAATTTACATATATTATTTTACATTTTTACAGCAGCTTTACCAAACAGATACTAGTCAATTACTGGTAAAGTATCCGCCTGCAATGCAGGAGACCTGGGTTTGATCCCTGGGTTGGGAAGATCCTCTGGAGAATGGAAAGGCTACCCACTCCAGTATTCTTGTCTGGAGAATTCCATGGATTGTATAGCCCATGGGGTCATGAGGAGCTGGACACAAGTAGTGACTTTCCCTTTTATATATGAGACTAATGGAGCTCAAGTTAAATGATATATTGCAGCCAACAGAGCTATCCAGTAAAAGAATGATGAGAATTAGGTCTGATTGTTTCAAAAGCTTGTGTATTTCTTCTTCTAGAACTGTCCACTCCACCTGGCTGGTTGGTCAAACAGAAACTTGGCATTATTTTTTGACACACTGAGGTGCCATGACCTTCTCAACTTGGCTACATAAATGAACAAAACCAACACCAATGTCTACTCTCGGTACTGCAGTGGGATATTCTCATAGTGACAAAAAGCATGGTGACTCTTGAAATATTATTTTGGGAAAGCCGTGGCTGCCAGTAGGAGGAGCACAAAGGCTTTAAGAACACCATGCCTGACTACACACTTGATCTTTGCAATGAAAGACAGAAGGACGAGATAAAAAGTCAGAAGGCAGCTCCCCTCATCCTCTCCCCAGTCCTGGAAAGAGGGTAGGAGAGAATGATTCATTTCTCTCTAACCACTTTGACCTTCCTGGACTATAGTTGCAGGATTTTCAACTCCAGGAATAGTCTCAGGCTACTACTCAAGTGTGCAAAAAGGATATTTTTGTATAATTCAACCTATGCATTATTTTGACCTCCTCCTAATCAGCGGGAGTCATGGAAACTGGATGGCAGTTATTTTAAGAATTCTGATCTCACATCCACCCTTCTCTTGGGCCCGTGTCTCAGTTTCTGGGACGTAAACTGTACTGACATTGGGATTGGGCAGCTCTGTGGTTTATCCCTGTGTGTGTGTGTCAGTCTTTCAGTCGTGTCCGACTCTTGCAACCCCATGGACTGTATCCCAACAGACTCCCCTGTCCATGGCATTCTCCAAGTAAGAATACTAGAGTGGGTTGCCATTTTCTTCTCCAGGGATCTTCCCAACCCAGGGATAGAACCCAGGTGTCCTGCATTGCAAGCAGATTTTTTACCATCTGAGCCACCAGGGACTATCTCTTCCTCCTTATTTTATGACCACATCAGCCCATGGTGACATGTCCATCTCTCGTCTTGTCCTCTGTCAGCAGTGACAACACAGAAAGTCCCATGGATTCCTTCAGGGGTCCAGGTCTTTTTTAAAAATTAATTAATCAATTTATTTTTGCTGTATTGGGTCTTCATTGCAATGCATGGGCTTTCTCTAGTTAGGGTGAGCAGTGGCTACTCTCTAGTTGCAGTGCATAGCCTTCTCATTCTGGTGGCTTCTTTTGTGAAGCACGTGCTCTAGACACATGGCCTCTAGAGTTCGGGCTCAGTAGTTGTGTTGCACTGACTTAGTTGCTCCACAGCATGTGAGAGATTCCCAGACCAGTGATCGAACCCATGCACCCTGCACTGGCAGGTGGATTCTTAACTACTGAACCACCAGGAAAGTCCTGGGATAACTTCAGCTACTCTTGAGCATTTGTGATCTATTCTGCTGCTCAGGAAACTTTACAAGTCTTGATATATCATGCAACTATTTCTCCTCTGGGAGCTTGCTATTTCCCCCAGGCCATACCTGGGAAATAGGCACAAAACCTCTGCTTTTAAACAAAAATTTTATTAGACTGAATGTTTTCAGAGAGGTCAGCCTGGAAGAAGAGTTCCTCGGGGAACCCACCAGTGCCTGCATCTTTCTAGTTCACTCTAGCTTCTCCCATCAGCCCCCAAAATACTCTGTTTCCCCCTTTGGTTTTAAGGCAGATATAGTCTTCTTTCCCAAATCTTTATCTTCTCCATTATCCTAAGTGCTCAGGTTTTTGAAGCTCACAATTCAAGACAAATATTGCTTTTTCCCTCTGCTCTTTGCCTTCCCATTTATCTCCAAAGGTAATAAATACAGAATGGATGACCTGGCCGCGTGGCTGGGAGACGAGGCTAAGTGGAAAATGAAAAGACCTTGGGGTGAGGAAGAGCTAGATGAATGTTTTCAGAATGATCCTCTGTATTGCCCTTCCTCCATCTGCTCTGAGGCTGCAGAGCTAAGGGTAGAACTTTATTAACTAGCCCTGGATATCCTCAACAAGAAGAGTGAGGAGAGCAGTGTCTGCTCCAGTTCTGGCAAACTCGGCAACAAGATGGAAGGGGCCTGGAGGAGGGAAAATTCACCCCACATCTATCTTGCATCAGGTTTGGGGCTGGCCGCTGCAATGTTTTATTGTCTCTGATTGTCATGGGGTAGGTAGACCACACCTCCTTTCCTGTATCAAATATACACACTGAGTGAGTGCTTAGTTCTCAGTTGTTTCCCACTCTTTGCGACCCCATGGACTATAGCCCACTAGGCTCATCTATCCATGGGATTTTCCAGGCAAGAATACTGGAGTGGGTTGCCATTTCCTTCTCCAGGGGACTTTCTCAACCCAGGGATCAAACCCATTGATCCCAACCCAGGGATCCTTGGCAGGAGAATTCTTTACCACTGAGCCACCTGGGAAGCTCTCCTTTAGGTTACTCGCTTACAATGTTGCTACTAGAAAAGCTGCATTCTGTTTCACATCTTCTTGCTTCTCTTTGCTTCTGTGTATATATTGTACCTGCACTAATATATATGAAATGGGCTTCCCTGGTGGCTTAGCTGGTAAAGAATCGACCTGCAAAGCAGGAGAAACCGACTTGATTCCTAGGTGGGGAAGTTCCCCTGGAGAAGAGATAGGCTACCCCCTCCAGTATTCTTGGGCTTCCCTGGTGGCTCAGAAGGTAAAGAATCCACCTGCTATGCGGGAGACCTGGGTTTGATGCCTGGGTTGGGAAGATCGACTAGAGGAGGGCATGGCAACCCATTTCAATATTCTTGCCTGGAGAATGCCATGGACAGAGGAGCCTGGTGGGCTACAGTCCTTAGAGTTGCAAAGAGTCAGATACGATTGAGCAATTAAACACAGCACAGCATATATATAGCACAGGGAACTCTACTCAATACCATGTAATAACCTATATGGGGAAAGAATACGAAAAAGAATATGCATATGTATAACTGATTCACTTTGCTGTATGGCAGAAACTGACACAACATTGTAAATAAACTATACTCCAATACAAATTAATTTTTTAAAATGCTTGGGACTTCCCTGGCAGTCCAATAAATGGTTAAGACTCTGTGCTTCCAGTGCAAGGGGCACGGGTTCAATCCCTCTTGGGGAAGATCCCACGGTATCGCAGTGGTGTGGCTAAGTAAATAAATGGATAAACTGGAAGTTCATAGTTTTTGTAAACTAACCATTTAAAATGCCAAATGCACCTTTTCAATCGTTGTCTATTGTGTGCAAAGCACAGTAGGTCCTCTGTCCACAATGGGTGTGGGGGACGACAGAGGAAGGTTACCACTGCGCGCTGCAGACCAGGCTCACAGTGGGGGAGTGGGGAGGGGAAACAGGTGGAGGTCAGACCTGCTCTGTGAATGCAGAGAGCAAGGAGGAGAGGGGGCCCAGGTGAATCTGATGTGGTAGAGACAGAGCAGGTAGGCCACAAGGAGTTTTATGGTCCAAGGATAATGAAAACCACTTAATGGCTTTTAGCCTAGACTTATCTGTTCTGTTACGGATTTTTAAAACTTCCCTCTGGCTGCCTTCAGAAAATGGTCTGGAGCACAGCAAGTGTTCAGAGGAAGATAAGACCAGTCAGGAAGTCACTATAATCATCCAAGCAGGAGTGAGGATCTTTTAAAGAGCAGGGAGATGGTAAAGATATTAGGGGATGAAATATGCAGGATGGATATTGAGGGATGTGGAGGAGGCTGGTGAAAGAGGAGGAGGAGACCCTTTGTGAATCATTCCTTTATTGTGTTCTTTTCTTTTCTGTAAGTCGTGCCCAGGGCTGTGTATAACCAAACAAACAAGCACAGGAAGTTAGTAGTTTACTAACATGTATTGACACTTGTGGCTCAGCTGGTAAAGTATCGTGGTGCAATGTGGGAGACCTGGGTTTGATCCCTGGGTTGGGAAGGTTCCCTGGAGAAGGGGAAGGCTACCCACTCCAATATTCTGGCCTGGAGAATTCCATGGACTGTATAGTCCATGGGGTTGCAAAGAGTCAGACATGACTGAGCAACTTTCACTTTCTCTTTCACATTGACACTTAAGTTCTAAGAACTTTGCATGTGTAAACTCATTTGATTCTTAAAATGATCTTAGAAAGATCATGCTAGGAAAAGACATGGTACTCATTTCATAAACAAGGAAACTGAGTCATAAGGAAGTGAAGTAATCCAGACAGATCTCACTTGCGATTTCAGACTTTTTCATTGTTATGATGCATGTTGAGATTGAAGTGGTAAAAAACAGGAAAGAATTAATTCCAACAATTCCTTAGCAAGAGGCTGAGGGACAGTGAGAAAATCCTTCAGAGGAAAAGATGAACTCAAGTCCACTCTCATAAGACAAAATGAGAGAATGAGTATTCCATGGACCAGCACCAGGGCATATAAGCTAAAGAAATCACTGTTTTATTTCTCAGAACTATTGGTCTACACAACATTTTTGAGCAGAACAACTGGAATGAGTGGAAGGCCAAGTGGTATGAGACAGGTCCCAATTCAATCTACCTCTGATTGCACTGTGTGTCTGCATGAGTCACAGAGTCTTTAGTAAATGAAAGCCTTCTCGAAGATTAATGAGGCTGACTCCAGTCACGTTGAATCAGGAGCTAGATGTCTAATCATATCCTTCAGCAGAGTTTAATATCGGGGGAAGGATGAGAAGAGGGAGGTTATTTAAGCAAATGTGAGAATGAGATAGAGACTATCGCATTAGCTCATTCTAAGAAGATACAGGTTTGATTCCTGGATCAGGAAGATGTCCTGGAGAAGGAAATAGCAACTCACTCCAGTATTCTTGTCTGGGGAATTCCATGGACAGAGGTCCCTGGTAGGCTATAGTTCATGGAGTTGCAAGGAGTCAGATGCCAATTACTGACTAAATAGCAACAACAACAAGGACTGGAGAAGTCCAAAAGAGGAGACAACTGCTTGCACGTTCATTTCATTAGACCGTTTATTAGTTTACCATGTTTCTCTTGAAACGTAGCAGCCATGAGCTTCAATCTATAGAGACCAGTGAATACCAAGGTACCATTTGGACAGGATTCAATTGTGTGTTAAGGTTCACAAATTTCTCCCCGACAGTGTTAATGGAATCTAGTGAGGTGGAAATCACAGTGAACAAAAGGAGATAATCTGAAAGAATATTAACGCTGAAGATATTCAACACCATTTCCTCTTCCATTGACTATCCCATCAATCTCTTCCCAAGTTTTAAGGAAGCCACCTAGTCTTTCTTTCTATTCTTTCAAAATCAGTATTGTTTACTTCTTAATACTCTACTATTGTCATAATTGAAGGATATCAAGAACCTTCTAACTGCCAATGGGAGAACCACTCTCAGACAAGGATCACTGGACTTGACTTCTACTTCTATCCTTATTTTAGACTTATTTTAGTCTCTGCTTCTGTTCTCTAGCTTTCTGTTTCTTCAAATTCAAGGCATCTCCTTAAGAGATGGTCCCTGACTTTCACCCTAAACTGCCGTCAAGCTCTGGTCCCTGTCTGTATCATGGTCTTTAAGCACTTCTGTCTTTGTGATCCTCTTCCCACATAAAAGTATACTTAAAAATTTTATTAAAGACAAACATATATTAATTATTGTCTTTGACCTAAAAGTTTATGCCTTTCTTCTAATTTGAAAATGAATTAATGCACTAGATTGGCAATCCCATGACATCAGGGAAACTTATTCACTGCTCTGCTCCCAGCATGAGAAAAATGCTTGGTATATTATAAAGTCTAATTAACATTTATTGGAGGAATCAGTGAATTAATGAATTTTCTGAGTTCCTTTCCTAGGACTTCTGTGACTACTATTTTTCAACCTTTTCTTTTTCTCCTTTTTGTGCCCTCCTTCTTCCATCTTCCCTTTAAATACATCCTGGATTTCTTTCCAGAGTTCCACTTTAACATTGCAGTTACATGGTTCTCTCCACTGTATTCTCCTCTCAATGCATATAAAACAAAACTCACCAGCTTATCTCATTCTCCTTAATACTATTATCAATGTTATCATCATCATTTTCATTATTACCAGGATTAGCATCTCCATAATGGTAATGTCATTATCATCTTTTGAGTTTCTCATGCTTGGTAGACACACATAATAAATGGATATTTCCTGCCATATCAGTAAACAAGGATGTCACAATCATCAGTGATTGCAGCCACCACCGATGGTGAGTCAGTGAGCCCTGAAGGAACTTGGGAAGGAAAGAATGAATATCTTCTCTTGCAGCCATCAGACTTCAGCCATTCCCCATGTTGAGTCCTGAGGAAATTCTGGATAAGAAAACAGAGGATACTGGCCACAGATAACTGAGGTGCATATCAAAGGAATAATTTTAGTGAGCCCAACTCTTGCATCCTCCCATACACAGAAAAGCACTAAATTCCTTAACTTGGGATATCTGGTTTTCTTTAAACTACCTGGTTTTTGTTGCAGGTAGTTCCGACTACTTGCCCTTTGTTGCAAAACTTCCATATAACCTGGCTCCCATCCTTACCTCCTTGAGTAGTTCTCTCAGGGCTACTTGAGATGTTGTCTCTTGGGCTTGAAGTTCTCAGCATGTTGTTCAGTTGCCAAGTCATGTCCAACTCTTCACGACACCATGGACTGTAGCAGGCCAGGCGTCCGTGTCCCCCACCATCTCCTGGAGTTTGCTCAAGTTCCTGTCTATTTCATCAGTGATGTCATTCAACCATCTCATCCTCTGCCACCCTCTTCTCCTTCTGCCTTCAATCTTTCCCAGCATCAGGGTCTTTTCCAATACCCAGAGAATAAGACATAACTTTCAATTTTTAGGTTATGAATATACTTTCTTTTTAGTCGACAAGACATCATCTTTAGATTCCCTTTCTGCTTTAGGCGGATCCAATTTGTGCCCAAATTTGGTTGAGCCCACCCTTGCCCTTCCAGGCATATTTGTTTCACCTTCAGTTGGCATCTTCGCTAGCCTAGACCTTCATTAAGTCTTGCTGGTATAAACATACTACCCTCCCTACCAGTTTTTGCATCTCTTCTCTATCCTTTCCCCATTCCAGTCATCACATTTCTTCCTAAAACATCCCTTTGGCTAAAGTATGTAATTGATGCCCACTGGTGACAAAGTAAATTCCAAATTCTTTCCTTTGATATTTCGTGTCTTGACTCCAACTTAAATGTCTAGCTTTCTGTCTATCACTCACGTAGAACCTGAGGTCTGACCATACCTCTCTATTGAATATTTCCTGAAAATAATACTCTAGTTTTCTGTGTTGACTGAAAAGCATTCATAAACTAAAAGTTAAGAGTTATGTTTTCAGCCCAGGAGGCAGCATTTAAAGTAACTCTGAGAAAACTGCTCTGAGGAGGCAAGGGGGGAGCTAAGATATATAAGAGTTTTGCAATAAAGGACAGGTATTAGGAACAAAAGATTCCTGTTAATAAAAGAAAACTAGATATCTCAAGTTAAGGAATTTAGCAGTTTTCTTTGTATGGGAAGATTTAAAAGTCTGGACTCACTGAAATCATTCCTTTGATATGCACCTCAACTGGCCAGTATCCTGTGCTTTCTCATCCTGAGTTTCCCCAGGGCTCACCATGGGGAGTGGCTGCAGTCTGATGGCTGTTATGGTAACCATTCTTGGTTTCCTTCTGGAGTTCCCTCCCTGAGTTCCCTTTGGGCTCACCAGTTCTCTAACGAATGTGGCTGCAATGGCTGATGACTGTGACATCCTTTGTCTACTGATATGGCAGGAAATATTCCATTTCTTAACTATATCTTTTTTTCAAACTACCCTTTTTGCCACCCTTCTCTGCTATTATATGTGCGTCTGAATGCAGTGCTGGAGCACAGAGCACCGGCAGGTAGCAATTTGATCTTGACTCCTGGCCTGCCTCTGGTACTCACAGGGCTGTATACGAAGGAAGGCATTAGTAGATGTTTATTCAGTTGAACTTAAAACAAAGGGAAAATGAACATAAAGGACATTCACTTCTACTCTGGTATCATATCTGATGTCAAAAGATGACAATTTTAACTTCAGAAGAGTAAAAGCATTAACTAAACAGCAGTAGTCAATTTAGATAAATTTACTTAGGTCAGAATAATTCGAAGCTTTACAACCATACAGCACAACAAACTGAGGCAAAGCTAATTTCAACCTGGATGAATATTTCCATTTCAGAGTTTTAATCTAATCAAACAGAGTAAATTAGTCAGGAATGTCTGCCTTGTCTCCAGAAATGCCTTGATCACTGAACCAAGCTTTAATGAGACAAGCAACTAATTATATTATCCCTCTAATATAAGACAATGAAAAGGTTAGGGTAGAGGAGGAATAATGCGCATTCCCATAAGAAAACACAGATAATGTGCAATGATCATTCAACCTTCTAAGGATTCAGAGATGACCTTTATAATAAAAGGTGTTCTTCATTTTTTTAAACTTAAGTTTTTCTGCTTTTATTTAAAAAAAGAAAAGAAAAGCCCTTATAGTTACCAAGAGGGAAAGATAGGGAGAAGGATAAATTGGAAGATTAAGATAGACATATATTCACTATTATATAGATAACTAATAAGGAACTATGTTGGGTTATCCAGGCGGGGTTAGTGCCTGCCAGTATAAGAGACATAAGAGACATGAGCTTGATTCNAAGAAAAGCCCTGGAGAGGGATAAATTGGAAGATTAAGATAGACATATATACACTATTATATAGATAACTAATAAGGAACTATGTTGGGTTATCCAGGCGGGGTTAGTGCCTGCCAGTGTAAGAGACATAAGAGACATGAGCTTGATTCCTGGGTCAGAAAGATTCCCTGGAGGAGGGCATGGCAACCAGCTTTTTCAGTAGAAATTCTATATAGCTCAAGCAAATTAAACTATGAAAATGAAACTAACAATGATGACACATCCCAAAGAAAATTACCGTTTACATTTTGTTATGGACATTTTCGGTCATGGATTTTCTTTGCCCTTTGTGTGTGTGTGTGTGTGTGTGTGTGTGTAAGGTCATATATTTTTCTGTGTGTATAATTAAACTTCGATCACAGTGTACAAAATATTTTAACTTTATGTTTGAAAACATGCCAAACAGATCTTCCCATGTCATTAGATGTTCTTTGGTTACATTATTTTTAGTAGCTGAGTTATCCATTTCATTGTGGTGCTATACTCAGAAAGTTTTTAGTCTTTCACTATTATAAATAAAGCTTTGAAAGGAGCTTTATACTTCATTTCATATGGACTCTATTGTTTTCTAGTTCCTTGATGTGCATGCCTCAATGTGAAACTGCAAGACCATAAAAATGGTTAAACTCCTTAAAGGATTTTTTAAAATAAAGCTACATTGAAGTTGACATTCCATGGGTAGATCTACATTCTCACAATCTCATGAATAATGAATGATAACATATTTTACAAGTAAGACTGAGTTATTTAATATGCTTATTCATCATTTGCTTTTTTCTTTTATGAAACTTGTTTGCATATCATTTGAACATGTTTCAACTAGGGATATTTTTCTTTTCCTCTTTGATTGTGAAGAGCTTTTCATATTCTTCTTATGAAAAAATAAGAAATACTCCAAACAAAATATAAAGACTAATATAAAACACATTTAACTCTACTATCTAGCTCTAGTAAATCTCAAGAATTTGAAATACTTCCTCCATTCTTTCTGGTTTTCAAGCTATAATACATTATCTAAAAGTCAAGCTCTTGTTTCCCTCTGATCTTCCAACCTGGAAGTATGCTATGCTCTTGAAGCCAAGTGCTCTTCTCTTGATACTAATACTATACTTGTAGGTATTTTTATACTTATGAAGTATAAGGTTTAGACTGATAGCATATAAACATATAATCATTAATAGAACTGAGTGATTAGCATCCAATTTAAGATCTTGCATCTATATTTGCAAATGAAATTTGCTGTTGTTCAGTTACTCAGTTGTTTCGGATCCTTTGTGACCCCATGGACTGCAGCACTTCCCTGTCCTTCACTATCTCTGGGAGTTTGCTCAAACTCATGTCCATTGAGTCAGTGATGCCATCCAAACATCTTGTCCTTGGTCATCCCTTCCTCCTGCCTTCAATCTTTTCCAGCATCAGAGTCTTTTTCAACTGGTTTATACAAATCTTTTCTTATGCTTCATTTATTGGTCTCAGTACCAAGTTTGTATTAATCTCATTATTAATTTGGCTCTGGTTCCCCTGCTTTTCTCTAGAAAATATTTTGGTTAAAAAATAGACTACCTGTTCTTTGAAGATTTGACAAAAATGGACCTATAACATTGTCTTTGTTTTATCTGTAGCTATATCTATCAATCATTCAAAATAGCATTATTTATCTTTATCTCTCTTTTCCTTGATAATAGACATTCTTCCAGGTTATTTGTGATATTTTCTTTGTCCTGTATGTTACAAATAATTTTTTCTAATTTGTCACTGAAGCATCTATTTTGTTTATGGTATTTTTCATGCAAATGAAGAATTTTAAAATTTATATCTTTGCATTTGTTTATTTTTACGTGTTTACATAATCTCTAGTATTATGTATTTATTGTTTAAGCACTTAGTATATATAAAGACTTTTAAATTTCAGTTTATATTGGAAACTATGAATTTCCAATAACTTCCTAGTGTTCCAACATCAATTATTAAATCTTCACTCCATTAATTTGAAAAGTTGGTTTATTATTTCCTAAATTCTATTTATGTTTGACTCTGTATCTCTTTAAATTCATAGATCTGTCCTACTGCATTATTATTTTTTATTTTATAATATGCTTTTATATGAATGAGAGTAAAATGATCTCCTTCCTTCTTTTTTAAAAAATCGTGTGGTGTTTTTTTTTTTCTAGAATGAATGAATGAATAAAGTCGCTTAGTCGTGCCTGACTCTTTGCGACCCCATGGACTGTAGCCTATCAGGCTCCTCTGTCCATGGGATTTTCCCATGGAGTGGATGACCATTTCCTTCTCCAGGGATCTTCCCGACCCAGGAATCGAACCCGGGTCTCCCACATTGAAGGCAGACGCTTTACCGTCTGAGCCATCAGGGAAGCCCTTCTTTTTTTCCAGATTCACCTCATAATCATTTTTATATTTCAACCAAAATTTTAGAACTTCCTGTAATTTGTATAAAATATGTTGACTAAAAGTAGATTCAGAGTAACATTTTTACAGAACTAATTTTTCACACTCAGGAAAGTAATGTCTATTTTTCATTCATTCAAATTTTTTCTTTCATGCTTCTTAGTAAGGTTTTGTTGGCTTTTTTACAAATATCATTCAAGTTTTCTGTTAAATTTATCCATATATATTTATTTGATACTTTTCCCACTATTGGAGATGTAATTGCTTCTTTTGTTCACTTGTTTTCATTCATATTCATACATTGTATATGTATTTTCTTTAAGGAAAATTTTAAACAAATAGTAAGCAGTTATTGACATATATTCTCAACTGATTAAATAAAACTTGAAATTGACCTTTTAAAAAATTATTTATTTATTTTGCTGAGTCAGATCTTATTTGAGGCATATGAGCTATTAGTTGTAGCATGTGAAATCAAGCTCCCCAACCAGGGATCTAACATGGGCCCCCTGCATTGGGAGCTTGGGGTCTTAGCCACTGGACCACAAAGGAAGTCCCTGAAAATGCTCTTATGTCACGTATGGTGAAAATTCAGCCATAGAAACTTTTCATTTTCAGGTGATTTTGTGACTTTACTAAGGATCCCACCCAGCTGGGTCTTAGGGTGCCTGGTGATCTTGGCCCTTGATGTGGGGAGGGTCTCATCCTTTCACAAGCACTCAGTTCAAAGTTCACTTCGTATTCAATTTTGCTGTGTGCCCAGTGCTATGCCAAATGGTTCCATGTGCCTGATCTCATCCTCACAATAGTTCTTTGAGGCGGGAAACATTTGCATCCCTCTTAAGAGAGCAGTCTCCCATTCAGGAGGGAAACAGGGTCAGACTGATCTTCTCATCACATGAAATCATTTTGTAACTTCATCCATTGCTTCAACTAACTGACAGAAAGGGTACCTTGAATTCTTTCATGCGGTTCAGCATAGATTTATGCAGCAAATTCCTACCTTGAGAAATCTGGGAATTAGAGAATTTAAAGTTAGTGTGTGTGCTCATAGAAATATGCAACACAAATATTGCCACTGAATAATGTCAATAAAAATAAAAATTGTAGCTCCAGCCCATTATGAAGAGTTCTTTTAGTCATTTCTGAGCAACTGACATTCTGCTCCCAATTATGCTTTTTGCTTATTGAATAAGTAAGCATTAAAGTCTGTTTGTTTTGTTTGTTTTCAATAATAACTAGTCTTATGTTCATAAATGGCAAATTATACTTGTGTATTCTTTTTTCTCCAGCACTAATTGCTGAGTGAATGTGATTTGAATCCGTATTTTTAGAGAACTATTCATGTGTATCCTATTTTAATGAGAATCACTAAGACCTGAACTTTAAAGGTTTGAAGAGCTAGCATTCTTTTAGAAAGAGAAAAGGGAAAATGACAGATCTATGAACATGGGATAAATTGAGTTAGGGAGAGTTATTGAAGTTTTCATCAACTCCATATCTAAATATATTATTAATGAAATTTTGAAGCTTAAAAAAAATAGAGCACACAGAAAAATAAGGTCAGCCTGCATAATTTATTTTCAGGGAATAGGTAGCAACAGGTCTCCAGCTTTGAAAAAGAAAGTCTTACCTACTAAACTGTTTTCTTTTTTAATAAGATTTACATATTTATTTACGGACTGTGCAGGGTCTTCACCTCTAATAGAGGGCTTTCTCTAGCTGAGGTGGGTGGGGGCTCCTCTTGGTTGTAGTGCTTGAGCTTCACCTTGCGGTAGCTTCTCTGGTTGCAGATCACAGTCTCTAGGTGCCTGGACTTTGGTAGTTGGGGCTCCTGGACTTAGTTGCTCAGGAATGTGGGATCTTCCCAGACCAGTGATCAAACTGGTGTTCCTTACATTGCAAGGCAAATTCTAAGCCACTGGACCACCACGGAATTTCACTTAGTTCAGTTCAGTCGCTCAGTCGTGTCCGACTCCTTCCCACCCCATGAATCGCAGCATGCCAGGCCTCCCTGTCCATCACCGAACTCCCAGAGTTCACTCAGACTCATGTCCATCGAGTTGGTGATGCCATCCAGCCATCTCATTCTCCTGCCCCCAATCCCTCCCAGCATCAGTCTTTTCCAGTGAGTCAACTCTTTGCATGAGGTGGCCAAAGTACTGGAATTTCAGTTTTAGCATCAGTCCTTCCAGTGAACACTCAAGACTGATCTCGTTTAGAATGGACTGGTTGGATCTCTTTGCAGTCCAAGGGACTCTCAAGAGTCTTCTCCAACACCACAGTTCAAAANTTTAAAATAAAGCTACATTGAAGTTGACATTCCATGGGTAGGTCTACATTCTCACAATCTCATGAATAATGAATGATAACATATTTTACAAGTAAGACTGAGTTATTTAATATGCTTATTCATCATTTGCTTTTTTCTTTTATGAAACTTGTTTGCATATCATTTGAACATGTTTCAACTAGGGATATTTTTCTTTTCCTCTTTGATTGTGAAGAGCTTTTCATATTCTTCTTATGAAGAAATAAGAAATACTCCAAACAAAATATAAAGACTAATATAAAACACATTTAACTCTACTATCTAGCTCTAGTAAATCTCAAGAATTTGGAATACTTCCTCCATTCTTTCTGGTTTTCAAGCTATAATATATTACCTAAAAGTCAAGCTCTTGTTTCCCTCTGATCTTCCAACCTGGAAGTATGCTATGCTCTTGAACCCAAGTGCTCTTGATACTAATACTATACTTGTAGGTATTTTTATACTTATAAAGTATAAGGTTTAGACTGATAGCATATAACTATATAATCATTAATAGAACTGAGTCATTAACATCCAATTTAAGATCTTGCATCTATATTTGCAAATGAAATTTGCTGTTGTTCAGTTGCTCAGTTGTGTTGGATCCTTTGTGACCCCATGGACTGCAGCACTTCCCTGTCCTTCACTATCTCTGGGAGTTTGCTCAAACTCATGTCCATTGAGTCAGTGATGCCATCCAAACATCTTGTCCTTGGTCATCCCTTCCTCCTGCCTTCAATCTTTTCCAGCATCAGAGTCTTTTCCAACTGGTTTATACAAATCTTTTCTTATGCTTCATTTATTGGTCTCGGTACCAAGTTTGTATTAATCTCATTATTAATTTGGCTGTGGTTCCCCTGCTTTTCTCTAGAAAATATTTTGGTTAAAAAATAGACTATCTGTTCTTTGAAGATTTGACAAAAATGGACCTATGACACTGTCTTTGTTTTATCTGTAGCTATATCTATCAATCATTCAAAATAGCATTATTTATCTTTATCTCTCTTTTCCTTGATAACAGACATTCTTCCAGGTTATTTGTGATATTTTCTTTGTCCTGTATGTTACAAATAATTTTTTCTAATTTGTCACTGAAGCATCTATTTTGTTTATGGTATTTTTCATGCAAATGAAGAATTTTAAAATTTATATCTTTGCATTTGTTTATTTTTACGTTCACATAATCTCTAGTATTATGTATTTATCTTTAAGCACTTAGTATATATAAAGACTTTTAAAATTTAGTTTATATTGGAAACTATGAATTTCTAATAACTTCCTAGTGTTCCAACATCAATTATTAAATCTTCACTCCATTAATTTGAAAAGTTGGTTTATTATTTCCTAAATTCTATTTATGTTTGACTCTGTATCTCTTTAAATTCATAGATCTGTCCTACTGTATTATTATTTTTTATTTTATAATATGCTTTTATATGAATGAGAGTAAAATGATCTCCTATTTCCTTCTTTTTTAAAAAATCGTGTGGTGTTTTTTTTTTCTAGAATGAATGAATAAATAAAGTCACTTAGTCATGTCCGACTCTTTGCGACCCCATGGACTGTAGCCTATCAGGCTCCTCTGTCCATGGGATTTTCCAGGCAAGAGTGCTGGAGTGGATAACCATTTCCTTCTCCAGGGGACCTTCCCGACCCAGGAATAGAACCCGGGTCTCCCACATTGTAGGCAGACGCTTTACCATCTGAGCCACCAGGGAAGCCCTTCTTTTTTTCCAGACTCACCTCATAATCATTTTTATATTTCAACCAAAATTTTAGAACTTTCTGTAAATTGTATAAAATATGTTGACTAAAAGTAGATTCAGAATAACATTTTTACAGAACTAATTTTTCACACTCAGGAAAGTAATGTCTATTTTTCATTCATTCAAATTTTTTCTTTCATGCTTCTTAGTAAGGTTTTGTTGGCTTTTTTACAAATATCATTCAAGTTTTCTGTTAAATTTATCCATATATATTTATTTGATACTTTTCCCACTATTGGAGATGTAATTGCTTCTTTTGTTCACTTGTTTTCATTCATATTCATACATTGTATATGTATTTTCTTTAAGGAAAATTTTAAACAAATAGTAAGCAGTTATTGACATATATTCTCAACTGATTAAATAAAACTTTAAATTGACCTTTTAAAAATTTATTTATTTATTTTGCTGAGTCAGATCTTATTTGAGGCATATGAGCTATTAGTTGTAGCATGTGAAATCTAGCTCCCCAACCAGGGATCAAACATGGGCCCCCTGCATTGGGAGCTCGGGGTCTTAGCCACTGGACCACAAAGGAAGTCCCTGAAAATGCTCTTATGTCACGTATGGTGAAAATTCAGCCATAGTAACTTTTCATTTTCAGGTGATTTTGTGACTTTACTAAGGATCCCACCCAGCTGGGTCTTAGGGTGCCTGGTGATCTTGGCCCTTGATGTGGGGAGGGTCTCATCCTTTCACAAGCACTCAGTTCAAAGTTCACTTCGTATTCAATTTTGCTGTGTGCCCAGTGCTATGCCAAATGGTTCCATGTGCCTGATCTCATCCTCACAATAGTTCTTTGAGGCGGGAAACATTTGCATCCCTCTTAAGAGAGCAGTCTCCCATTCAGGAGGGAAACAGGGTCAGACTGATCTTCTCATCACATGAAATCATTTTGTAACTTTATCCATTGCTTCAGCTAACTGACAGAAAGGGTACCTTGAATTCTTTCATGCGGTTCAGCATAGATTTATGCAGCAAATTCCTACCTTGAGAAATCTGGGAATTAGAGAATTTAAAGTTAGTGTGTGTGCTCATAGAAATATGCAACACAAATGTTGCCACTGAATAATGTCAATAAAAATAAAAATTGTAGCTCCAGCCCATTATGAAGAGTTCTTTTAGTCATTTCTGAGCAACTGACATTCTGCTCCCAATTATGCTTTTTGCTTATTGAATAAGTAAGCATTAAAGTCTGTTTGTTTTGTTTGTTTTCAATAATAACTAGTCTTATGTTCATAAATGGCAAATTATACTTGTGTATTCTTTTTTCTCCAGCACTAATTGCTGAGTGAATGTGATTTGAATCCGTATTTTTAAGAAAACTATTCATGTGTATCCTATTTTAATGAGAATCACTAAGACCTGAACTTTAAAGGTTTGAAGAGCTAGCTTTCTTTTAGAAAGAGAAAAGGGAAAATGGCAGATCTATGAACATGGGATAAATTGAGTTAGGGAGAGTTATTGAAGTTTTCATCAACTCCATATCTAAATATATTATTAATGAAATTTTGAAGCTTAAAAAAAAATAGAGCACGCAGAAGAATAAGGTCAGCCTGCATAATTTATTTTCAGGGAATAGGTAGCAACAGGTCTCCAGCTTTGAAAAAGAAAGTCTTACCTACTAAACTGTTTTCTTTTTAAATAAGATTTACATATTTATTTACGGACTGTGCAGGGTCTTCACCTCTAATAGAGGGCTTTCTCTAGCTGAGGTGGGTGGGGGCTCCTCTTGGTTGTAGTGCTTGAGCTTCACCTTGCGGTAGCTTCTCTGGTTGCAGATCACAGTCTCTAGGTGCCTGGACTTTGGTAGTTGGGGCTCCTGGACTTAGTTGCTCAGGAATGTGGGATCTTCCCAGACCAGTGATCAAACTGGTGTTCCTTACATTGCAAGGCAAATTCTAAGCCACTGGACCACCACGGAATTTCACTTAGTTCAGTTCAGTCGCTCAGTCGTGTCCGACTCCTTCCCACCCCATGAATCGCAGCATGCCAGGCCTCCCTGTCCATCACCGAACTCCCAGAGTTCACTCAGACTCATGTCCATCGAGTTGGTGATGCCATCCAGCCATCTCATTCTCCTGCCCCCAATCCCTCCCAGCATCAGTCTTTTCCAGTGAGTCAACTCTTTGCATGAGGTGGCCAAAGTACTGGAATTTCAGTTTTAGCATCAGTCCTTCCAGTGAACACTCAAGACTGATCTCGTTTAGAATGGACTGGTTGGATCTCTTTGCAGTCCAAGGGACTCTCAAGAGTCTTCTCCAACACCACAGTTCAAAAACATCAATTCTTCGGCGCTCAGCTTTCTTCACAGTCCAACTCTCACATCCATACATGACCACTGGTAAAACCATACCCTTGACTAGACGGACCTTAGTCGGCAAAGTAATGTCTCTGCTTTTGAATATGCTATTTAGGTTGGTCATAACTTTCCTTCCAAGGAGTAACTGTCTTTTAATTTTATGGCTGCAATCACCATCTGCAGTTATTTTGGAGCCCAGAAAATAAAGTCTGACACTGTTTCCACTGTTTCCTCATCTATTTCCCATGAAGTGAT
>SJYW01040925.1:335638-366982 GCA_006410735.1 Raphicerus campestris | reverse complement strand
GACTTAGCAGTTTACATGTTTCAATGCCATTCTCCCATATCATCCCGCCCTCGCCCTCTCCTACAGAGTCCAAACTGTTCTATACTTCTGTATCTCTTTTGCTATCTTGCATACAGGGTTATCGTTACCATCTTTCTAAATTCCATATACATGCGTTAGTATACTGTATTGGTGTTTTTCTTTCTGGCTTACTTCATTCTGTGTAATTGGCTCCAGTTTCATCCACCTCATTAGAACTGATTCAAATGTATTATTTTTAATGGCTGAGTAATACTCCATTGTGTGTATGTACCACAGCTTTCTTATCCATTCATCTGCTGATGGACATCTAGGTTGCTTCCATGTCCTGGCTATTATAAACAGTGCTGCGATGAACATTGGGGTACACATGTCTCTTTCAATTCTGGTTTCCTCAGTGTGTATGCCCAGCAGTGGGATTACTGTGTCATATGGCAGTTCTATTTCCAGTTTTTTAAGGGTTCTCCATAGTGGCTGTACTAGTTTGCATTCTCACCAATAGTGTAAGAGGCTTCCCTCTTCTCCACACCCTCTCCAGCATTTTTTGCTTGTAGGCTTTTAGATAGCAGCCATTCTGACTGGCATGAAATGGTACCTCATTGTGGTTTTGATTTGCATTTCTTGGATATTGAGTGATGTTGAGCATCTTTTCATCTGTTTGTTAGCCAACTGTATGTCTTCTTTGGAGAAATGTCTGTTTTGTTCTTTGGCCCATTTTTTGATTGGGTCGTTTTTTTTCTGGAAATGAGCTGCAGGAGTTGTTTGTATATTTTTGAGATTAATTTTTTGTCGGTTGCTTTGTTTGCTATTATTTTCTCCCATTCTGAAGGCTGTCTTTTCACCTTGCTTATAGTTTCCTTTGTTGTGCAGAAGCTTTTAATTTTAATTAGGCCCCATTTATTTATTTTTGCTTTTATTTCCAATATTTTGGGAGATGGGTCATGGAGGATCCTGCTGTATTTTATGTCGGAGAGTGTTTTGCCTATGTTTTCCTCTAGGAGTTTTATAGTTTCTGATCTTACATTTAGATCTTTAATCCATTTTGAGTTTATTTTTGTGTGTGGTGTTAGAAAGTTTTCTAGTTTCATTCTTTTACAAGGGGTTGACCAGTTTTCCCAGCACCACTTGTTAAAGAGATTGTCTTTTCTCCATTGTATATTCTTGCCTCCTTTGTCAAAGATGAGACGTCCATAGGTGTGTGGGTTTATCTCTGGGCTTTCTATTTTATTCCATTGATTATATTTCTGTCTTTGTGCCAGTACCATACTGTCTTGATGACTGTGGCTTTGTAGTAGAGACTGAAGTCAGACAGGTTGATTCCTCCAGTTCCATTCTTCTTTCTCAAGACTGCTTTGGCTATTTTTTTGGCTATTCTTTTGTATTTCCATACAAATTGTGAAATTATTTGTTCTAATTCTCAGAAAAATACTGTTGGTAGCTTGATAGGGATTGCATTGAATCTATAGATTGCTTTGGGTAGTATATTCATTTTCACTGTATTGATTCTTCCAACCCATGAACACAGCAGGTGGATTCTTTACCATTTGAGCCACCAGGGAAGCTAATATGTACCCATCAAGGATTGACAGTTACTAATATTTTTTTTGTTTGCTTCAAGTATATTTTTATAAAAAGAAGAAAAAGAACTGTAGATGAAGTTGCAATCTCCTTTCTCCCTACCCCTCAGTATAATCCTCTCTCCCTCTCCCACAGTGCCTGGAACTCGTGTGTAGCATCTCCAGCTGTTTTGTATTTTTGCATATATATATATACACACACACCTATATAATATCTTAAAACAAGGTAACATTCTTAGAACAAGGTGCATAGGTTACAAAATTGTCACTAAAGGTATTATTCTGCAACTTGTTTTATATATATAACTGATTTTGAACTATATATATATACACACACACATATATATATATATATCCGCTAAGTCACTTCAGTCATGACTGTGTGACCCCATAGACGGCAGCCCACCAGGCTCCCCTGTCCCTGGGATTCTCCAGGCAAGAACACTGGAGTGGGTTGCCATTTCCTTCTCCAATGCATGAAAGTGAAAAGTGAAAGGGAAGTCGCTCAGTCGTGTCCGACTCTTCGCGACCCCATGGACTGCAGCCTACCAGGCTCCTCTGTCCATGGGATTTTCCAGGCAAGAGTACTGGAGTAGGGTGCCACCGCCTTCTCTGATATATATATATATATATGTATGTATATGCAGATTTAATTGTTTGCTCTGTTGTGTGCTTTAGAAATATGCCACTTTTTTTACAACCTATTCCCCATTTATTGACATTCTGTTTATTTCCTGATTTTTAAAAAATCATATTTACTACATTGTGTCCTAGTGCCTGTGATATTTAAAACTCAAATTGCTCATAAGTTCTGGTTTCTGTGAACCTTGGCTTTGTAGTTTACCTCTTTTTTCTCACACTTCTGTTGAACGCCTGCTTAATGTTGTCATATTTCAAGGTTTCACAGATAACATTGCTTTTTATCCCAGCAGGCAGACCTTGATGGAAATGCAGAGCCGTCACGGGGCGAGAGCAAGTGATGCTGACCAGCAGGCTTATCTTGTTCAAAGAGGTGAGTCACGTGTGATACCAAGTGGTAGAGGTTCCATGGGTTTGCTATCCTGTGAAGAAGTTGGCTTGAGAAGAAAATTTCACTACATTCTATATACACTAAAATCTCACTACATTCTATATATTCCAGGTCAAGTTACCAAAAATACAGCAAAAATCAGTCCTATTTCCAGAGTACCCCAAACTCCATCCATTCCCTCCTGAATCCAGACCAGACTCTTCACACTGGCATTTAACACCTGGCATAGCCAAAATTCGAGCCTTCTCTCACTCTGTTCCCCTGTGGATATTAGCCAACAGAATCACTCCCTGTTCCTTGAACTTGTCCTAAACTTATACACCTATGTGCACTTGCTTATGTGGTATCCTTCATATAGAGGCCCTTCCTTATTCATCTGTCTCTTCCTACAGTCTCTTTCCAGTGAACTCTTACCCTGTCTTTAAAGTGAAAGTGAAGTCGCTCAGTCGTGTCTGACTCTTTGCGACCCCTTGGACTATAGCCTACCAGGTTCCTCCGTCCATGGGGTTTTCCAGGCAAGAATACCCCATCTTTAAAACCCATCTCAAATACCGTCCCCATGAATCCCACAGAATGTGACCTTTCCCTCCTGAATTTCCAAAGTATTTTATTTCTGTTCCAGAACTTATCTGCTATTTTATAGTTACTTATATGTTCTAAATATGCATGTAAGTACTCTATTAAATAAGCCCCTGCAGAGCTTATTTATCACCCAGGTATTTATCACCCAGTACCTGGTGTTATGCACATAGTAAGGTTACCATTTATTGAGAGTTTACTATGTGCTGGTGCTGTGCTGATCCCTTCATACAAATTACTTCATCTGATCCTCACAAAATTCTATCAGGTATATTATATCAAGTTCTTCCAGAAGACAAGGTTCAATAACCCAGGATTACAAGGCTTCTAAAGGGCAGAACTGAACATGGAGCCCAAGGTTATCTTAATTCTTTGCCACTACACAGTACTACATGTAATAAGCCTGTCACTATGTTCTATATCCAGATTTCAATTCCCTGAGTGAAATTGATCATAATACTTATACAAAATATAGTGCTGTGTTTATTACATGGTTTTTAATACTCCAGGAATAATGTTCTGTCATTTACAGTAAATTATGTCACTGAAAGGGAAGTATTATCCTTGAGTTTAGATAGGAAAAAACTTAATAGTCAAAGGATCAAAGACTGACATAGCTAGATGAAAGGTTAATAGCAATGCCAGTAAGAAGAATCAAATGTTATCTGATTTGATTACGTTATATAAAAAAAGACGTTATATAAATTTTACATAAAACTGATTCTTAATTTTTTTAATTCTAGATCAGTCTGAATCCCTTCCAAATACCAACTGACTATTGAAAAGGAACTATCAGTGTTGTTATCAATACCAAGGAAGCAATGTAGTATGTATAGTTAACTGTTAAATTGTAGCAAAATTTTTCTGAGCATCCCTTCTACCACCTGTCTCTGCCGACATGCTGCTGCCAAAGTCCTTTTACAGGAAAAAATAGATTAAATATTAGAGGTAGTGATTCAGGTTAAAGATACACATTAAAAAAAAAGATACATATAGTATTCATGGGGCATATGCAGAAGGAGCACAGTGCATGCTAAGTCACTTCAGTTGTGTCCGACTCTTTGCGACCCTAAGGACTGTAGCCCTTCAGGCTCCTCTGTCCATGGGATATTCCAGGCAAGAATACTGGAGTAGATTGCTATGTTCTCCTCCAGGGTATCTTCCCAACCCAGGGATTGAACCCANATTGTTGCATTTACTGCAGGCCACTGGTTTAGCAGATCCCCTGCCGGTCAGTCTCCAGGGGCCCGGGGCTGAAGGGGAGCTGTCACTACCGGAAATTCAGCCCTCGCTGTGTCCTGGTGGTGTCCGACAGACCATCTCATTTTAAATGTTTCCTTTTGTTGATGTATTTAATCCTCTGGGGTTTCCAAGACTGTTTGGCTTGTGGTCCAGAACAACTGTGTGACACATTGAAGAAGGTTTTATCACTTCCCCAGAGAATGAAAAGCATCTTGGAGAAAGATCATTTTTCCTCCAGCCCCATGGCACACCACTGCTTACCTACCAAAAGCTGCTTTGGGAAAATTACACCCACTATTGAAAACATTTTCCGTGACAATGTCCCCTTTGAGAAGTTAGGTCTGGTCTTCTGCCAGTTGGAGATTTGATGTAACCGAAGATCTTAATCCTGATAGAGAACTGAATTTACTGCAAACAGAAAGAAAAACATTTGCAAGTGTACTGTTTGCATTCCTGCTGTGAAATAAGACGTGACCCGGGACTTATCTGGAAGAACTCCCATCAGAGCTGTGGAAATCGCATTTCATGATCAGAAATCTGGTTTGGGAAAGAAACCACTCTGCTCTGCGTCCAGTGGGATGGAGTCCTTTGTTTCCTGATGTTCTCATGTTAATCCCCAAGGCACGGTTGACAGGAGAACAGCACTGACTGGGGCAAGGCCCCAGAGTCCAAAAGAGTGGATGCAGTCTGTGTGAGGACCTGGGCTCCACCAGCGACCTCTCTGTGAGTCATGTCATCTCTTCATTTGCTCCATGCTTCAGACTGTTTGAGCAAGACAANAGTCCAAAAGAGTGGATGCAGTCTGTGTGAGGACCTGGGCTCCACCAGCGACCTCTCTGTGAGTCATGTCATCTCTTCATTTGCTCCATGCTTCAGACTGTTTGAGCAAGACAAATTCAAATGTTGGCAAGTGGCAAAAACAAACAAAAAACCCCAATCTCATATCTGAAATGTCATGCGGTCGCAGGATCACTCCTCTTGAAGGAAAAGCTTGAATCTATGTTGAAGTACTTTGTAAACTCCAAAATAATATTCTTGATAAGAGCCACCGAAAAATGTGAAATGAAGGGAGAAATCGTCTTTGCAGTTATCAAGCAGCTGAGACGTTTAAGCAATGTGCTTAACATTACTATGCTTTCACAATACTCCAATTTTAGTTTTTTTTTTTTTTTCATTTTTAAAAATAATGATCTGGGGACATCCCTGGTTGTCCAGTGGTTAAGACTTCACCTTCCAATGCAGACAGGGGCTGTGGGTTCAATCCCTGGTCAGGGAACTAGGATCCCACATGCTTCGTGGCCTAAAAACCAAAACATAAAACAGAAACAATATTGTAACAAATTCAATAAAAAATTTTAAAATAGTCTACATCCAAAAAAGTCTTTAAAAATTTTAAAATAATGGTCTACATTCCAGTTTTTAAATTAGGATGTGCCATGCCATGCTCAGTTGTTTCAGTCATGTTCAGCTCTTTGTGACCCCATGATCTGCCCACCAGGCCTCTCTGTCCATGGGATTCTCCTGCAAGAATACTGGAGTGGGTTGCCGTGCCCTCCTCCTGGGGATCTTTCCAACCTAAGGATCAAACCTGCTTCTCCTGCGTTTCCTGCATTGCAGGTGGGTTTCTTTATTGTCTATTTACAAGGACAAATAAAAAGCATCTTGAAAAATCCAATTATGACTTTATTTAATATCCTTGACTTCTGCATCAGTAATTTCTAAGATCCTAAGTCTCCAAAATGCAAAAATATACTACAGTGTCATGTCCATAACCAATAAATTCTTGGGGCACCCCTTCTTACTTGTTGCATAGGAATAAATATTCCTTTAGTTGGAGAGATACTTTTGTGGCTTCTTTTGTGGATCATCTCAACCTGTAGACAGACGAGTGACCTGGCTCTGTGTTGGTGTCCTAGGGCAGTGGTGCGTTGCTAGAAGTCCTCTGAGTATTTTCTCCCTGACACCTGACTTCCCTCTCAGATGTGTACACCTTAGTTCAGAATCCCCACATGCCTCTAAAGCACATATGTCTCCACCCTAGTCTTCAAATCCCTCTGTTGACATGTTACAGAACAGGGGAGTCAGGGGTAATCTTTTTTCATTATTTGAATCGAACATTTGGGGCCAAAACTTCTCCAGAACTTTCGGTGCGTGAGAAAGGATGGGGAATGGCAAGGCTGAGACAGGTCACAGGCCAGCTCTCCATACCTGAGCACTGGACCAAGACCCAGAGCTGAGAAACAGCTGGACACCGGCCCCCAGCTGGACCCATGGAGCTGTCCCTGCTGATGGCCACAGTGGAGATCTCTNCCCACATGCTTCGTGGCCTAAAAACCAAAACATAAAACAGAAACAATATTGTAACAAATTCAATAAAAAATTTTAAAATAGTCTACATCCAAAAAAGTCTTTAAAAATTTTAAAATAATGGTCTACATTCCAGTTTTTAAATTAGGATGTGCCATGCCATGCTCAGTTGTTTCAGTCATGTTCAGCTCTTTGTGACCCCATGATCTGCCCACCAGGCCTCTCTGTCCATGGGATTCTCCTGCAAGAATACTGGAGTGGGTTGCCGTGCCCTCCTCCCGGGGATCTTTCCAACCTAAGGATCAAACCTGCTTCTCCTGCGTTTCCTGCATTGCAGGTGGGTTTCTTTATTGTCTATTTACAAGGACAAATAAAAAGCATCTTGAAAAATCCAATTATGACTTTATTTAATATCCTTGACTTCTGCATCAGTAATTTCTAAGATCCTAAGTCTCCAAAATGCAAAAATATACTACAGTGTCATGTCCATAACCAATAAATTCTTGGGGCACCCCTTCTTACTTGTTGTATAGGAATAAATATTCCTTTAGTTGGAGAGATATTTTTGTGGCTTCTTTTGTGGATCATCTCAACCTGTAGACAGACTAGTGACCTGGCTCTGTGTTGATTTCCTAGGGCAGTGGTGCGTTGCTAGAAGTCCTCTGAGTATTTTCTCCCTGACACCTGACTTCCCTCTCAGATGTGTACACCTTAGTTCAGAATCCCCACATGCCTCTAAAGCACATATGTCTCCACCCTAGTCTTCAAATCCCTCTGTTGACATGTTACAGAACAGGGGAGTCAGGGGTAATCTTTTTTCATTATTTGAATCGAACATTTGGGGCCAAAACTTCTCCAGAACTTTCGGTGCGTGAGAAAGGATGGGGAATGGCAAGGCTGAGACAGGTCACAGGCCAGCTCTCCATACCTGAGCACTGGACCAAGACCCAGAGCTGAGAAACAGCTGGACACCGGCCCCCAGCTGGACCCATGGAGCTGTCCCTGCTGATGGCCACAGTGGAGATCTCTTAAAACTAGCCTCAGATTAAATCCCACAGGTTCAATTCATCTTTTATTTTGGTGGCAGTAACAGTAGCATTAAGAATAACCTTACAAACTCTCAACCTCTCAGGGGAGAAAGCTATGCAGTTAGAACCTTCATAAATACTTGTGGTCACTTGGTACTGATATATTAATTCAGAATACTAATGTTTGTAAATACAGAATTGTCACATGTATATATTTTTACATGAAGATGGGGGAAGCTGGCATTACAGAATTTTAACATAAAACCAAATTAAAACACAAATATGCATCAATTGATGAATGGGTAAATAAACTGTGGCATATCTATTTGTTGTTGTTCTTGTTGAGTCACTAAGTTGGGGCCAGCTCTTTGTGACCCTATGGACTGCAGTATGCCAGGCCTCCCTGTCCCTCACTATCTCCAGGAGCTTGCCCAAGTCATGTTCACTGAGTCAGTGAAGCCATCCAAACATCTCACGCTCTGCCACCCTCCTCTCCTTTTGCCTTCAATCTTTCCCAGCATCGGAGTCTTTTCCAACAAGTCAGCTCTTTGCATCAGGTAGCTAAAGTATTGGAGTTTCAGCTTCAGCATTAGTCCTTCTAATGAATATTCAGGGTTGATTTCCTTTAGGATGGACTGGTTGGAACTCCTTGCTGTCCAAGGGACTCTTGAGAGTCTTCTCCAACACCACAGTTCAAAACACCACATCAATTTTTCAGCGCTCAGGCTTCTTTATGGTTCAATTCTCACACCCATACATAACTACTGGAAAAACTATGGCTTTGACTATATAGACCTTTGTCAGCAAAGTGATGTCTTTTCTTTTTAATATGTTGTCTAGCTTTGTCATAGCTTTCCTTCCAAGAAGCAAGCGTTTTTTAATTTCACAGCTGCAGTCTACATCCACAGTGATTTTAGAGCCCAAGAAAATAAAATCTGTCACTGCTTCCACTTTTACCCCTTCTATTTGCCAAGAAGTGGTGGGTCCAGATGCCATGATCTTAGTTTTAGTGTTTTAATAGTTATTTGAGAGTTGGGATCCCTCCAAATAGCACATACGTGAAGTGACGTGAAGTCGCTCAGTCATGTCCGACTCTTTGTGACACCATGGACTGTAGCCTACCAGGTTCCTCTGTCTGTGGGATTCTCCAGGCAAGAGTACTGGAATGGGTTGCCATTTCCTTCTCTAAATAGCACTTATGGTTGTCGTATATGATTAACACACATTACCTAAAGCTTGTGAAATTCTTTTTTGGTAGAGTAGGAAGTGGGGTCCTTTGAGAGTTATTGTTATTTTCATAAAGTCCCAAACAGAATCATTTCCAGTTATTGTTGCATATCAATATTTAGATCATGCACCTCGTGTAAGTGCTTGAAAACAGATACAGTGGACTTCCCAGGGGGCACTAGTGGTAAAGAACCCGCCTGCCACTTCGGGAGACGTGGGAGACCTGGGAG
Source organism: Raphicerus campestris (assembly GCA_006410735.1). Taxonomy (NCBI): domain Eukaryota; kingdom Metazoa; phylum Chordata; class Mammalia; order Artiodactyla; family Bovidae; genus Raphicerus; species Raphicerus campestris. The sequence continues at coordinate 357,744 of SJYW01040925.1, read as the reverse complement.
ACCTGGGGTCAGTCCCTGGGTCGGGAAGATCCCCTGGAACGGGAAACAGCACCCCACTCCAGTTTTCATAGNGAGTTATTGTTATTTTCATAAAGTCCCAAACAGAATCATTTCCAGTTATTGTTGCATATCAATATTTAGATCATGCACCTCATGTAAGTGCTTAAAAACAGATACAGTGGACTTCCCAGGGGGCACTAGTGGTAAAGAACCCGCCTGCCACTGTGGGAGACGTGGGAGACCTGGGGTCAGTCCCTGGGTTGGGAAGATCCCCTGGAGCGGGAAACAGCACCCCACTCCAGTTTTCTTAGTTTTCTTGCCTGGGAAATCCCATGGACAGAGGAGCCTGGTGGGCTACAGTCCATGGGGTTGCAAAATGTCAAATGTGACCGAGTGACTGAGCACAGTTCAGTTATTTGCTGTCTTAAACATCTTTTCTTATATCCAGTGCATGCCAGCCTTTATTAATTTCTTTCTCCATTTAAGTCAGAGACTTTTTCCACAAGAAGTAGACCTTCAAAGTTCTTGACTTACTCAGAGATTTTTTTTCCCCAGGACTTCAGGACTTAACTCCTGGAGTTATTAAACATTGTCTCTGAGTGAAGAGAAGATGAAAAATAGTGTTCTTTCTGGGCAAAAATAAATTTATTCTTCTCTGGCTAAAAACACTTTTTATTTCCTTTACAAGTGATGGAGCTCAAGCACAAATTTGATTGTTACTCTGCTTATTACTATATAAATAGCTTTAAAATTCAATATACCACTCAAATTCATGCAAATTATAGAGAGGGGAGGTTCTTCCAGAAACAAAAGACTAGAGTATAAATTTCCTTACATTTCACTGACGAAATAAATTATGTGCATCATAGTAGTCCTGACATTTTGATTAGGCTACATATAGGTAATCTCCAAAGTACATATTAATTCTCAAAACAGTGATCATCAATTTTAATTCATTATAACTCTTTTGATCATTTATAGTGTTAAGGGAAAAATAATGAAGAGACTACTATATCTGTAGATCATGCTTTGTTGTCTCATAATTTCCAGATGTTTTGTAACAACCAAATGATAAAATATTGATATCCAACAAAATAACTAAAAATAATTTAAATGGTATGTCTTACAGAAATTGTGTGCCTTCTTACACTAACTTAAAATTGTTTTAAAAGTTCTTTTGTTGCTCATGATACTTATTTTCTTTAAATCAAAAGGTTCTAAAACATGCAAAGAATCAGGAAAATAATACTTATAATTAGAAGAAAAAATAAACCAGTGGAAAAGACCCAGAAGTGACAGTGTTGATGGAATTATCAGATAAAACTTTAAAAGAGACACTATGTTCGAAAATAAAACATAAGTGAAATGAGGAGACAGATGGAAACTATAAAAAATAACCAACAGGAAACTTTAGAGCTAAAAATCATACAGAATAAAAAATTCTCTGGGTAGACTTAACAATGGATTAGATACTGCAGGAGTAATAACTCTTTCAAGGGCAATAACTGCAAAGGCAACAGAAATGAAATGGGAGGACTTCCCTGGTGGTCCAGTGGCTAAAACTCCACGCTCTCAATGCAGGGAGCCTGGATTCGACCCCTGGTCAGAGAATTAAATCCCACATGCAGCAACCAAAGAACTTACATGCAACAACTAAGACCCAGTGCAACCAAATTAACTAATTAAAAAGAGAGAGAGAGAAATGAAATGGGAGACGTGACAATAAAAACTGTGGAAATTGAAGCACAGGGAGAAAAAGACTGAAAAAATAATGAACAGAATCTGTGTGGCCCTGGGCAATAGTAAACAATCTAATGTTACAGTAGTTTAGTCGCTAAGTCATGTTTTGTGACCCTGTGGACTGTAGCCCTCCAGGCTCCTCTGTTTATGAGATTTCCCATGCGAGAAAAGTAATTGCAATCTCAAGGAGACTGTAGCCCCCTCCTTCTTGGAGGGCTGAATATGATTTGAAGAAATAATGAGCATAAATTTTTCAAAAGCATCCCATCACACATCTAAGAATTAGGCCATTACACCTTAAACAGGATAAAGAGAAAGACTCCACCAAGTCAAATCATCATCAAACGAATACAATTCCATGATGGAGAAAGCAAGTCTTTTTTTTTTTTTTTTCATGGAAAAAGCAGATTGCATGTAGATTCAAGCATGCTGAATCTCGGTGAAAGATAGGCATTTTGAAATATCAGTCCAGAATCTAGGAAAGATTCAAACTGGGGGTTCGTCAGTCTGTATGCAGTGGAGAACGATGTGGAATCCAACCTCCACCCCTCCATGATCCACTGAGATTCTCCCTGTCCACCTCCATTTTTCCCTCTAAAAACTGCCATGGCTGAGCAGAATCTTCAGGGTTGGTCTCAGAACATGAAAGTCCCTTCTCCCCAGTTTGCTAGTTTTTCGGATTAAAGCAGCTTTCCCTTTTATTGACACTTGCCTCTTGAACGACTGACTTTTGAGTGGTGAGCATCTGAACCTTAGTTCAGTAACAGGCATAGCAACAAATACCAGAAATGACCTGTAACACTCCATGAAATGAAAATGTGCTGTGAAGATCACTAGCAACCATGAAAGTGCCTGATGTTTTTTGATTAGATGTCTTCAATTTGAAGTGGATACCAGGGATTTAAATTTCATTTCTACAGTGATTTAACAACAACAAAAAAAAGAAAATGAGGGGGAGGAGTGGTACTAAATAAACAAAGCACACCCTTCACTCACTGTCCTTTCCTGAGCCAACCACTTACAATATTAAATGCAATTATTAAGGTATATTGACAGAATATCTAATATGAACTCAATACTACAAATGTCTGTGTAAAACCACGTGTCTCAGAATTNCAGGGATTTAAATTTCATTTCTACAGTGATTTAACAACAACAAAAAAAAGAAAATGAGGGGGAGGAGTGGTACTAAATAAAGCACACCCTTCACTCACTGTCCTTTCCTGAGCAACCACTTACAATATCAAATGTAATTATTAAGGTATATTGACAGAATATCTAATATGAACTCAATACTACAAATGTCTGTGTAAAATCACGTGTCTCAGAATCCTAAAAAGTGTCTAGAAGTCTTTTGCTCCTTTCAGTATTCAAACAGGTATTTTCTTCCTCTTATATATAATTGTAGCCTAGTGAGACCAGCTGGGCATGAAGGAGTGGCAGAGAACTCCCAAACAGGCACCACTCAGAAATTCCCAACTGGGATGGGGCTTACCCATCGGAGAGCAAGCCCAGGCATCGCCCCAGCTTTGTCAGATGGAAAAAGCCAATCTGCAGATCTAATATTTTTTCAAGAAATCCTAGGGAAACTTAACAAGCAAAATTTCCCCCAAATCCTACTTTTGAGAAAAGTCATGCTTTTCAGAAAAACATAGAAACATTTTGAAAGTGTTGATTTTTTTAAGTGTAGCTATAGAAATTAAAATAATGTAACAAAAAGCAGCTAGAGTCAAGCAGTTTGCCAGTGATGGAATGAAGGGGCCTGCACTCCTCAAGCCTGCTTTATTCATCTTCCAAAGAAACCAGATTAAAAACTAAAACATCTCAAAGCGGGTGGATTATATCATTTTATCGCTGAAAAGACTTGAGGAAAACAAGCATCCTGGTTATCTTTCTCATCAGATTTTTCCTATTATTCTACCGTTTTGTTCTTCTTTAGCTCTTTCTACCCTTCCTTCACCTTACTTAAAAAAATCTTAACATAATTGAGAGTTTTGCCAGAGGTATGTTTGTCATGTACACCCACTTTCAAATAGATATGTTTTGGTAAATGGTGACACAGAACAGAGAGTCCCATAAAATTAAGCACTCAGAAAGCAGGAGAGTTGTTACCAGGAGTGGGGGATGATGTGTGACTGTCTAGTGGGTAGAGGTTTCTATTTGGGATGAACAGGTTCTTCCAATGGATAGTGATGACAGTTGTGTGTTAGGCGCTCAGTCATGTCTGAGTCTGAGATCCTCTGGACTGTAGCCCACCAGGCTCCTCTGTCCCTGGAATTTTCCAGGCAAGAATACTGGAGTGGGAGTATAGAATAGTGGAGTTGCCATTCCTTTCTCCAGGGGATCTTCCTGACCCAGGGACCAAACCTGCATCTCCTGCATTGCAGGCAGATTCTTTACCATCTGAGCCACTAGGGATTGTAAATGTAAATACTACTCATTGTACACTTTAAAATGGTTGAAATGGTAAATCTGTTATACATATTTTTTACCACAGTAAATTAAAAGATGAAAAAAAAAAGTAAAAGCAGCACACCGTCTTTCAGACATGACCAATTTATTCAGAAAATTTAAATTTCAGTTTGGCAAAGTATATCCAGGGGCAGAGTTTGGGATAATCATTTCATTCAGAGGCAGCTACATTTTCTAGAGTTAACTGGCCATGGGGTAGTATTGGAAGGCAAGAAAACAAAACTTTAAAAATAACTTAGGGTGTGTGGGTGATAAATACAAATACCTGTAGAGGAAAGCAACCAAACAAGCAGCTTACACAACTGAGGCATGAGAAACACTGATGCTAGTAGAAATCCTTTATTCCATTTAGTCTGACACATATGAAGCACCTAAGTTTTTCCAGATACTGGGCTAGCTGCTGGGGTCGAGGTGGAAATACAAATATCATCAAGATGTAATCCCTGTTCTTAAAAAGTTTACAATAACCCATGTAAAAATAAGGTCATCAAGGGAGGTACCAGAAAACTGCTCAAAAAAATTGGAAGGAGGAGGGCTTACCTCTACTTCTCAGTAGAGGTTAAAGCCGGGACCCTCTTAAATTAGGTGATGTGGGTGAGGCAGGGGTTGCATGCTGAGTAAGAACTCTGGTGCTGAAGCATGTCTTGGCAACAGGAATGGTCTCGCTCCTCCACAGCCTTCCACGTGTGAGGGACAGGGGTATTCAAAGGTAGGCAGCTTTATTTTAATCCCTCTCATCATTAGCCCCCTATAAGAGATTGATAAGGAAGTGAAAAAGTATTAAAAAAAAAACAAAACACATCCAATTTGGAAGAGACAGGACGTAGACAAGATATACCATTTCATTGTTTTAATGTAAACTCAACTGCTTATCCAGTAACTTAAGTAAAACCATTGAAGGGGGGAAAAATCCCTCTTGCAGCACCACAATTCATTATGGCAGAATGCTGTCTCTCCTGTTAAGACTATGAAGCTAGCTTTGGCTACTGCCAACAGTGGATGCAAGAGTACAAGGGACACTGAAGTCCATATTTTACACATAAATTAACGTCAATAAAGAATTCCACCGTAACTGAACACAGATGATGAAGACGGCTTGGAAGAGATAATTTGGGAAGAGAGGTGAAGTCTCTGAAGGCTAGCTGATCTAAAAATGACTTGGGATGCTGTATCTCCTGCTTAATACAAGAGGAGCAAGTGAGTAACAGTCAATTATGTGTATAATATACATCCCCAAAGAATTCTAACACAACATACTACTAACCGAACATCACAGTTTCTGCTTTTGCAATTTACACAAATCACTTGAATGTTAATACTTTAGGGAACCCTTACAAACACAGTATACAAGTTATGATATTATGCATCACCCTTAACTTATGAAAGTTTGATTTATAGTATCTCAAAGGAAAACTAGTATTTATAAATTTCATTTTCCCACATAATTCATTACTCATTTTTAAAAATAATTTTTTAAAAAAGTGGCTTTCCTGCAAGTCTTTATCAATGGTGAATTAGAATGCAAACACCTGCCTGGCTTTGATAAAATTAAAACCAAACAAACAAACAAGAAAATAAGTTTTATGACCAGCACCTCATAAAACCAAAACCCTCCTTCTGAAGCATGAAGTTCAGTTCTTCTTGCCTTCTTAGTAAATGTTAATCCAAACCCTCCCCAATCTAGGAACTGTTCTGGTTGGTTACATCACAAACATACAGTATTTTTTAACATTAAGAAATTTCTGATGTGGTATGAAAAATAAACAGCTAGCTTTTAAAACAAAAGTGACTCGGAGTTCTAGAACAAATATAAGAGCACACTAAAACAGTTTAAAAACAAAATTAAAAATTAAAATCTATCATGGTCTTATTAATTCAAATTAAAAACCAAAGGATTATGTATCATTTCAGACATATACATCAAGATGCCAGTTCTTATAAAAAAGTACTTCAGTTGTAAATGCTAGATTATGTAAAAATAACTTTATATCAATTTTATTCAACTTTAATGATTTTCCCCAACTCTAATATTAAAAACATGAAAAGAACTTAAATTTTAATGGCAAAAGTTACTGTTTTCCCCATCTACTAAAAAAATTTTTTTGTTTTCCCTTATTAACATACAATGCCCTATTGTTAAGGCACAACTTTTTTTTAGAATAAAAATGAAACCATCAATTTATTTTATACAACAGTTACAAGGCAGACGTTTTTAGGCATATGCTAAAAACAAATAAGTCTTAAATTAAACCAAATCGTTGCTTCTATTCACAACCAATCGACACACAGCCAAGGTGAGTGAGTGGCTGCAGCTAGATTCTAAACAGTTCCCGTTTTAAACCTGCTTAAGATTGTCTCCAGAAAGCTATTTTCAAGCTGTTATCAAGGAGAGGCCAAGTTGGGTACTTTCTTTTCTGAGGAACAGGGAGGGGGTGGCACGCCAGCTTTCTTTACTTACTGTTGGGCAGTGGGAGACAGTCATCACCTGCAAAGCCTAAATCAAATCCAATTTCTGAATTAAACACCCTGAGACAGGGCAAGGGCTTGCCTGGCATCTCCCTTCCCCCAGGCCTTTCCTCCTCCCATTCTTTCCTCAGCCACCAACGGACTCATTTTGCACAATATTCAAAGGAAGCACCCAGCAAACAGGAAGAATCTGCACAACTGCTACTCAAAGCACACAAACCACATGAAGCTTGTTACTTCATTATATGGCGATAAACAACTCAATATTTAGAATCAAAGAAAAACACTAAAACTGGGGAAAGGGGACAACTGAATAACAAAGATAAATAGGACCCGCCTTGTAGGTCCTTACAATCCCAACTGAAGTAGGGATCAATTATGAAAACTAATAGAGATAGCAAGCTTTCTCCAGCAGGTAACGCACTTGTATTTTCTGCACTTTCATTCTTTGAAGGATGGGCCAGAAAGGCTTAAGAAAGCAGCCTTGGGTTATTCTCGACAGTTACTCTGTGATTGTAAAGGTGACTTTCCTTTACTTTTTGAGGAGTCTTTGAAAAGTAATAGTCAACTTGGGCTCTGTCAGTATTATTAATCTCCCCCACTGGAATTCTAGTCTCAGTTCTGCCCTAAGATTTCAGCAGCCAATCACAGAGACACAGGTCTATGAGAGAATTCCAGCATTAAGTGTTGGGGAAGGGTATATTGGTTAACAAAGAGAAGCAGAAATAAGATAACATATATTAACAAGTTAGGGAGACATGGAACAAGGTGGAGAGAAAGAGGGGCAGAGGAAGGCGACAGCTGATGGATCCTAAGGTTATTGGTGCTATTTTTACTAACTGATGCAGAAAACTCAATTTTAATGGAAAACTGTCCTCTAAATTAGCGCAAAGATGAGGGAAAGGGAGATCAGATGTTGGGTAGGTGAGAGTCAATAACAGTAAACGTTTTAGAAATACTTGTATTTATGGGAGATATCATCTGTCTCACATAAGAAGGTGTTTCTCACTGGTGTGTCCTGGCACAATGTCCTACATAAATAAAATAAATACTGTTCTTTGAACTTATATTAGTTCTGTAATGTATACTGACTTTTAGAAACAAAATGTTTTAAAATGAACTTCTTATAAAAGCACTTAAAACCATTAGTACTATGCTATGCTCAACAAATCGCAAAAATAATGCATTTGTCAGCCAGTATCCTAGTTTTTGCACATGACACAAGCTCTTCACAAAGTCATTATCTATGTATGGCTTAATAAAAACTAAAGCCAAAACACCATGCCTGCTAATATAAACTAGTCCCATTTCCTAATACGCTAGTCTCTTTCCCTGAAGTTTGACACATTACAATTAGAACAAACACTTATACCACAGGACTCTGGAAATAGCATATGCTTCTGCCATCTCTCCCGAGGAAAAAGATTTCCTCATCTCATTGCAAAGTAAAAAGATGAAGCCTCTAACACTTGGCTCAGAATTCCTAAAAGTCTTGGTTAAACAGCAGGTATTTCAACTACTAAAACTTGTAATGAATTCTGATGAATAAAACCCTAGCTATTGAGGTCTACTGCTCTGCAGGACTGGAAACTGGGTAAAGGTAATGAGTGTGTCACAACTGGGCCAATTCCCCAACGCGGAGCGAGGACCTCAGACAGCATGATCTGCAAGCCTAAAGTCGTAAGCACATTCCACCAGGTGAAGACGCCTGCCCTTCCTTCAGTCAACTTTACCTCCAAGACAAGAAAATAAACGGAAAATTGATCAAGTGTTAAAAACTGATCTAGGGTTAAAGAGAGAGAGAGACAAGAAGAAAAAAGGAATCCATGAAACCCTAAGAAATCCCTCTCCTTATCAGTGTGTTATGGAACAAATCATGGCAAGGTCATGTGAAATATTGGTACTGTGGAGGTGAAGATCATGCTGAGAGAAATCAGACATCCCAATGAGAGATGGCTCACAAAACAAAGCTTGAATTACAGTGATACTGCAAATATGTCACAACCTTTTCCAACCAGACTGTGCACACCTGAATAGGAAAAAAATTCATCAAAAAGTAAGTTCAATCTTCATTTTTTTAACCCAAAGGGAAAATACAAAGTATCTCAGGTTACTACTTTGAGAGCTTGGTTAGATTAGATCCATTTATTAATGGCAAAAGCCACCTTAACTCACTCTTGATAACGAGGGAATCTCTACAGACATGGCAAATTTTTTAAAAAGTACTAAAACAAGATTTTTAAAAATAATGAAGGCTAGTTCAATTCATGTAACTTCAAATAACTTTCAGTTAGTAACAGAATAACATTATATTTTTATAATGCCTTATAGCATATTTTACCCCTAATGAGAAAAAGTAGCAGAATTCTAACATTAAACCCTGAAACCTTAATCCAAACCTTAGAAGTTAAAGATTAAACATGGGTCAGGAGGAAAAGGACAGAACCATGCACCGTCCACAGGGCAAGTGAAGCTGATCAGCAAGATGGCAGAGATGTTGAACCCATAGGTACAGACACACGTCTCTTTATAAAAACAAACCAAAAAGAAGCAGAATACACACACACACAGAAATTACAATGCAACCGTCATATATCCATATTCTCTACTAGCTGGTGAACCTGTTATTAAAGTTTCAAAGAAAAAAGACAATTTGAGCTTTTTCTATTTTAAGCCATAAGAAATATGCAGTAACAGATAATCTGTTGCATATTAATGAATTTGCAGCTTCTTGTGCTTTCTATCTGAATTAGGGGTAAAAACCCCCAATTATTTTATTTTTAATGAGATATAACTATATAGTAGTTTTAAACACTTACATAAAACAATCCTTTCTTCAGCCCAATTCTATATGAAAGTATTAACAAACTGAAGATTCATGATACTGTGTGAAAATGGTGACTCATAACAATGTAGACTCAGCTATAGATTTTAATTCACAAATATATATATATATGCGCCTTGTGTATGACAACCGTACGAAAATAGTCTCAAAAATAAAGACAATACTTGAGACATGAAGCAACCCATTCTCCCTGATCCTGCATCCTATTACAGGGAAAAGAAGTCTCAGATGCTTCATAAATACTTTACAAAGTTTGGGATGGCCTAAACCATGCATAGTCTCCACCGCTGCTTTGAAGCCTCAGCACGTCAGGCCGACCGTTCAGCTCTGCGGGGGGGGCTGTGACCTGTCGTCATCTTGGCTTACTTATGTCCTGTCTTCTCCAGATCCGGGAGCTTTCTGACCAGAGCCTGGTGGTTCATCCTGATGCTGGCCAGGAGGCCCCCTTCAATGCCGTCAGAACCAGTGTAGCTAATTTCTTCACCACTCAGGGTGGTCATGTGCCCCCCGAGGGCTTTCAAGATGGCATTGCCAGCACAGATATCCCACTTTTTGATGTATGTCACATGGATATATAGATCAGCTTTTTCTTGACTCTTATCAGGCACATCCAAGAGTGCTAAAACTTTATAACCTGCAAGATAAACACAGGATTTAGGTTATTATCTGGAAGAGAGGAAGAAAGGAGCATACTGTCTTGAGGACGTTGTTGACACCAGCACAGGGTATGCAGGAGCTCTCTACACTATCTCTGCAACTGCTAGGTCTAAACTTATTTTTTAAAGTAGTTTTTTTAAAGTCACAGTACACACGTTATTAAACACAAATGAGCAAAACAATACTGTAAAGTATGCAAAGTAGTTTATTAAGCTATTCTCAAGTATAAATAAACATGCCTATAATTTTTAAAATTTAAATCTACTTTGTGGTTGTCTTCTAAGAGGTGATACCTTCAATATGAATTGTTTGCTATGGTCTATACACTGAAGCTAAACACCCCCAGGTCTCCCTTGAGTGTCTAAGAAGAATGGATTGGAAAGGAGAAAGCATAAGATAATGTTACTACCCTAAGTCTTTTGTGTAATGAGGCAGAATTTTAAAAATAAAATAATGAAACAAACTCAGAAGAAACTGGGTCAAAAAACCTATTTTATCCTATTCCTANATTTTAAGCCATAAGAAATATGCAGTAACAGATAATCTGTTGCATATTAATGAATCTGCAGCTTCTTGTGCTTTCTATCTGAATTAGGGGTAAAAACCCCCAATTATTTTATTTTTAATGAGATATAACTATATAGTAGTTTTAAACACCTACATAAAACAATCCTTTCTTCAGCCCAATTCTATATGAAAGTATTAACAAACTGAAGATTCATGATACTGTGTGAAAATGGTGACTCATAACAATGTAGACTCAGCTATAGATTTTAATTCACAAATATATATATATATGCGCCTTGTGTATGACAACCGTACGAAAATAGTCTCAAAAATAAAGACAATACTTGAGACATGAAGCAACCCATTCTCCCTGATCCTGCATCCTATTACAGGGAAAAGAAGTCTCAGATGCTTCATAAATACTTTACAAAGTTTGGGATGGCCTAAACCATGCATAGTCTCCACCGCTGCTTTGAAGCCTCAGCACGTCAGGCCGACCGTTCAGCTCTGCGGGGGGGGCTGTGACCTGTCGTCATCTTGGCTTACTTATGTCCTGTCTTCTCCAGGTCCGGGAGCTTTCTGACCAGAGCCTGGTGGTTCATCCTGATGCTGGCCAGGAGGCCCCCTTCAATGCCGTCAGAACCAGTGTAGCTAATTTCTTCACCACTCAGGGTGGTCATGTGCCCCCCGAGGGCTTTCAAGATGGCATTGCCAGCACAGATATCCCACTTTTTGATGTATGTCACATGGATATATAGATCAGCTTTTTCTTGACTCTTATCAGGCACATCCAAGAGTGCTAAAACTTTATAACCTGCAAGATAAACACAGGATTTAGGTTATTATCTGGAAGAGAGGAAGAAAGGAGCATACTGTCTTGAGGACGTTGTTGACACCAGCACAGGGTATGCAGGAGCTCTCTACACTATCTCTGCAACTGCTAGGTCTAAACTTATTTTTTAAAGTAGTTTTTTTAAAGTCACAGTACACACGTTATTAAACACAAATGAGCAAAACAATACTGTAAAGTATGCAAAGTAGTTTATTAAGCTATTCTCAAGTATAAATAAACATGCCTATAATTTTTAAAATTTAAATCTACTTTGTGGTTGTCTTCTAAGAGGTGATACCTTCAATATGAATTGTTTGCTATGGACTATACACTGAAGCTAAACACCCCCAGGTCTCCCTTGAGTGTCTAAGAAGAATGGATTGGAAAGGAGAAAGCATAAGATAATGTTACTACCCTAAGTCTTTTGTGTAATGAGGCAGAATTTTAAAAATAAAATAATGAAACAAACTCAGAAGAAACTGGGTCAAAAAACCTATTTTATCCTATTCCTATTGGAATTTTGCATATCACCTTTCCTGATCAACCTGACAGCCTATAAAAAAATCTATGAAACCATGTTAAGAAAGACATATATAGGTCAGCAGTAAACTAAAACTGTTAGCCTTAAAAGTTAAAAGCATTACTTTCCTATTACTGTGCTGAAAAAGGTTTTTAAACACAAATGTTTCCTACTATGCTTTGCAATTTATTTGAATTAAAACACTTCTGTCAGAGCAAACAGCATTCAAAACAGAGTGGGCTAAATCCAGGCATGGCCTGGTTTCACACAGCCCTCAAGCTATGGTGTTTTCTGTATTTTTAAAGAGTGGCTAAAAAAAAAAAACCTAGTAACAGCAGTCATTAGCTGTTCTAATAACATTTAACGATGGTTCCTGCCAGCCCCTGCTAAATACAGGGTTGTGATGACTGGATCCTTCTTTCTCTCCTGCGATGGTTACAGCTACACTAACAGCACAATCACTTCAAGTCAGATCACATACAACGACCACTGATGTCAGGAAGAGACCTGCATATATTCCAGGATCAGAAACCACTGCTGTGAGACTGTTTCCATCGTGAGACTGTACCCAGGAGGCAGGTGTGCCTGAAATCCCACTCTCAAAATAACCAAGTAGGAGACCAGGCCTGTCCTAAAAGCCCCAGTGTCCACTCCCAATTCTTCCCAAGGACCGGATACCAATGAGCCTCCTGACGTGGGCATGGCCACGCAGGGCACAGGGTAGGGCCCACACGGAGCGGGAACATACCAGCACCACCCGCTGGGATGATCGTAGTCTGGTTTCCGAAAGTCTGAAGAGCAACCTGTTTGACCATTCCTGAATGCGAGCGAGACACGACAATCCTTGGAGTCTTCTCATTGTAAGAAGCGCGGGCTTTCACATTTGACCCACCGTCTACCATCGCCCAGGCTGGAAAGCAAATGTAATAGCCAGTAATGGCACCAAGGCTTTTTAAAACCAACACACCAGGAGTGACTGGAAAACAATTCTTCCCAAGAATTCTTTATCTCCAAACAGGGAGCTTTGGTTTTCGGAGTACAAGGGTCATACGTTTATTTTTTACAACAGGCCATATTCAAAACTACAAGGGGCGATGCAACCCGGCCCAACCAGAAAAGTGACTAGTAGGTTCTTGTTGAGGAACATCCCGGTTCCAGGGCTCCCTGCAGGGCCACTGTGGAGTCTTCACTGGACCACACTGAAACTCAACTTCCCCACCTCCTGCCCTCCCTCCAAATCTGACAAATCTGACTCCAATTTCTCNGACAACCGTACGAAAATAGTCTCAAAAATAAAGACAATACTTGAGACATGAAGCAACCCATTCTCCCTGATCCTGCATCCTATTACAGGGAAAAGAAGTCTCAGATGCTTCATAAATACTTTACAAAGTTTGGGATGGCCTAAACCATGCATAGTCTCCACCGCTGCTTTGAAGCCTCAGCACGTCAGGCCGACCGTTCAGCTCTGCGGGGGGGGCTGTGACCTGTCGTCATCTTGGCTTACTTATGTCCTGTCTTCTCCAGGTCCGGGAGCTTTCTGACCAGAGCCTGGTGGTTCATCCTGATGCTGGCCAGGAGGCCCCCTTCAATGCCGTCAGAACCAGTGTAGCTAATTTCTTCACCACTCAGGGTGGTCATGTGCCCCCCGAGGGCTTTCAAGATGGCATTGCCAGCACAGATATCCCACTTTTTGATGTATGTCACATGGATATATAGATCAGCTTTTTCTTGACTCTTATCAGGCACATCCAAGAGTGCTAAAACTTTATAACCTGCAAGATAAACACAGGATTTAGGTTATTATCTGGAAGAGAGGAAGAAAGGAGCATACTGTCTTGAGGACGTTGTTGACACCAGCACAGGGTATGCAGGAGCTCTCTACACTATCTCTGCAACTGCTAGGTCTAAACTTATTTTTTAAAGTAGTTTTTTTAAAGTCACAGTACACACGTTATTAAACACAAATGAGCAAAACAATACTGTAAAGTATGCAAAGTAGTTTATTAAGCTATTCTCAAGTATAAATAAACATGCCTATAATTTTTAAAATTTAAATCTACTTTGTGGTTGTCTTCTAAGAGGTGATACCTTCAATATGAATTGTTTGCTATGGACTATACACTGAAGCTAAACACCCCCAGGTCTCCCTTGAGTGTCTAAGAAGAATGGATTGGAAAGGAGAAAGCATAAGATAATGTTACTACCCTAAGTCTTTTGTGTAATGAGGCAGAATTTTAAAAATAAAATAATGAAACAAACTCAGAAGAAACTGGGTCAAAAAACCTATTTTATCCTATTCCTATTGGAATTTTGCATATCACCTTTCCTGATCAACCTGACAGCCTATAAAAAAATCTATGAAACCATGTTAAGAAAGACATGTATAGGTCAGCAGTAAACTAAAACTGTTAGCCTTAAAAGTTAAAAGCATTACTTTCCTATTACTGTGCTGAAAAAGGTTTTTAAACACAAATGTTTCCTACTATGCTTTGCAATTTATTTGAATTAAAACACTTCTGTCAGAGCAAACAGCATTCAAAACAGAGTGGGCTAAATCCAGGCATGGCCTGGTTTCACACAGCCCTCAAGCTATGGTGTTTTCTGTATTTTTAAAGAGTGGCTAAAAAAAAAAAACCTAGTAACAGCAGTCATTAGCTGTTCTAATAACATTTAACGATGGTTCCTGCCAGCCCCTGCTAAATACAGGGTTGTGATGACTGGATCCTTCTTTCTCTCCTGCGATGGTTACAGCTACACTAACAGCACAATCACTTCAAGTCAGATCACATACAACCACCACTGATGTCAGGAAGAGACCTGCATATATTCCAGGATCAGAAACCACTGCTGTGAGACTGTTTCCGTCGTGAGACTGTACCCAGGAGGCAGGTGTGCCTGAAATCCCACTCTCAAAATAACCAAGTAGGAGACCAGGCCTGTCCTAAAAGCCCCAGTGTCCACTCCCAATTCTTCCCAAGGACCGGATACCAATGAGCCTCCTGACGTGGGCATGGCCACGCAGGGCACAGGGTAGGGCCCACACGGAGCGGGAACATACCAGCACCACCCGCTGGGATGATCGTAGTCTGGTTTCCGAAAGTCTGAAGAGCAACCTGTTTGACCATTCCTGAATGCGAGCGAGACACGACAATCCTTGGAGTCTTCTCATTGTAAGAAGCGCGGGCTTTCACATTTGACCCACCGTCTACCATCGCCCAGGCTGGAAAGCAAATGTAATAGCCAGTAATGGCACCAAGGCTTTTTAAAACCAACACACCAGGAGTGA
Source organism: Raphicerus campestris (assembly GCA_006410735.1). Lineage (NCBI taxonomy): Eukaryota > Metazoa > Chordata > Mammalia > Artiodactyla > Bovidae > Raphicerus > Raphicerus campestris. The sequence goes on along the minus strand of SJYW01040925.1, from coordinate 342,416 downwards.
CTGGAAAACAATTCTTCCCAAGAATTCTTTATCTCCAAACAGGGAGCTTTGGTTTTCGGAGTACAAGGGTCATACGTTTATTTTTTACAACAGGCCATATTCAAAACTACAAGGGGCGATGCAACCCGGCCCAACCAGAAAAGTGACTAGTAGGTTCTTGTTGAGGAACATCCCGGTTCCAGGGCTCCCTGCAGGGCCACTGTGGAGTCTTCACTGGACCACACTGAAACTCAACTTCCCCACCTCCTGCCCTCCCTCCAAATCTGACAAATCTGACTCCAATTTCTCCAATAAACATCCTGCAGATAATAATCACAAGAAAATAATAATCAGAAGAACCCAAAGCGCAGGATCTTCTGTGATAAGAAGATTGATCTCAATGAGTCAATGTCACGGGGGAAAAGGGGACTGGAGGCTGATCTAACCTAACGTAAGTGACCTAACAACAAAAAGAAATGCTTGCCACTTGACTGGACTGTGGTCTCAGTTAACAGGTTGTAAAATCCACTTCTTGAACAACTGGGGGAAATGTGACTATTGGATAAAATTATTAATTTTATTATTAACAGTACTGTTCTTGTTTAGAAATATGTTCTTTTTAGAGCTGAATACTGAAATATATGTAGTAGAAAGCCATGATCTTTGTGATCATCTCTAAAATACATAGAAAATGAATGAATAAATAAAAGCAAATATATAAAAATATCATCAACTGTTAAATCTAAAGTACATGAAAAGTCATTATCACTTTTTGAAACTATTCGTAATAAAAGTGAAATAAGAAAAGAGAAACAAAAAAATTCTCTAAATTCTTTTGAGAAATGATCAAAAAACACATGATTGTATCAAGAAGTGAATTTGCAAAGCTGTATCTCTAGAGGTCAGTATTGTGTAAGAGAATAAAGAGAGTACATCTCAGTAGATAGTTCCAGAATAATTTTAGCTAAGAATTACTAATTTAATATTAAAAATACATATTTAAGATCACATAAGCTCAATGCATTCAATCATAACATTTATACAGACAAAATTATTTCAAACACCTCAAAACACAGTTAGGTATTTAAATAAACATATATGAATGATGATGATAAGGTAGTAGTGATAAGCTAAAAGAACAGTTAACAGAATGTTTTCAACATTCCATCTATAAGATGCCAACAGAAAGTCCGGTAGGAAATAAGCGGTTGGTACTTTGCTCCACAGACTTCAAACACTATAACTTCTTTCTACTAGCTACAGATTTCCACTGAGTGGATCCACTGCGTCCACGTTTATACATCACTTCAGTAAGATGTGTACTATTCAAGCATCTCTTACTTCTAAGAATGTCACTCAATGAATTAATTCTAATTAAATCTGGTAAGATTTTGATCAGCTCTGTTCTAACTGCTGCCAGCAATAATAATACCGAGCTTCCACTATAGTCAAGTATAGCTACATTCTAGTAAATACATAATACTTGGCAGTTTGTACTCAGCAACATTAATATGCAGTCTGGATCTGAACATCACTCCCCAAAGAGAGCACAAGCCAAACAAACCTTCGATCCAGGAAAGGAAGGTCATTCGCACCTAATTAAGAGCATATTGATTCCTTTGCAATGTTTGCTGACTAGTAAAAGCATCTTATATTACTAAGCCTATGGGTGGGGGTGGGGGTGGGGTGTAGATTATATATTTTGATGAAATAAAGGTTTTTTAAAAATGGACATTTTATTATCCCCATTCTCCCTCCTAACATGAACAAATATGGAAACCAGGACCTATCTGCCTCTCTGGTATCAACTTGCTCTGCATTTTCTTTATTGGAATTCTAATTCTCTTTGGGCTAAGGCCACTTCACAGCAGATCCCAGAATGCACACGACCTCACATGGAAGAGCCCAAGACCGTATCCCCAGCAACAGCATGATGGAAACAGAGAGGACTGCAGCTGCTGGGCATCCACACCCAAATGCATTCCCTACACATTAAGGATCACTTGTCTTCATTTAAGTTTCCATCTCTAAACAAGATCAGAAAGCTGTGCTTTGTCATACGTTCCTAGTACCAACACTAAAATCCTCACTGTATCCAGTGAAGGGTGAGGTGGGGCTGACTCTAATAATTGTTGAATCACAGTTGAAATTTCCACAGGACCGTAAATAATACAGGAAATGATTTAATAACATTAATTTTTGGAAACTTTAGCATATTGCTTACCTGTATATTCAGAAAATGGTTTGTGTATTACTCCTAGCACAGGTTTACCATTTACAGCCACACACACCATAGTAGTAACATACTTCCGAAGATCCTCTACAAGAAAAAAAAACCAAAACCATCCAATAACAATAATTATTAAAATAATGTTAGGACTGATTATGAAAATTGAGTCTCAAGCACTCAAAAAAGACCCTGTACAAGGGATGTACTCACTAAGTATTGTCACCATTATATCAGCAAATCAATTTCAGTCCAGGAAAAAACATTTATAAAGGAACTTCTCAATAGTCCATGTTTCTATTATCTATTTCTGCAAACTTCTGTTTTAGAATTTGTTACTACTAGATACACATGTCTAGTGCCTTCTCCCTGTTCTCCAAATAGTGATCCACTGAGTGTCTATTTTGGGTCAATTTCCGTGCTCAAGCACAAGAATACAAAGGAGAAAAAAAAGAAGCCCTCACACTTAGAGAATGTTGGACAAATACATAACCCATCAATTTTTACATACCAAGAGAATAAAGAAAAGACAGAAATTAGATAACCTCTGGGTAAGATATAAGGCCTGGAAGAAAATCCACAGAAATGAAACAGGAGCTAGAATTGGATGAGAAGGACAGAAATAGGAGGTGGGGGAAGTAACTGATTTTGCCACTGACTTTCCATGGGTGCCTAGGATTTACTATTTTTAATTCTAAGACTAGATGCGTATGCGATAAAATCTAAATTCCCAACATCACAAGTCAATAGTGCATTGTTTATATAAGTAAATACCTCAACAATGCACACCTCAATATACAAATCAATATATAAATAGACACTTCAATAAACAGGTGTCCAACAGAAACCATTTTGTTGTTGTGACTGCCAGAAACTTCCCTTCACTAAAGAATCAGTGACACAGCGAGCCACTGTCACTGAGAGGAGGATGCCATGACATAGCGGTCAAAAAAGGTTGACAATAACTAACTGATCCACTCTAGAAGTTTCAGAGCACAGTGCTTTAATCCAGCTCTCTTAAATCTAACTGGACAAGTTGTGTCCATTTGGAAAAAATATTCACCACCAGGAATATACCGCCTGCCCTTGTTCTGGTTCTCTAATACATAAAGGCAATATCAAGTCTGAGATCAATTTTAATTGAAAAGTCACCCGTGTATTCCTGTGTGGCATCCAGTGGGTCAATCCAGACGGTGACGCTCTCTGCTGGCACCTCCTGGGGAGTGGCTATTTCCTTTAGGATGTCCTCAGGAATCTTCCGATCCCACAAGATCACCTCTTGATCAGCTGCATCCACATGTTCCTCCGTATTGATCTGCATCAATGGTTGAGAATGGTTGACAGTTTAAAAGGTTTTAAAGAAAAAAAATCACTACCTGGAAAAAGCACAATAGAGAAAAACAATTTAGATAAAATCCTCCAAATTGAAAGCAGATAAATTAGTACTTTTATTTCAAGGAAATTCTTTGCCAATGAAAATAGATAAGAAATTCCAGATATGTTGTCCTCCAGTGCTTTCCAACTGAATATTCGAACTTAGCTTCTTGTGTAAGCAGGACAGAGAATCTAGAAAAATACAGAAAGAAACTAAGCATCAAAGAAACAAGCTATTTAAAGCTTAAAGCTATTTAGGGAAAGAAATACATTAAAAAATGTGACAATGGACTGACAATATTATGGAAAACTGAACACAACAGTTAGAGAAAAGTGACAATGGATTTAAAAATAGTCCTTCAAAACAATGATAAAGACATCAATTCTCCCATCTGCAAACTGTAGATTTAAAGCAACTTCAATCAAAATCCCTAGAGGTTTTTGTTTTTTAAATCTCATCTTAGAAATGGAACAAGCCACCTGGGGGAGGATAGAAAAAAAAAAGAAAAAAGAAAAAATATATGTACGTAAATGTCATTGTTGGGTGACTTTCCTTGACATATTTTGGCTTTTTCCCCAGCATCACTGAGGTATAATTGACAAAGCTGAATGTATTTAAAGTGTACAGCACGACGAGATGATATATACATGCACATTGTGGAGTAAGTACCACAATTAAGTTAATGTATCTACCACTTCATATATTTCCTTTTTATCTTTTGTAGTGAAAACACATAAGATCTACTCTAAGCAAATTTCATGTATATAATACAGTAATGTAAAACCACAGTCACCTTGCTGTACATTAGATCCTCAGAACTTACTCATCTTAGTTATAAATGAAAGTTCATACACCTGACCAACATCCCACCTTTCACCCCATCCCCTGGAATATGGTAACCACCATTCTACTGTTTCTATGAGTTTGACTTAAAAAAAAAAAAAGATTCCACATATAAGTGATACCATATAGTGTTTTTCTTTGTCTTGTATATTTCTCTTAGCATAACACCTTCCAAGTCCATCTATGTTGTCCCAAATGGCAGGATGTCCTTCTGCTTAAAGCCTGAATAACACTTCATTTTACGTGTATCATATTTTTAAAAATTTATACATAGATGGACACTTACCTTGGCCTAGCTAAAGGTTTGTCAATTTTACCTTTTGAAAAAAAACCAGAGGTATGTATTGCTGGGAGTGCTCATAGGCCACTTCTGGGGATTTAGAAGTGGAGGGGGCTGCAGGTAAGGAGTCAGTGGCTGTGGCAAGCTTCCTGACAGCATTTAGGAAGAGGTTAATAGCAGCCCTCTGATGGGTTCTGAGTCCTGACTTAGGTGCTCCCATGGCTCCTTCCAACCCTCAGACATGCAGACCACCTCAGTAATCCAGGTGAGGTGAGAAACAAGGAGGCCTCCGCAACAGTTTGCCAGGTGTACACGCATACATTCTTGTGGCTGGAATCACAGTCTGAGGGGTCTCTCCTGGCACTGAGCTGTACTACCTTGACAGAGGGGCAACGCAAGAAAAGTCAAAATATTCCTCTGACTCTCTTCAATGCACTTTTGGAGATTTTTTGCCCCAGCAGTGTGTTGAAACATCTCTGCTGTACTCCCGGACTTCCATAAAGGAACTCTTGTCCATGGGAGACTGCCAAAATCAATGTTCTGTGAGGGAGTGACAGCAGAGAATTCTACTTCTGCCACTCTGCAGATGTTACCAGAAAGCATTTTGGCTACACAGTTCAGTTCAGTTGCTCAGTCGTGTCCAACTCTTTGCGACCCCATGAATTGCAGCACGCCAGGCCTCCCTGTCCATCACTAACTCCCAGAGTTCACTCAAACTCATGTCCATTGAGTCGGTGATGCCATCCAGCCATCTCATCCTCTGTCGTCCCCTTCTCCTCTTGCCCCCCCACCCCATCCCTCCCAGCATCAGAGTCTTTGCCAATGACTCAACTCTTTGCATGAGGTGGCCAAAGCACTGGAGTTTCAGCTTTAGCATCATTCCTTCCAAAGAACATCCAGGACCGATCTCTTTTAGAATGGACTGGTTGGATCTCCTTGCAGTCCAAATGGCTCTCAAGAATCTTCTCCAGCACCACAGTTCAAAAATATCAATTCTTTGGCACTCAGCTTTCTTCATAGTCCAACTCTCACATCCATACATGACCACTGGAAAAATCATAGCCTTGACTAGACAGACCTTTGTTGGCAAAGTAATGTCTCTGCTTTTGATTATGCTACCTAGGTTAGTCATAACTTTCCTTCCAAGGAGTAAGCATCTTTTAATTTCATGGCTGCAGTCACCATCTGCAGTGATTTGGAGCCCACATCTTAATGACAACGCTAGGCCACCTTGGATGATGCAAAAACCACACAATAAACTTATAACAACAGATGTGACTCTGGGAAAAGAGAAGCAGTTCCTGGGTCTTAATCACTACTTTTGTTGTTGTTCAGTTGCTCAGTCATGTCCAACTCTTTTCGACCCCATGGACTGCAGCACTCCAGGCTTCCCTGTCCTTCACCATCTCCCGGAACTTGCTCAAATTCATGTCCATTGAGTCAGTGATGCCATCCAACCATTTCATCCTCTGTCAACCCCTTCTCCTCCTGCCTTCAATCTTTCCAGCATCTTGATCGCTACAGTTTCACAAAAATAGTAGTGCCAAGTCTGAGTGACAACCACTGTGCCTTATGATTAAGATCTCTGCCTAGAGTTCATCAGCTTCTTCATATTCTTTCACTGACTATGTGCTAAAAAGTTACAGAAATGTGCTTGACAAAATCTTCACTGAGAGTCAGGTTAGGGAGAAACAAGCAGAATAAGCGAGTAAAAGCACAATTACCTGACCCGCTTTTGCACAAGAGCTATTTGTTACCTGCTACTACCATGACACATCAACAAATTTATGAAACCACTCCCACCATTGTAAATGGCCTTAACAACTCAAATCCTTTCCATGCTCCATCGGCTAGTTAAGCCCTAGAAATTCTACCTCCCAATTCTAAATAACTGTCATTGTGCTTCCCTGGTGGCTCATATGGTAAAGTGTCTGCCCACAATGCAGGAGACCTGGGTTGGGAAGATCCCCTGGAGAAGGAAATGGCAACCCATTCCAGTATTCTTGCCTGGAGAATCCCACGGACAAAGGACCCTGGTAGTCTACAGTCCATTGTGCCTCAAAGACTCAGATGC
>SJYW01040925.1:310640-335300 GCA_006410735.1 Raphicerus campestris | reverse complement strand
TGGGGGTGGGGTGTAGATTATATATTTTGATGAAATAAAGGTTTTTTAAAAATGGACATTTTATTATCCCCATTCTCCCTCCTAACATGAACAAATATGGAAACCAGGACCTATCTGCCTCTCTGGTATCAACTTGCTCTGCATTTTCTTTATTGGAATTCTAATTCTCTTTGGGCTAAGGCCACTTCACAGCAGATCCCAGAATGCACACGACCTCACATGGAAGAGCCCAAGACCGTATCCCCAGCAACAGCATGATGGAAACAGAGAGGACTGCAGCTGCTGGGCATCCACACCCAAATGCATTCCCTACACATTAAGGATCACTTGTCTTCATTTAAGTTTCCATCTCTAAACAAGATCAGAAAGCTGTGCTTTGTCATACGTTCCTAGTACCAACACTAAAATCCTCACTGTATCCAGTGAAGGGTGAGGTGGGGCTGACTCTAATAATTGTTGAATCACAGTTGAAATTTCCACAGGACCGTAAATAATACAGGAAATGATTTAATAACATTAATTTTTGGAAACTTTAGCATATTGCTTACCTGTATATTCAGAAAATGGTTTGTGTATTACTCCTAGCACAGGTTTACCATTTACAGCCACACACACCATAGTAGTAACATACTTCCGAAGATCCTCTACAAGAAAAAAAAACCAAAACCATCCAATAATAATAATTATTAAAATAATGTTAGGACTGATTATGAAAATTGAGTCTCAAGCACTCAAAAAAGACCCTGTACAAGGGATGTACTCACTAAGTATTGTCACCATTATATCAGCAAATCAATTTCAGTCCAGGAAAAAACATTTATAAAGGAACTTCTCAATAGTCCATGTTTCTATTATCTATTTCTGCAAACTTCTGTTTTAGAATTTGTTACTACTAGATACACATGTCTAGTGCCTTCTCCCTGTTCTCCAAATAGTGATCCACTGAGTGTCTATTTTGGGTCAATTTCCGTGCTCAAGCACAAGAATACAAAGGAGAAAAAAAAGAAGCCCTCACACTCAGAGAATGTTGGACAAATACATAACCCATCAATTTTTACATACCAAGAGAATAAAGAAAAGACAGAAATTAGATAACCTCTGGGTAAGATATAAGGCCTGGAAGAAAATCCACAGAAATGAAACAGGAGCTAGAATTGGATGAGAAGGACAGAAATAGGAGGTGGGGGAAGTAACTGATTTTGCCACTGACTTTCCATGGGTGCCTAGGATTTACTATTTTTAATTCTAAGACTAGATGCGTATGCGATAAAATCTAAATTCCCAACATCACAAGTCAATAGTGCATTGTTTATATAAGTAAATACCTCAACAATGCACACCTCAATATACAAATCAATATATAAATAGACACTTCAATAAACAGGTGTCCAACAGAAACCATTTTGTTGTTGTGACTGCCAGAAACTTCCCTTCACTAAAGAATCAGTGACACAGCGAGCCACTGTCACTGAGAGGAGGATGCCATGACATAGCGGTCAAAAAAGGTTGACAATAACTAACTGATCCACTCTAGAAGTTTCAGAGCACAGTGCTTTAATCCAGCTCTCTTAAATCTAACTGGACAAGTTGTGTCCATTTGGAAAAAATATTCACCACCAGGAATATACCGCCTGCCCTTGTTCTGGTTCTCTAATACATAAAGGCAATATCAAGTCTGAGATCAATTTTAATTGAAAAGTCACCCGTGTATTCCTGTGTGGCATCCAGTGGGTCAATCCAGACGGTGACGCTCTCTGCTGGCACCTCCTGGGGAGTGGCTATTTCCTTTAGGATGTCCTCAGGAATCTTCCGATCCCACAAGATCACCTCTTGATCAGCTGCATCCACATGTTCCTCCGTATTGATCTGCATCAATGGTTGAGAATGGTTGACAGTTTAAAAGGTTTTAAAGAAAAAAAATCACTACCTGGAAAAAGCACAATAGAGAAAAACAATTTAGATAAAATCCTCCAAATTGAAAGCAGATAAATTAGTACTTTTATTTCAAGGAAATTCTTTGCCAATGAAAATAGATAAGAAATTCCAGATATGTTGTCCTCCAGTGCTTTCCAACTGAATATTCGAACTTAGCTTCTTGTGTAAGCAGGACAGAGAATCTAGAAAAATACAGAAAGAAACTAAGCATCAAAGAAACAAGCTATTTAAAGCTTAAAGCTATTTAGGGAAAGAAATACATTAAAAAATGTGACAATGGACTGACAATATTATGGAAAACTGAACACAACAGTTAGAGAAAAGTGACAATGGATTTAAAAATAGTCCTTCAAAACAATGATAAAGACATCAATTCTCCCATCTGCAAACTGTAGATTTAAAGCAACTACAATCAAAATCCCTAGAGGTTTTTGTTTTTTAAATCTCATCTTAGAAATGGAACAAGCCACCTGGGGGAGGATAGAAAAAAGAAAAAAAGAAAAAATATATGTACGTAAATGTCATTGTTGGGTGACTTTCCTTGACATATTTTGGCTTTTTCCCCAGCATCACTGAGGTATAATTGACAAAGCTGAATGTATTTAAAGTGTACAGCACGACGAGATGATATATACATGCACATTGTGGAGTAAGTACCACAATTAAGTTAATGTATCTACCACTTCATATATTTCCTTTTTATCTTTTGTAGTGAAAACACATAAGATCTACTCTAAGCAAATTTCATGTATATAATACAGTAATGTAAAACCACAGTCACCTTGCTGTACATTAGATCCTCAGAACTTACTCATCTTAGTTATAAATGAAAGTTCATACACCTGACCAACATCCCACCTTTCACCCCATCCCCTGGAATATGGTAACCACCATTCTACTGTTTCTATGAGTTTGACTTAAAAAAAAAAAAAGATTCCACATATAAGTGATACCATATAGTGTTTTTCTTTGTCTTGTATATTTCTCTTAGCATAACACCTTCCAAGTCCATCTATGTTGTCCCAAATGGCAGGATGTCCTTCTGCTTAAAGCCTGAATAACACTTCATTTTACGTGTATCATATTTTTAAAAATTTATACATAGATGGACACTTACCTTGGCCTAGCTAAAGGTTTGTCAATTTTACCTTTTGAAAAAAAACCAGAGGTATGTATTGCTGGGAGTGCTCATAGGCCACTTCTGGGGATTTAGAAGTGGAGGGGGCTGCAGGTAAGGAGTCAGTGGCTGTGGCAAGCTTCCTGACAGCATTTAGGAAGAGGTTAATAGCAGCCCTCTGATGGGTTCTGAGTCCTGACTTAGGTGCTCCCATGGCTCCTTCCAACCCTCAGACATGCAGACCACCTCAGTAATCCAGGTGAGGTGAGAAACAAGGAGGCCTCCGCAACAGTTTGCCAGGTGTACACGCATACATTCTTGTGGCTGGAATCACAGTCTGAGGGGTCTCTCCTGGCACTGAGCTGTACTACCTTGACAGAGGGGCAANGCTTTAGAGTGGGGCTTCTCAACCTGAACACCAACTGGAAATCAGGCCAGATCATTCTTTATGAAGGGGGAATGTCCTGTGCATTCATGAGACTTTACTGTCTACCTAGATGACTCCAGAGTGCTACCTCCCGTTGTGACAACCCCAAATCTCCAGACACTGCTACATGTCCCCTTGGGACAAAAATGTCCCCAGTTCAGAGTAAGTGACACCTGCAGTATCTTGTTACTAAGGAATGAAAAGTAGACAGAAGGGCTCAAGCCTCTGACTCCATTTGTACAGGTCATCAGGATAAAAAAGAGGATCTGCGGCTTCTCAATGCTAATTTTCACCACCTAAACTAAGTGGTATTCAACTTAAGATCTTCACTGAAAAATTTCAAATGAGGCTTCAAAAATAACTCGACATTTAAGACTGTACTTCTGGGTATTGAAGGAAGAGAAAGAAGAAAGGAAAGAATCTAGGACTGAGTCACTACCTAGACACCTACATGTGGTCTCTAGTCTAACATACTGACAAAAGGAGACAGCTCATCATGATACCATCCTATTCTGATTTCGTCTAAATGAACATAACTTCCTCTATTCCAATCACCAACCGAGTAGAACACAAAAGAAGGACCTGCAAACATTCAGTCACAAGAAAACAAAGCTATTTTACATAAAGGCAGACTTCAACATCTGTAAAAAGCTTAGTTTTTCTGTTTAACAAAATACAGCTCATCACTCTTGGCAGCAATTCCCTTAGCATTTGCTAATAAGAGATAAAACAAATGCAGAATCCTGTGGAAGTTACCCACAGGATAAAAGTTTTGGTAGAGGTGGGGTGGGATGGAATTTGCATTTGAACATACATGTACCTATGGCTATACATTTTCAATATTTAAGAATATTTTTGTACTGACCTTTCTTAAAAAAAGTCAACTCTATTGTTATATATTTCACTATTATTGCGTTCAAACTTTTACAATTTTACATTTTCCCAAGGAGATCATACTTTAGGTTCTAAATAGCCTCCTAAAGGTAGTTCTAAAGGTACTTCATACAAACTGTGAAGCGGAGTGTCGTGAGTCTCAGGGCTCCCATTTGGAAGGTGGGAAAAATAAATTTTACTTCTTAAAGTTGCTGTGAGGACCAAGTCAAGTCTTATGTAGCAAGGACTATACTAGCTAAAATAGTAATAAATGATTACTATTACTATTGTTATAACTGTTTACACCAACTTTTCTGAAACTCCTGTTTTCCCCACAAACTCTAAACACCATGTGCTTCAGAGAAATGAAAAAGAAATTTTACAAGCACATCTTATATCTAGATGCAAACGCAAGGTAAGTATCATTTGTGATGGTAAAGACCAAAGGACAAAAGAAAAACATGAAACATTCTGTTTTGTTGGAGAACTATCATGTCAATTACATCTGGTACCCAGCAGCTCATGATAGGAAAGCCAAAGTTCCTTCCCACTACAAAAAGAAAGTTTAAAAAGGAAAGGAAAAAAAAAAAAAAGACGAAGAAAGAAAGAAAAAAGAATAACAGGAAAGACTGGAGAGAGAGTTATACAAGATAATTCTACAATGACAATACTCTCTTACAAGAACAACAGTAAAAGGTCAGATCTTTCCCAAAAGCGGCGGTTTACATTTCACTGTTTATCTAATTAATGAAATTCAACTGCAAACAATTTTTCTTCCCCATTGCCAAAACCCACTGTTAGGTGAGTTAGGAAGTACACTTAGGAAGTACCACCACACTCTGTGAGCTCTTCCTCTGGACTGTAATACATTTTTTAAAGTTTTATGCATTCAGCAGCAGCAGCACTGAAATGATAAAGTTTAAAGGTATTAACAACAAATCCGAAATGTCTGGATTTCCCTAAGAAAATGTCAATTTCTTCCCCAAGAAATGTTCTTCAGTTCTCATTCTTTGGAGTAAATATGGGCTAGAAGGGTGAAGTCAAGTTGCTGGGAATCATACTCCCAAACACTTCTTTGAAAGGCCCCTCAAATATATGCCATCAAGATGGTCCCGATGAGTCCACAGCTAAGGTAAACCGTGGTCACATCAGTCACAAATGCCCTGCATGCTAACAGCTCTGCAGCAAGTCAGACATTTACAGTTCCCGGTCTTCAGCTGGCTCCTGGCAGGTCCACCAGAAAACGTGTAACGACCCTTCCAACAACTAAACGCAAGAAAGATAGAGGGCCTCGGCGATTCTAGCCAAAAGAGCCGGTGGCAGGGAGTGAAGTTAACTTTCTCAGCCTTCGAATATCAGGGATATCAGACCCCAGAGCTCCAGATCCCCAGTGCCCAGAGGACGCGCACACCAGAGGAGCCAGAAGGGCCGAGCCGACGACCCGCGACCCCCCAACCCCAGCTCTTCCACCAACTCTTCAGTGTGACCTTGAACACCTCAACTTGTGCGTCTCCACCCCTAGATCCGCCCAATCGGAGCCAGAGCCCGACCGCCCCGGGCTGTCGGAGAAGTCCAGGCGTCCCGGCCCGCGCCCACCCGGCCCGGCCGGCCCGCGCGGCGCCCACCTGCACGCTGGGGAAGGCGGTCTTGAGCAGGTAGAACATCTTGCGGTTGGACAACACGTCCCCACTGGTCATCTTGTCGTCCGCCCCCTCGCGCGTCTTCCCCTTGGACTTCTCATGGAGGACGTTGCTCTCGCGTACGCGCCGCACCTCCTCGCCGCCGCGCACCGCCGCCAGCACCGACACGGCCAGCATCTCGCGCAGGTCCACCGTGCCCCCGTCGGCCGAGGCCGCGGGCACCGCCGCCCCGCCGCCCGGCTCGCCGCCCAGGCCGAAGAGGCTGAAGCGGCCGGCCAGGAAGCCCGAGTAGAGGTGGTAGAGCACGCCAAGCCCCAGCAGGCAGAAGACGNAAAGACGAAGAAAGAAAGAAAAAAGAATAACAGGAAAGACTGGAGAGAGAGTTATACAAGATAATTCTACAATGACAATACTCTCTTACAAGAACAACAGTAAAAGGTCAGATCTTCCCCAAAAGCGGCGGTTTACATTTCACTGTTTATCTAATTAATGAAATTCAACTGCAAACAATTTTTCTTCCCCATTGCCAAAACCCACTGTTAGGTGAGTTAGGAAGTACACTTAGGAAGTACCACCACACTCTGTGAGCTCTTCCTCTGGACTGTAATACATTTTTTAAAGTTTTATGCATTCAGCAGCAGCAGCACTGAAATGATAAAGTTTAAAGGTATTAACAACAAATCCGAAATGTCTGGATTTCCCTAAGAAAATGTCAATTACTTCCCCAAGAAATGTTCTTCAGTTCTCATTCTTTGGAGTAAATATGGGCTAGAAGGGTGAAGTCAAGTTGCTGGGAATCATACTCCCAAACACTTCTTTGAAAGGCCCCTCAAATATATGCCATCAAGATGGTCCCGATGAGTCCACAGCTAAGGTAAACCGTGGTCACATCAGTCACAAATGCCCTGCATGCTAACAGCTCTGCAGCAAGTCAGACATTTACAGTTCCCGGTCTTCAGCTGGCTCCTGGCAGGTCCACCAGAAAACGTGTAACGACCCTTCCAACAACTAAACGCAAGAAAGATAGAGGGCCTCGGAGATTCTAGCCAAAAGAGCCGGTGGCAGGGAGTGAAGTTAACTTTCTCAGCCTTCGAATATCAGGGATATCAGACCCCAGAGCTCCAGATCCCCAGTGCCCAGAGGACGCGCACACCAGAGGAGCCAGAAGGGCCGAGCCGACGACCCGCGACCCCCCAACCCCAGCTCTTCCACCAACTCTTCAGTGTGACCTTGAACACCTCAACTTGTGCGTCTCCACCCCTAGATCCGCCCAATCGGAGCCAGAGCCCGACCGCCCCGGGCTGTCGGAGAAGTCCAGGCGTCCCGGCCCGCGCCCACCCGGCCCGGCCGGCCCGCGCGGCGCCCACCTGCACGCTGGGGAAGGCGGTCTTGAGCAGGTAGAACATCTTGCGGTTGGACAACACGTCCCCACTGGTCATCTTGTCGTCCGCCCCCTCGCGCGTCTTCCCCTTGGACTTCTCATGGAGGACGTTGCTCTCGCGTACGCGCCGCACCTCCTCGCCGCCGCGCACCGCCGCCAGCACCGACACGGCCAGCATCTCGCGCAGGTCCACCGTGCCCCCGTCGGCCGAGGCCGCGGGCACCGCCGCCCCGCCGCCCGGCTCGCCGCCCAGGCCGAAGAGGCTGAAGCGGCCGGCCAGGAAGCCCGAGTAGAGGTGGTAGAGCACGCCAAGCCCCAGCAGGCAGAAGACAGCCACCCCCAGCGGGGACAGGCGGATGCCCATGGGGGCCATGGCGGGAGGCCGGGCGCTCGGGGCGGTGGCCCTCACAGGCCTCCCCGCGCTCCCGAACCGGGCGCCGCGCGGTCTATACCGGCGCCAGCTCCCCGGCGCCCGCGCGCCCCATCGCTCCCTCCCGGGAAAGACCGAGCCGCGTGGAGAAGCCCCTCGCGGCCGTTCCGAGCGCCCGACTCCCCCGGGACAGCTCGCTCCCCGCTGCTCAGCCTGCCCGCGGGTCTAGCTTCCACGTTAGCCAACGGCCGCGAGGTGAAAGGGGAGCGTGGGTGTGTATCCGGGTTACGCGGTGGGGGGCGGGGCGAGTCAGGCTCCTCCCTCGGGGGCGGGGTGGCCGGCCGGGTGACTGGGAGGCGCTGGACCGCTCCGCCTGCGCTTCTCTGGTCGGTCGGCGGTGTTTGGGTTTTTCAAATCACTACTGCCCAAGCACAGAAGGATGCTGAGTGCCTGTGGAAATTCAAATTAAATCTCTCCTTGAATGACACTGTATGGCCGAAATAGAGTCCTAGGGACAGTCTAAACTTCACATCACTCTGATTATTGAGGAAAAGGGGACACAACGAGGCGTTTAAAGTCTATGCCTTTTTCGTCGACGCTTGTGCAGACAGAGCCTGTAGCTTTAAATCGCCTCTCGGCGCTCTTACTGGCAGAGGGGGGATTGGGCGGGGATGAGAGTAAGTTTATTTGACTTTATTCTGTTTGCACCCTTGTCTGAACGCATATGCATTTATATCTGTCTGTATGTATAGATTTTCTCCTATACCTTCACCTGCCAGAATGAGCCATCCTCTATGCAGGTGAAGAACTTACCTTGGTTCTGGGCTTTCACTGTGTGAGAATACACTCCCGGCTTCCCTCATTGCCAAGGCCTCTTTACCCACACCTTCCTCCCAGAGGCTGAGAGGGGAGAGAGATTGCCTGCGAGACTCCACTTGATGTAAAGATTGTCCCAGGATGGTCAGTCTACAATATGTAATCTTTGAATCAGTGTAAGCCCTTTATACGTACTTACAGAAGCGTTTAAAAGGAGTGACTGCTTTCTGTTAATGCTAGAGGTTTTAGCCATAAAAACAAGTGTTCACTAAATTTAAATAAGTATTATAATAAGCATTAATGTTTATCTTCCATCCTAACAGTGAACATTAACGTGAGCAGTATTACTATAAATGTTAGAATATTTATTTAAAATTAACTTAAAATGTAGCCGGTTTTACTGTTTATAGCCAAAACTCATTGGGTTTAAATGAGCTGAATATTAACGACCTTAAAAACTGCAGGTATACAGGATGAATTATGAACATCAGTTGCTGGGCAAGTCATTAGAGACAGGCAGACTTTTTCACTTCCTTAGAGTTTAGGGTACTTATAGAATTTGCATGTGGTTAACACAGATACAATAAAGGAAGACCATAGATTGGTTTCCTTGTTTAAAAATAATCACAGCCCAAAATGAGGTACTACAAATCAGTGTAGTAACAGCGCCTGGAATGCTGACAGCAGCAAATCTCAAGGGACTGGCACTGTCCTGGTCAGCTTTGGAGAGCAACTTCACAATTAAGCAAAGCTGCTTTCCAAAGAAATCTGAAAGCGAAGGTCACAGGGTAAATATGGTTACCAAATCCAGGGATAGATACAAAGACTAGGCTTGAAATGAAGGCTTAATTAACTTCAACAGAACCACCCCATGAGATCAGCAAAAGATAGGAGTTGGCTGTAGTTATGAAATATTAAAAGCATTGTGGAAAAGTCTGGCTGAGGTTTGTAAAAATAATCAGCAGTATATTCCAAGGATATTGGAAAGCAATATTGGGCTATGCTCACTGGCATTATACAAAGCCTCACTGAGACACAGAGAGAGTTACTAAAAGCTCTGAGGCATTTATACTGCAGGAAAGGTGTTTAAGAATTGAGACAGAAGATGCCAAGGCGCATGCGCAGAATGAGACTATGTTTAAAGATCATAGTTCCAAGTGTTCTAGTATTCAGGTGACAATCGATAACAGCTAATAGGTATTAATAAATGGTAGCATGTAATCATTAAGAGAAACTTTATGACAAGAAGAACAATTTAACTAGTTATGATGTTTGGGACAGTGATGTTGTCTTGGACCCTTCATAGGAATTTGATTAAAAGAAACTTGCATTTTCAGTTAACAAGTTGCTAGAAACCTTGTTGTTGTTTTAGTCACTCAGTTGTGTCAACTCTTTGCGACCCCATGGCCAGTAGCCTATCAGGCTTCTCTGTCCATGGGATTTCCCAGGCAAGAATACTGGAGTGGGTTGCCATGCCCTCTTCCAGGGGATCTTCCCAACCCAGAAATCGAATCCATGTCTCTTCTGTAGGTTCTTTACCACTAAGCCACCAGGGAAGTCTGCTGGAAGCTTCTATGAAGCATATAATCTTCACATATGAAAGTAAATATAAAATAATAGGTTTTTGAATTGAGGTGATCTGATCTTTCAAAAATAATCTTCTATAGGGGTTAAAAATGATGAGAGCTGTCTAATGTTTCTTTTGTATAAGTGTTGATAGCAACGAGAATTGACAAACAGCAGAAACTTCTTTGACCACCTTCCATGTAACTGGCTTGCTTGACCCTGCTGTCTACTCTCCCTGTGCCCAAACCTAGTAAGGGTATGTGTTCTTGGGGGTACCTGCTCCCTTTCACTCCCTCTAGTAAAACTTTATATACATCATGTGTTTTGTTTATTTCAACCCCATTTTGCCACTGTGATTGTTATTATAAATACATGTAAGTTAAGTATCACGTAAAATAATCAAATGTGAGTATAAAGCTGAAAGCATTAAATGTCCTGATTAAGATGAGTCACCCCAAACAAAAATTGCCATCAAATTAAGTGTTGGAGCAAAAACTGATTGTGAAGGAAAAGAATTGTGTAAGTTCAAACAGATGCTGAAGTCAGATTGCTCAACTTTAAAGAAACCAAGTTGGTCATTCTGTGAATGGTGCTTTACCCATAGAGTTGACACTGCAACGAGTTAATAGCAAAGAAAAGTCCTGCCTTATACTATAAGACCAATGATTATATATTTACATCTTCTAAGTGACTAAGGGACTTCCCTGGTAGCTCAGAGGTAAAGAATCTGCCTGCCAGGGCAGGAGACATGGGTTCAATCCCTGGGAAGACTCCCTGGAGAAAGAAATGGCAGCCCATTCCAGTATTCTTGCTTGGGAAATCCCATGGACAGAGGAGCCTGGCAGGCTATAGTCTATGGGGTTGCAAAAGAGTCAGACACGACTTAGCAGCTTAACAACAACAACAAAGTGCCTGAGATATCTAGTCTGTCCTATAATTCCCTGCTTTGAGTTTTCTCAATTAAGTGACTCACTCTGATGACATCAGACACAGACCTTTCCTGAACACCTGGGTGCTTTTGCTCCCTTCTTACAAGAACCACCTCTCCTTCTGTTCTGCATCATGTGTAAAAAGTCAGACCCACTTACAAAACATTATTAAGATCTTAAGTGATTATGAAGATATTCTGGTTTGTCTGAATGACTCCTGACCCCAAAATTTACTTTAGAGAAACATAACGTTTGTGATAAATCTCTTCCAGTTAGTTTCCTTGTATTTNCCCTTGTCTGAACGCATATGCATTTATATCTGTCTGTATGTATAGATTTTCTCCAGTACCTTCACCTGCCAGAATGAGCCATCCTCTATGCAGGTGAAGAACTTACCTTGGTTCTGGGCTTTCACTGTGTGAGAATACACTCCCGGCTTCCCTCATTGCCAAGGCCTCTTTACCCACACCTTCCTCCCAAAGGCTGAGAGGGGAGAGAGATTGCCTGCGAGACTCCACTTGATGTAAAGATTGTCCCAGGATGGTCAGTCTACAATATGTAATCTTTGAATCAATGTAAGCCCTTTATACGTACTTACAGAAGCGTTTAAAAGGAGTGACTGCTTTCTGTTATGCTAGAGGTTTTAGCCATGAAAACAAGTGTTCACTAAATTTAAATAAGTATTATAATAAGCATTAATGTTTATCTTCCATCCTAACAGTGAACATTAACGTGAGCAGTATTACTATAAATGTTAGAATATTTATTTAAAATTAACTTAAAATGTAGCCGGTTTTACTGTTTATAGCCAAAACTCATTGGGTTTAAATGAGCTGAATATTAACGACCTTAAAAACTGCAGGTATACAGGATGAATTATGAACATCAGTTGCTGGGCAAGTCATTAGAGACAGGCAGACTTTTTCACTTCCTTAGAGTTTAGGGTACTTATAGAATTTGCATGTGGTTAACACAGATACAATAAAGGAAGACCATAGATTGGTTTCCTTGTTTAAAAATAATCACAGCCCAAAATGAGGTACTACAAATCAGTGTAGTAACAGCGCCTGGAATGCTGACAGCAGCAAATCTCAAGGGACTGGCACTGTCCTGGTCAGCTTTGGAGAGCACCTTCACAATTAAGCAAAGCTGCTTTCCAAAGAAATCTGAAAGCGAAGGTCACAGGGTAAATATGGTTACCAAATCCAGGGATAGATACAAAGACTAGGCTTGAAATGAAGGCTTAATTAACTTCAACAGAACCACCCCATGAGATCAGCAAAAGATAGGAGTTGGCTGTAGTTATGAAATATTAAAAGCATTGTGGAAAAGTCTGGCTGAGGTTTGTAAAAATAATCAGCAGTATATTCCAAGGATATTGGAAAGCAATATTGGGCTATGCTCACTGGCATTATACAAAGCCTCACTGAGACACAGAGAGAGTTACTAAAAGCTCTGAGGCATTTATACTGCAGGAAAGGTGTTTAAGAATTGAGACAGAAGATGCCAAGGCGCATGCGCAGAATGAGACTATGTTTAAAGATCATAGTTCCAAGTGTTCTAGTATTCAGGTGACAATCGATAACAGCTAATAGGTATTAATAAATGGTAGCATGTAATCATTAAGAGAAACTTTATGACAAGAAGAACAATTTAACTAGTTATGATGTTTGGGACAGTGATGTTGTCTTGGACCCTTCATAGGAATTTGATTAAAAGAAACTTGCATTTTCAGTTAACAAGTTGCTAGAAACCTTGTTGTTGTTTTAGTCACTCAGTTGTGTCAACTCTTTGCGACCCCATGGCCAGTAGCCTATCAGGCTTCTCTGTCCATGGGATTTCCCAGGCAAGAATACTGGAGTGGGTTGCCATGCCCTCTTCCAGGGGATCTTCCCAACCCAGAAATCGAATCCATGTCTCTTCTGTAGGTTCTTTACCACTAAGCCACCAGGGAAGTCTGCTGGAAGCTTCTATGAAGCATATAATCTTCACATATGAAAATTATATGAAAGTAAATATAAAATAATAGGTTTTTGAATTGAGGTGATCTGATCTTTCAAAAATAATCTTCTATAGGGGTTAAAAATGATGAGAGCTGTCTAATGTTTCTTTTGTATAAGTGTTGATAGCAACGAGAATTGACAAACAGCAGAAACTTCTTTGACCACCTTCCATGTAACTGGCTTGCTTGACCCTGCTGTCTACTCTCCCTGTGCCCAAACCTAGTAAGGGTATGTGTTCTTGGGGGTACCTGCTCCCTTTCACTCCCTCTAGTAAAACTTTATATACATCATGTGTTTTGTTTATTTCAACCCCATTTTGCCACTGTGATTGTTATTATAAATACATATAAGTTAAGTATCATGTAAAATAATCAAATGTGAGTATAAAGCTGAAAGCATTAAATGTCCTGATTAAGATGAGTCACCCCAAACAAAAATTGCCATCAAATTAAGTGTTGGAGCAAAAACTGATTGTGAAGGAAAAGAATTGTGTAAGTTCAAACAGATGCTGAAGTCAGATTGCTCAACTTTAAAGAAACCAGGTTGGTCATTCTGTGAATGGTGCTTTACCCATAGAGTTGACACTGCAACGAGTTAATAGCAAAGAAAAGTCCTGCCTTATACTATAAGACCAATGATTATATATTTACATCTTCTAAGTGACTAAGGGACTTCCCTGGTAGCTCAGAGGTAAAGAATCTGCCTGCCAGGGCAGGAGACATGGGTTCAATCCCTGGGAAGACTCCCTGGAGAAAGAAATGGCAGCCCATTCCAGTATTCTTGCTTGGGAAATCCCATGGACAGAGGAGCCTGGCAGGCTATAGTCTATGGGGTTGCAAAAGAGTCAGACACGACTTAGCAGCTTAACAACAACAACAAAGTGCCTAAGATATCTAGTCTGTCCTATAATTCCCTGCTTTGAGTTTTCTCAATTAAGTGACTCACTCTGATGACATCAGACACAGACCTTTCCTGAACACCTGGGTGCTTTTGCTCCCTTCTTACAAGAACCACCTCTCCTTCTGTTCTGCATCATGTGTAAAAAGTCAGACCCACTTACAAAACATTATTAAGATCTTAAGTGATTATGAAGATATTCTGGTTTGTCTGAATGACTCCTGACCCCAAAATTTACTTTAGAGAAACATAACGTTTGTGATAAATCTCTTCCAGTTAGTTTCCTTGTATTTCCTCTTTTATTTTTTGTATAAAAGTAAATTTTAGAGGGACAGTTAAATTAACTAAAGGTTTAGGGTAATTGAATCCTAAGTAAAATTAGTTTTTTCTACTTTACTGAGAAAGCAAAACAATGAACTGATGGCATTTCTTCATGTTTAAGTATTAAAATTCCAAGAAGAGTATTATTTGTATATACCTCCCTTAAATGATTTAATATGATTAAAAACAATAATTCTGTTTTTTAATACATCCAGTTACATGATGTTTGCTTCTGCCACCGAAGTTCTCTCCTTGGTAAATCATGCTATTCTTGGGATAGTGTCTTTCATATGTTAAGGCCATATATGGCCTGTGTCTAATACATGATTTATGTCTATTATTAAAATTTATTTTTGCCAGGATTTAGAGACACTCCACTCAGTGAATAAGTTTCCCACTTAATATACAGTAATATGTTAGCATTGTAGCCCTTACTGTGGCCCTGATCTTAGCAATAATAGTTAAGACTTATTTAAAATAGAGGCAGTCCTATAGGTATGTACAATAAAAAACTGGATATAATTTCTACCCTTTGAAATTATAATCATGATAATCCATATGATCAACATGAAGCCAGGTACCCATCTTACATACTGTTGAGACCTGACAGAAGCCATGACAAGCTTCAAGGACTAAAGTAGCCAGAGCTACAATCACAGAAAAAGCTGGGTCACTGCCCAGAAGGAGCTGAGATCATCATCCCCCCGACCTTGAGACTCAGCCGGTCAGCATATTCCCNCAAGCTTCAAGGACTAAAGTAGCCAGAGCTACAATCACAGAAAAAGCTGGGTGACTGCCCAGAAGGAGCTGAGATCATCATCCCCCCAACCTTGAGACTCAGCCAGTCAGCATATTCCCTGTAGCCTGGTTAGAACTAGCCCATATAACACGAAAAGTCCCTTAAGTGAGCCCGCGTGCGCAAAATTTAGCCAATTAATAGATGCCAAGAACCCCTTGCAATCAATCCGCCCTTGCCAACTTACTGTCTTTGTTCTAAGTCTATAAATACTCCTGTAATTCTGGGCTCGGGCCCTCTGCCTCACTCCACTGCGTTGGATGTGACAGAGTGCCCTAACTCGAGTTAGCAACAAACTCCCTTCTTGCTTTTGCATCGCCGTGGTGGACTTGTTCTCTCAGTCTACTCGGAGATTTGGACTCGGAGCGTAACACATACCATTGTATCTGTTGACTTAATTCAGATCTTCTACATGGTTGAACTCAGTAAATATTTATGAAGTGGATTTTTAACAAAATTTTGTGTGTTGTATAAAGTGTTTCTTTAAATATGAATCTAACAAATACATTAAAGGCCCAACATTCATTTCATCTGTTCAAAACATTTGTTTCACAAGAATAGAAGTAAGCTGAAATAAATATTAACTTTGGAGCTATTGAGATGTCAAATATTTGTTCATTTGTGTGCATGTTCTTTATTTAATCCAATGCTTGGCAAAGTATCAATTCAGTTCATAATGTAAAATTTCCCACATTATATTTTATTCTGTAAGTAGTCTGAACTCATATCACACATTTAGTCCCTTATTCACCCAAAACCTAAGGTAACCTATTTTCTTAAAATTCCATTTAGTTAAAAAATATAGTGTAGTATTTGAAAAGTTTTAGTTCGCAAAAAATAACGTTTGAATGTGTTCATCAATCATGATTAGAATATATAGTCTATCAAGTTGTGTTTATAACTTTTTACAGAAGAACCCCAACATACTACTTATTGCTGTTGCATAGACTGTGTATAATTCAAGCCAAGTTATGTCACCCAAAATGAAAGAACTCAATAATTTAATATCTTAGCTGATGTATCCTAAACTTTTTGTCAATGAAAAACATTAAAAAATTATTTTTGAATTGTAGATATATCAAAGCGAGCCTCAGTAAACAGTGCTTACCCTATGACCTGAAATTTTTGTCCATTCTTTTTGTCTGTTTGTTTACACTGGGTCTTCATTGCTGCGTGAGCTTTTGCTAGTTGTGGCAAGTGGGGGCGACTTTCTAGTTGTGGTGCGTGGCCTCTTATTGTGGTGACTTCTCTTGTTGTGGAGCACAGGCTCTAGAGCCCAGGCTACAGTCATTGTGGCACATGGGTTTAGTTGCCCTGCAGCATGTGGAATCTTCCTGGACAGGGATCGAACCTGTGTCCTCTGCATTGGCAGGCAGATTCCCATCCACTATACTACCAGGGAAGTCGCTTCCATGGTTTTAAGCCCTCTCCATAGATTTCATGATTCTGTTCCCTGGTCACTGTTGGGAGATAGTTCTCTGTAAGTGTCTGTGTTTTCTGTTTGTCTTTCCTTGGACATATTGATTCACTTTTCAAAGATGTTATCTTTACAAGGATTGTTATACAGCAGAGAGCCTGGAAAGACAGAGATGGAATCTCCCTCCAGAGAGAAGGACAAGTTTGTTTCCTATGGAAATGTTAGTCGCTCAGTCGTGTCCAACTCTTTATGACCCTATGGACAGTAGCCTGCCAACCTCCTCTGTCCATGGAATTCTCCAGGCAAGAATACTGGAGTGGGTTGCCATTCCTTCTCCAGGGGACCAGAACTGAGGTCTCCTGCATTGCAGGCAGATTCTTTACCATCTGAGCCACCAGGGAAGCCCTTTCCCCTGTACATTATAGTAAAAATAACTGCAGGCAGGATTACTGCCAATTTTAAGAGAGTCAGGGTCCCTAAGTTCAAAGTTCGTCTCCTGTAATATAAGCCACTGTGGGTACAGGAGTCTTGATGCTGTAAGTGTCACGCTGTGGTAATTGGGGCTTGAGAAATGAGTGGGAATGCTGCCACTCTGAATGCTGCCACTGCTTTGTCCCTGAGCCAGGAATCTCGTGTCTTCTGCCAGCTTCCATGAAACTAGTAGGCTAGCTTACTAGCTGCCAGTAGAGTGAAATCCCAGACCTTTCCCCACTTCTGATAGTCATTATCTCCATATTGTCCATTAAGTCATAAAGCAAATTTTCACAACTTGATTTCTTTACCTTAGTTCCAAAGCAAATAGAAAATGCATTTTTCTGCAGCACAGACTTATAAATAATACTGGATTCTGTCTTCCAGAAGCACCTTTTTTTTTTTTTTAAAGCAGAGGTATGTCTCTTGCTCACCTGTCGTTACCCTCAAGCTTCATTCACCCAGGCTGTCCTCAAAGCTTTCATAGTTAGAAAAGACAAGACACACCCAGACTCCTCTAGGTAATAGGGTTTAACAAGAATATCTGTAGTCAAGAAGAGGCTCAGCAACTGAGAGTCATTCTGTGTCTCAGTGCTTCTAAAACTGGATCAGCAGATCAAGTACTCCAAGGATGACTCATAATCATGTAGTCATGTAGAATACAAAGCTCCAGTGACCCAGTTTTTCTTGCTTGCATCATGTTGACACCAGCATAAAGAGGTCCCTCATACTAGCAGCATTTTTCATGCCAAGTTACTTTTCATGCTAAGTTCTGGATGCACCTACGGGGGTGTACCTGGCACTATTCAAGTCATTTCAGCCAGGGATAGCGAGATTACTTTCATTTAACAACCCATAGCTACTTGAAAAAGAACTGCCTAATGTTGCTTCCCTTTGCAGAGAGACATGGACCGCTCTAGCTATCATGGTCCAGGTATTACAGTCCTTCAAGTAACACTTTGTAACATCCTTATACCTCGTTAATGAACATCTGTCAGGTGGACATCCAACCAGAGAATTCTAGGAGTTAAAATACTAGAAAGATAATTTAGCTCCATCTTTTTGTTTTATGGCTTCCATGGTGTCTTAGATGGTAAAGACTCTGCCTACAGTGCAGGAGACCCAGGTTTGACCCCTGGGTTAGCTCTCTGGGTCTAGAAGATCCCCTGGAGAAGGAAAATGCAACCCACTCTAGTATTCTTGCTTGGAGAATCCCATAAACAGAGGGCTGCAGTCTACCGGGTTGCGAAGAGTCTAACGTGACTGAGTGACTAGACTAACAATTTTACTTTCTTTGGTTTTATAGGTGAATAAACAGTTCTTCCGAAGCCAAGTGAGATTAAAAGCCTTGACCTCCTACTTCCTGTTTTTCAGCATGATTGACACTGAATGCCTGGATGTGGGTAACATTACTGTCCTTGGAAGGGCTGCAAGAAGGTCTGCCCCTCAAACACAGAACCCGGGTTTTTAGCTCCCTCCCCGGTGTCTGTCCCACGACTTGGCAGGATCTCCCTCTGCCCCACCCCCATGTCTTTAAGAATGTAATTAAATCACTTCAGACATAGTGCCCAGGAGATCCCCTTGGACTTCACACTTGGTATACCTGCTTTCTTAGCAAATGGGGCATCTTGGTCATGTATTTCATCACATCATTGATCCCTGGACTTCTTCCCTACTAGACTANGATCCCCTTGGACTTCACGCTTGGTATACCTGCTTTCTTAGCAAATGGGGCATCTTGGTCATGTATTTCATCACATCATTGATCCCTGGACTTCTTCCCTACTAGACTATGAGCTCCTTGTGGGCAAGACCATTCTGGATTGGTGTCCTGGGACTCAGCACTGCATTTGAGCGTGCTCAACAAATGATTTATTATTCATTCTGTTCACCCCTCTCCCACATTTACACAGTCATTGCTTGCCCTCAGATTCCTCACTGGGCCTCATTCTTTTAAAATTAATTAATTAAAAAATATATATTTATTTGGCTGTGCTGGGTCTTGGTTGTGGCCTCTGGGATCTTTAGCTGTGGCATGTGGGACCTTAGTTCCCGAATCAGGGGTCAAAACCAGGCCCCTTGTATTGAGAATGGAGTCTTAACCACTGGACTGCCAGGAAGTTTCCCTTGTGCTTTACTTCTTATCTCTTCCTCTTCCCATAGGTTAATAGAGTTAATGGTAGCCATCTTTCTGGTACAACACTTTATCCAAATCCAGCTAAAATGTAATAAGAAGTGAGGCAGGAAGTAGAGTTTACTGCATTTAGTTTCAAGTGTGCCTCTCTTTCTCTTTAAGTTCAGATTTCTCTCTTTTAGCCACTAAAGAGATGGCAGTTATAGCTTTGGAAACAAAAAAACAAACTTATCTTTGATATATATAGAGCAAGTTGTGTCTCCAAATAAGTGAGTGAAAGGTAGACAGACTTTTCAGGATTCCTGATTCTCTAGGATCAGTTCAGTTCAGTTGCTCAGTCCTGTCTGACTCTTTGCAACCCCATGGACTGCAGCACACCAGGCTTCCCTGTCCATCACCAACTCCCACAATTTACTCAAACTCATATCCACTGAGTTGGTGATGCCATCCAACCATCTCATCCTCTATCGTCCTCTTCTCCTCCTGCCTCCAATCTTTCTCAGCATCAGGGTCTTTTCAGATAAGTCAGTTCTTCACATCAGGTGGCCAAAGTATTAGTTTCAGCTTTAGCATCAGTCTTTCCAATGAATATTCAGGATTGATTTCCTTTAGGAGGACTGATTGGATCTCCTTGAAGTCCAAGGGACTCTCAAGAGTCTTCTCCAACACCACAGTTCAAAAGCATCAATTCTTCGGTGCTCAGCTTTCTTCACAGTCCAACTCTCACATCCATATATGACCACTGGAAAACCATAGCCTTGACTGGATGGACCTTAGTCGGCAAAGTAATGTCTCTGCTTTTTAATATGCTGTCTAGGTTGGTCATAGCTTTTCTTCCAAGGAGCCAGTGTCTTCTAATTTCATGGCTACAGTCACCATCTGCAGTGATTTTAGAGCCCAAAATAAAAAAGTCTGTCACTGTTTCCAGTGTTTCCCCATCTATTTTTCATGAAGTGATGGGACCAGATGCCATGATCTTAGTTTTCTGAATGTTGAGTTTTAAGCCAACTTTTTCACTCTCCTCTTTCACTTTCATCTAGAGGCTCTTTAGTTCTTCTTGGCTTTTTGCCATAAGGGTGGTGTCATCTGCATATTTGAAGTTATTGATATTTCTCCAGGCAATCTTGATTCCAGCTTGTGCTTCATCCAGCCCAGTATTTCTCATGATATATTCTGCATAGAAGTTAAATAAGCAGGGTGACCATATACAGCCTTGACATACTCTTTTCCTGGTTTTGAACCAGTCTGTATTTTCTTGATAAAAATCAGGAAATTACCAGCAAAATACAATGATTGTAGATAAAGAAAAAGAAGCCCTAGGGGATGTTTAAGTGGCCAAGCTCTCAGAAGGCTCACAGGCAGGGGCAGGGCTAACAGCAAGAAGCCCCGAGGGAACACCTGAGGTGACTGAAGAGTGCTCTTGTGGGAGTGGTTACCTGGGTCTATGTTGTTTAGTCCCTCAGTCATGTCCAACTCTTTTGTGACCCCAGGCTCCTCTGTCTGTGGGATTTCCCATGCAAGAATACCGGAGTGGGCTGCCATTTCCTTCTCCAGAGGATCTTCCCAACCCAGGGATTGAATCTGTGTCTCCTGCTTATCAGGCATCTCCTGCTTTGGCAGGCAGGTTCTTTACCACTGGGAAGCCTGGGAAGCCTGTTGTTGACTAAATGTGTTTTAAATTAATTCATTTGTCTTATTTATTGGGATGATTATGTGAATGAAAAATAGTGCCTGCCATATTGGTAAACAAAGGATGTTGTAGCCATCAAGGCATCACATTATGGCAGCCCAATGGTGAGCCCCACTGGGTCTTAGGATGGAGGTAGGATCCTTGCCTCCCCTGTCCAGTAGTCTGCCTCTCAACCACTCCAGATGTGCCCCTTGAGGAGATTCAGGATGAGAAAGCATAGGATGCTGGCCCCAGATAGCTGAAGTGCATCTCAAAGAATGNGTAGGATCCTTGCCTCCCCTGTCCAGTAGTCTGCCTCTCAACCACTCCAGATGTGCCCCTTGAGGAGATTCAGGATGAGAAAGCATAGGATGCTGGCCCCAGATAGCTGAAGTGCATCTCAAAGAATGATTTCAGTGAGCCCAGACTCTTGCGTCTTCCCAAACACAATGTGAAAGTGTTAGTTGCTCAGTCGTGTCCAACTCTTGCAACCCCATCCGTGGACTTTAGCCCAACAGGCTTCTCTGTCCATGGGATTCTCCAGGCAAGAATACTGAGGTGGGTAGCCATTCCCTTCTCCAGGGGATCTTCCCAATTGAAACCAGGTCTCCTGCATTGGAGGCAGATTCTTTACCATCTGAGCTGATAGAAAAGTGCTTAATTCCTTAACATGAGATGTCTGGTTTTCTTTAATTAACAGTAATATTTAGATGTTCCAACTACCTGGTCTTTGCTGCAAAAACTCCTGTATTTCTTGGCTTCCTCTACCCACCCACCCCGCTCCCCTCCCCACCCCAACCTTGACTTTTGTGAGGAGTCTCTAAGTTATCTGAGATGCTGAATCTGGGCCTTGAAGTCTTCAGACTTTTTGGAAAATAAAACAACTTTTAACTCTTAAGTTGTGTTTTTTTCTTCAGACAACACTTCTTGAAGGCTTCTAACCTCATCTTCCTTTCTGACTTCCTCAAGACCTGGCCAGATCAGCAGAGATTGATGACTGACTGACTATATGATTCCCAGTGTCTGGAGAGAAAGAGTGGGTAGTGCCCAACTGCACTGACCACATGCAACAGGAGGTGAGATATAAGTTTTCTCCCTGTCTCAGAGTTTTGGCTGAGATTCCAGGGCTGAGAACAAATGGAATGAAGAGCCCAGAGGGTCTCAAGAAAGACGCCAGTCAGAGCATCCCCCCAGACCTATTGTCAGGGTCCCTGGGGATCAGACTGATCCACCCTTTCATCTGGACCAGGAGCACGATCAGAGGAGAAGACAGGATTCCTTTACAGCTTCCTGCTGGACACTGTCTTTACCACCGCCTTCTCTGCCTCAGACAGAATGATAAGGGCTTGGATGGAACAGTTTGGAGAAAAGACCTTTGAGCCCTAGGGTGTGGATTCCAAGGAGGAGAAAAGTCTAGAGATGAGAGCTGAGACTTCCCGAGAGGTCTAATGATTAAGACTTTGTCTTCCAATGCAGGGGGTGTGGGTACCCCTGCCTGGTCAGGGAGATAATGAAGACTTTAAAAATAGTCCACATAAAAGAAATCTTAAAAATAATATAAGTAAAAAGTGAAAAGATAGGAGGTTGGTGATGAGACCAGAACTGAGAGAGGGGCCTGCATGGACAGGCCAGGACTCGAGTCAGGCAGGCAAAGGCCAGCTTTCTACCACAGACCATGTGTTTGTCCAGAAAGCGGTCAGGCCAGTGCTCTTTTGAGATGAGGCTGCCCACAGTGACCATGACAGAGGGCCTCTGGGAGGTCAAGCTTC
Organism: Raphicerus campestris; assembly: GCA_006410735.1. Lineage (NCBI taxonomy): Eukaryota > Metazoa > Chordata > Mammalia > Artiodactyla > Bovidae > Raphicerus > Raphicerus campestris. The sequence continues at coordinate 312,769 of SJYW01040925.1, read as the reverse complement.
CTCATCAGGGGCTGGAGAGCATGTTACCCTCAGCAGGGAATGCACTGACTGAAGGTCCCCAGCTAGGTTGGTAAGGGAGATAAGAAGCTTCAGAAAACCCACAGAAGTGCCCCAGGAGAGACCGAGTCAGAACCTGGCTTCAGTTCCCCAGAGATGCAACACACACACACACACACACACACACACACACACACACACACGACAGCATCAAACACACATACCTCTCTAGCCCGCTGCATCACACACACCACGCACACATAGGTGCACACACATGCACTCCTCTAGGCCACTGCTCTTCCTCCTGAGAATGAAGGCCACCTGAGTCCCCGCTAGGGGAGCCAGCCTGATGGGAGGGAGGGACAGAGAGGTTGACAGCATGCAAGAGGAACTTCCTTAAAGTTGCACTGACCTGTATACACTCCATGTGTGAAACAGATGGCTAGTGGGAAGCTGCTGTACAGCACAGGGAGATGAGACTGCCCACAGTGACCACACTCAGTGCTCTGTGCCAACCTAGAGGGGTGGGATTGGAGGGGGAACTGAGGCTCAGGAGAGCAGGGATATATATGTATATAATTATGACTGATTCGTGTTGTTATATGGCAGAGACCACCACAGCATCATAAAACAATTATCCTCCAATTAAAAACTTTTAAAAATGAAAAACAAAATTTCCTATCTCTGTTAGGAAAAAAAAAGAGGCACTTCCTTGAACACACATTTTCTAGTTTATCCACATACTGAGGAGCTCTGCCTGGCATGCATTTCAAACATACTTTAAAATGTTTAAATCTATAGGTTGACATGTGCACCATTTGTTTACACTGATAGGGACTATGTGGAGATCAGGAAGAAAGGTAAAACAGAGAGGGAGAGGAGTAGAAGAGAAGGAGACTGAAGTGGGGAGGTAGGCGTGAGTTACAGCTCATGCTTGTGGTCTCAGCTAATGGCTCAGCCTCGCTGTATATTATGGTGAAGGCTTCCCAGGTGGTTCAGTGGGAAAAAACCCGACTGCAATGCAGGAGACATGGATTCAAAACCTGGGCCACGAAGATCCCGTGGAGAAGGAAATAGCAACTCACTCCAGTATTCTTGACTGGAGAAAATCCCACGAACAAGGAGGCCTGGAAGGCTACTGTCTGTGGTTGCAAAGGGTAGGACACAGCTGAAGCGACTTAGTACTCAGCCCTAGCATATTATACTGATACTTCTCAGTGGGCCTGTTTCACATGATGGTAATAAGGCAGGCAGGATCCAACAGTAATCTTTACCAAAGTCAGTTATTTGTGGACCCAGTTTTGCAGTTTTTAAATGCAACTGCTTTGATGTATCCAAGTATTTCAGCTGGATCCTGGAAGGCGTTTCAAGAAGCACCCCAAGTTCACCCACAACACCAGGACTCCATAGAAGAAATGTGGTGTCAATGGCTAGAAAAAGAAGTACGTCAGCCTAACAGGTCCAGGGCACTGAGAAAAGTCAAAATATTTGATTTTTTAAAAAAACTATGCAGAAAATTTAGGACCTTTTTATTTTCCTTCTGGGTGGTCTACTACTGAGTATAAGATTAATAAACACAAAGGAGGATAATCTTGACTCAAATGAAGCACTTGGTTAGCATATAAACCTCCCACATGGAGAACAATTTTGTCTTCTTCGTGCCCAGGAGACATGCCTTTCCAAGATTTCTCTCCTCTTCATTTTAGTTGTTGGGGTATTCATGCATTTCTCATAAATAAACTGCTAGAATTTTCAGGTGGCTTTGCTGTCGTTGTTCAGTTGCCAAGTCATGTCCAACTCCTTGTGACCCCAGGGAAGCAGCACGCCAGGCTTCCCTGTCCTTCACAGGTGGCTTCATCTGTTTATCAGATGTATTTTTTCTCAATAGAGGACATAATTTTGATGCCATGTTTTCTCTGGTAAATTGGCTTCTAGTAACTTGGAGAAGACTCTTGAGAGTCCCTTGGACTGCAAGGAGATCCAACCAGTCCATTCTGAAGGAGATCACCCTGGGATTTCTTTGGAAGGAATGATGCTAAAGCTGAAACTCCAGTACTTTGGCCACCTCATGTGAAGAGTTGACTCACTGGAAAAGACTTTGATGCTGGGAGGGATTGGGGGCAGGAGGAGAA
>SJYW01040925.1:235807-280783 GCA_006410735.1 Raphicerus campestris | reverse complement strand
CACTTTGCAAACTAAGTGCTACGATGATTCGGATGATTGTAATATTATCTGTTTACTTCAGATACCTGTAGAGGATGATAAGGATGGGAAATACAAGTAGAGTGGGGAAAGTAAAATAAACAATGCGATGATGGCGCCGTGGATGACCGTCCTTGTATGACACTGGAAAGAAAGTATGGGGGATGGGCCAGAGCTGCACTTTCACTTCTCTCTAGGGCTCCTTCAAGGGCTTTCCAGACCTTAGTGACCAACTCGTGTTTGATAAAAACATCTCAGATCTTGATAACAAAAGAAAACCGCCTGATTCTTGTACTGTAGGAGGATTCGGCCAGTGCTCTGCCTTGAAGGTATGAAAGTTGAAGCTGTTACAATGAGACAAAGGATACAACAGATGATATAAACTATGAGGTGTCACGGATTTCAGTTTGTTTGACAGACCAGTAGACACTCTATACTGCAAGGATGATGTCTTACATGTTGCAGTGGCTGTAAAATGCAGTTTTACCGAAACGTTGTATTTAATGGGAAAGGATTTTATAAAGCTTCCATTTTAAAATATAAATTTAAATTTTTGTTGTTGTTGTTTAGTCTCTCAGCTGTGTTCGACCCTTTTGTGATCCCATAGACTGTAGCCTTCCAGGCTCAAGAATTCTTCCTAGGCAAGAATACTGGAGTGGGTTGCCATTTCATCTTCCAGGGGAGTCTTCCCAACCCAGGGACTGAACCCACGTCTCTGGCATTGGCAGGCAGGTTAAACTTTAAATAAGCTAAAGATGAATAAAACTAAAACCTAATTTTCTCAGTTGCTCTAACCATATTTTAAGTGCTTGGTAACCACAAGAGATGTGCTCACTAAATAGAGACACAGTTCAGTGTGATTTACATCTTCTCACTGATATCATGCTGTGTATGAATGAGCTAAATTTGAAGCACCAAGGAAGGAAAATCTTACTCATGATGCAGGAAATTTTTTTTCTATTTCTTTAATTTTGGATCTATGTGAAATGATGGATGCTTATGGGACTTCTTGTGGTTAACTGTTTCATGGTGGATGTCAGCCAAATTGTAATGCTGTACCTCTTAAACTTATGCAATTGTAATAAACTAGAAGAAAAAAAGATACAGGGAAAAAAGTCAGTAAGAAACAAACAAGTACCTATGATCTAGAATTAATAAAAGCTGGCATTTGGAAAAAGAGGCACAGATTCTAAATAATTTGACATGTATGGATATATATATATTTTAATATATAACTTTATTTATCGGTTGATGTATTTACGGCTGTGCTGGGTCTTCATTACTACGAGGGCTTTTCTCTAGTTGCGATGAGTGGGGGCTACTCTTCCCTGTGGTGCCAGGGCTTCTCACTGCTGTGGCTTTTCTTGTTTCAGGGCACAGACTTTAAGGTGCCCGGGCTTCAGTAGTTGCAGCACATGGGCTCAGTAGTTGCAGTTCCCGGGTTCCAGAGCACAGGCTCAGTAATTGTGGTGCATGGGCTTAGTTGCTCTGTGGTACATGGGATGTGGGATCTTCCCGGACCAGGGATCAAACTCGTGTCTCCTACATCGACATGTGGATTCTTTACCCTTGAGCTAGCAGGAAAGCCCTACATCTATAGTTTTGATGTAGTTTGCCTCACCTGGATATTTATGTGGTCAGGTTGCTTGTCCTCTTGTGTAATTGAAGTAGGAAAGTATGTAATCGTATCCGTGGAGGCTTCACCTGGCCTCGACTTTATCCCTATAAAATGCTGCTGCCTCTGGAATGAGGAAGAGAACTCCAGGTTGTTCTAGTTTGGGATTTTTCTAACTTAAACTTTTAAATGTTCACATTTCTGCCACTTAGCCCACAAACACAAGTGCACATCCCAGGGAGTATTAAGAACAAATAATTTTGACAAGAGCTCTTCAATCGGTTTTTAACCAAACTCTTCACAATTTAATCTTGGGAATACAGATGTAAGAGATTGGACTAGATATTACTTTACCAGCACTGATTGTCCAGAATTTGTTATGGATTGTTCTTGGCAGATATTTTTAGGCTAAATCTGTTTCTTAGAAAAACACATGGAGATGCTCCCTTCTTGTTTCATCTACACAATTTTTGTTAACGTTAATGTGACACTACATAAAAATCGAGTAAACACAAAATGCCAGCTAATAGCTGATAGCAGTACAGACAGTAATTTACATAAATAGAATTCACATGAATTCTTTCTGCCACCTTCCAGCAAATGGAGCCATAAAGCATTCAGTTGTTGAAGCAGTTTAACTCATTGGAGGAAATCAGTTTACCACAAAGGGGGCTGTTTTCTTTCCCACTTTTTGAGACTGAAGAGGGCTCTACACCACTCTTAAGAAAGGAAGTGATTCCTTTTTAAAAGGCTTGTATCTTGAAAGGTAACAAATAAGGCATTTTGCAGATGGTAAAAAGCTCTCGGAGGATCACGACACCTTCAGAAGTATAATGCTCTGCTCATCACCAGCCACTCAGGAAGTGAGGTGAGGAAAGTCAAGTGTGCTGAGAAACTGTCTGGTAACCAACCCCTGGCTTCTTTGTAAAAAGTTTCTTTATCCTCATCCACACCATTGTTAAAAATCTAAAATGAAAGGCTTATCAGCATAAATCAATACCTTCTGTGAAAAACACAGAGACCTTCCTGTTTTGATAGTAGGAATCTTCTCAAATCAGAGAAATAGGCCAGAATTATGGAAACATACAATTTTTCTTTAACGGCAGCTCAATATCATCAGCTGTATCTCTACAACTTTAGTTTTGTTTTTTTTTAATTTAGTAAACTCTGGTAATTATTTCAATAATAAAATGTAATAATTTCTTCATTATTACAGGTGTTATAATTTAAAGTATTTCAGATTTGTTTTTATTAGACATGCTAAGTCATTCAGTTGTGTCTGACTCTTATATGACTTCACAGACTGTACCCTGCTAGGCTCCTCTGTCTGTGGGATTTCCCAGGCAAGAATACTGAAATGAGTTGCCATTTCCTTCTTCAGGGGATCTTCCCGGCCGAGAGACTGAACCCACATATTTTGGATTTCCAGCATTGCAGCAGATTCTTTACCTGTTTGAGCCAACCCAGACATATATCTCTCTTCTGTTCAAAGCATGACTATCATATAGGTTGTATGGACTTATAAGCTGGGTAAATTTAGGCTATGTTTACATTAGATCTATGTGATATATAATGAAATTTAAAGACAGAATCAAATCCTAACCATTCAATATAATAAACTTGACTTTGTATTCATGTAATGGAGAAAAATTCAAAGTATTTACACCATTTGATTCACTCTGTCTTATGATTAATTGTGATGTTGCTTAATTTCACATTCTGAGTACCATGGTTGTGGCTTCATCTCTTAGTTTTATCTCCCCCAGGCCAGACTTTATATGAGCTGGAACTCTTGGGTTTGCTACTGTAGACCTAAATATAAGGGTAAAACGAAGCAGGTCTGAAATTGTCAAAGTCTGAGTTTATTTGAGACTAGCAGACCAATTGCTTTTCAGGACATGTAAGCAGTAGCAAGCCACAGGCGAGTCTGTTGAGGGTTTGGGGTAGGTTGTATTTATGGGCAGGGAACAGAAAGAAGGGTCAGTTAGAATCTGTCAAAATTAAAACCACACAGAGACCAGCTTTGAAAATTTTCTGAGTGGACAGACCCAGTCCAGTCATACAAACAAAGCTCAATTCAGCTTATTTTGAGAGACCAACCCTACCTGGGTCGTTTCTTGTTTATGCCTCTGGAGACCAGAAACAAACTTTCCCAAAGTTGATAGGAGGCAACCCCTGACCAACTCCANAGTCATAGGAAGAAAAAGTCACTCTTTGAATGAAGTAAGGTTTTAATTAGATGTTCACTTACAGGAGATTTGTGTCAGTGGCTGGGGATTTAAAATGAATGAAACGTGATCCCTTCTAAAAGTGATTGCAGCTAAGGACAATGTCCCTTTGATAAGAAGTGTGACAATTCATACATAACATTTTGCTTTTTGTGAGATACTTGGCATTGCTTTCAGTAATGAAATATCAATTATTGATCATCCTTGCAAAGGGGCTTCCCAGGTGGCTCAGCCATAAAGAATCCAGCTGCCAATGCAGGAGACGTGGGTTCGATCCCTGAGTCGGTCAAGATCCCTTGGAGGAGGAGATGGCAACCCACTCCAGTATTCTTGCCTGGGAAATCCCATGGACAGAGGTGACTGGTGGGCCACAGTCTATAGTATCACAAAGAGTCCAACACGACTGAGTGACTGAGCACAAATACACGAAAACTTACAAGGAATTAGCAAAGAAATAATTTATAAAATCTAATTCTACCTACAGGGGAATTGTAGGAAAAGAACAATTACTGTATATCACACCATTTCAGTTTTGGATCTTCAGAATGCAATTATAACCAAATTTCCACATTGTTAAAACCTGAATTTCCATCTATCATAATAATATATGTAATTGTTATGGATATTTTTACTCCCAAAGCACAGATTTTGCAACAGAAGTGGAAAGAAACTCTATCACCTCATGATGCTACACTTAGTAGTGCAGTAGAGAAGGCGGTGGCATCCCACTCCAGTACTCTTGCCTGGAAAATCCCATGGATGGTGGAGCCTGGAACCCTGCAGTCCATGAAGTCGCTAAGAGTCGGACACGACTGAAGCGACTTAGCAGCAGCAGCAGAGTTAGGTAAGTGTATCCTCTGGAGAAGGAAATGGCCACCCACTCCAGTGTTCTTGCCTGGAGAATCCCAGGTACGGCGGAGCCTGCTGGGCTGCCGTCTATGGGGTCGCACAGAGTCGGACACGACTGAAGTGACTTAGCAGCAGCAGCAGCAGTGTTAGTCACTCAGTCGTGTCCGACTCTTTGCCACCCCATGGTCTGTAGCCCGCCAGGCTCTTTTGTCCATGGAATTCTCCAGGCAAGAGCTCTGGAGTGGGTTGCCATTTCCTTCTCCAGAGGATACACTTACCTAACTCTGTTGCTGCTGCTAAGTCGCTTCAGTCGTGTTTGACTCTGTGCGACCCCATAGATGGCAGCCCACCAGGCTCCCCCATCCCTGGGATTCTCCAGGCAAGAACACCAGAGTGGGTTGCCATTTCCTTCTCCAATGCATGAAAGTGAAGTTGCTCAGTCGTGTCTGACTCTTCATGACACCATGGACTGCAGCCTACCAGGCTCCTCCATCCATGGGATTTTCCAGGCAAGAGTACTGGATGGGGTGCCACTGCCTTCTCCTACCTAACTCTAAATACCTTCAAATGATTTCCTACATAGATTTCCCAGGAAAGTTCTTACATCATGTGTCCTGCCAGGTAAGAAACCTGCTGTGCTTAGTCATTCAGTTGTGTCTGACTCTTTTTGACCCCATGGACTGTAGCCTGCCAGGTTCTTCTGACCATGGGGATTCTTTATGCAACTGGAATGGGTTGCCATGCCCTCCTCCAGGGGATCTTCCCAACCAAGTCATCAAATCCAGGTCTCCCACTGTGCAGGTGGATTCATTGCATGCTGAGCCACCAAGGAAGTCCCAGTAAGAAACATAACCAGTTGAATAAGTTTTTGCTTTTTTTTTTTTTTTTTGAAGCCATAGCTTCATAGTCTGTTGGTAAGAGTGTCATCCTATTAGCTAATAGAGGTACAAAATCTATAGGTTCTAATTCAATCTTGCAGAACTTGCTAGAGGGTTGCAATAGAGCAAGAAAAGAGGCTACATCTGTAGCAACTGGGTTAAAACCTCCTGAAGCTGAACAATAAACAAGTTGTTATTGGAAAGCGTCTTTTAAATATGTTCTATATTTATGTGGTACAAGAATAGACAACTATTTTTAGATTTCTTAATATTTTTAGACTGACAATTTTTCTTCTCTTTGAAAAATTTTCTGAGGCCAATTCCTGAACTTGGAATAACTCAAATACTGTTTTTAATGGCATGAAAAGGCTTCTAGTAAATTTGCAAATATCTAAACCAGAGCTTTGGTTCTGATTATTAAACATGTGGCTACTCATTTCTTGCATGGAAAGATGTAATCTATAAGCACCAGAAGTACCATGTAAATACTTGGTAAGAATTTAGAAAAAAAAAGCATAATATTTTTACCTTGCTATCCCATAGAAGTAAATTTGGAAAAATGCTAAGTATAGTGTTTTGCTGGATCTAGTGCTGGAAGTAATAAGAGTGAGGCGTGTAGGGCTAATTAGCTTAGTTTCAGATCCTTTGTGCTTCAAATTCTCTTCTGCAGAAGTACACACATAGTCTCTGGAATTACTCCAGAGGGTGGGACTCTCGATTCAGAGAGCAGCTCTGCTTGTTCTATTTTAAACATTGACATTCTCCATACAATTGGGTGAAAATTTTAAAGAAAAATGTAAGCCACTCTTTTTACCGTTAAATACCTAGGACTTGGTGAAGTGAAACCCTCTGGATAGAACAGAGTGTTCACCTCAGTTTGGAGCAGCCTGCACTTTAAAAGTATTAATAGTTTGGTTCTCCTCTTAAGTAATGCTAATCTCTAGAAAGATAGTCTTGGTGTTTAATGAACTTTCTTTATGCAGGTTGGATGCTTGGTTGGAACGCAAACATTCATAGCCCTTATGGTAATATTTCCTTTCTCACTCTCTTGGAGTCTCACTCTGCACACAGGAAGTAATCAGTCAAAACTCTAGGAGACAATGCAGATATTGGGGTCTGGTTTTGAACAGAGTCCCCTTTCTTAGTCTCCCTAATGGATGGTTACCAATACCCCCAGTTGAAGAAGACCTCTAGGGGCTTCTCTGGTAGTCCAGCGGTTAACAATTTGCCTGCCAATGCAGGGGACATAGGTTTGATGCCTAGTGCCACAGAGCTACTAAGCTTGTGTGCCACAACTACTGAGCCTGTGCTGTAGAGCCTGGGAGCTACAACTGCTGAAGCCTGCATTCTCTGGAGCCTGTGCTCTGTAACAAGAGAAGCCACTGTAATGAGAAGCCTGTGCACTGCAACCAGAGAGTAACTCCCAATCGCCATAACTAGAGAAAGTCCATGCAGCAAGGAGGATCCAGTGCAGACAAATAAAAGGGGGGTGGGGGGAAGACCTCAGGACTCACTCTGCATTGCAAGACCCTGAAAGCTCAGTTCGGTCACTCAGTCGTGTCTGACTCTTTGCGACCCCGTGAATCGCAGCATGCCAGGCCTCCCTGTTCATCACCATCTACGGAGTTCACTCAGACTCACGTTCATCTAGTCTGTGATGCCATCCAGCCATCTCATTCTTGGTTGTCCCCTTCTCCTCCTGCCCCCAATCCCTCCCAGCATCAGAGTCTTTTCCAATGAGTCAACTCTTCTCATGAGGTGGCCAAAGTACTGGAGTTTCAGCTTTAGCATCATTCCTTCCAAAGAAATCCCAGGGTTGATCTCCTTCAGAATGGACTGGATCTCCTTGCAGTCCAAGGGACTCTCAAGAGTCTTCTCCAACACCACAGTTCAAAAGCATCAGTTCTTCGGCGCTCAGCCTTCTTCACAGTCCAACTCTCACATCCATATGTGACCACTGGAGAAACCATAGCCTTGACTAGACGGACCTTAGTCGGCAAAGTAATGTCTGCTTTTCAATATGCTATCTAGGTTGGTCATAACTTTTTTTCCAAGTAGTGCTCCTTAAATTTCACCCTCTGCAGCTCAATAGCTCACCCTCGTCCTAGCCCTACCCCCATGAGGGGCTACACTAAATGACCACAGCCAAACAGCACAAATGATTGATAGCAAGCTTCACTTTATTTGTTCTTTTCTTTGGTGTCACTTGAGCTCTCTGTTGTTCAATGTCTGAAAAGTATTTTTTTTTTTTTTTGCAGACTTTTCATCCAGATTCTTAATTGTTTAAGGCACAGATGTGAATCTGGCTCCTGTTTGTACATTTTGGCCACAGTGAAAATCCCCTCAGTTCAGTTCAGTCACTCAGTCCTGTCCTACTCTATGACCCTATGGACCGCCGCATGCCAGGCCTCCCTGTCTATCACCAACTCCCCAGTTGACTCAAACTCATGTCCATTGAGTCAGTGATGCCATCCAACCAGCTCATCCTCTGTCATTCCCTTCTCCTCCTGCCCTCAATCTTTCCTAGCATCAAGGTCTTTTCAAATGAGTCAGCTCTTCTCATTAGGTGGCCAAAGTATTGGAGTTTCAGGCTCAGCATCAGTCCATCCAGTGAACATTCAGGACTGATCTCCTTTAGGATGGACTAATTAGAACTCCTTGCTGTCCAAGGGAATCTCAAGAGTCTTCTCCAACACCACAGTTCAAAAGAATCAATTCTTTGGTGCTCAGCTTTCTTTGTAGTTGAACTCTCACATCCATACATGGCTACTGGAAAAACCATAGCCTTGACTAAATGGACGTTTGTTGGTAAAGTAACATTTCTGCTTTTTAATATGCTATCGAGGCTGGTCACAACTTTCCTACCAAGAAGTGAGCATTTTTAATTGCCTGTAGTCACATCTGCACTGATTTTGGAGCCCTAAAAAGTCTATCACTGTTTCCACTGTTTCCCCATCTATTTGCCATAAAGTGATGGGACTGGATGACATGATCTTAGTTTTCTGAATGTCGAGCTTTAAGCCAGCTTTTTCACTCTCCTCTTTCACTTTCAACAAGAGGCTCTTTAGTTTTTCTTCACTTTCTGCCATAAGGGTGGTGTCATCTGCATACTTGAGGTTATTGATATTTCTCCTGGAAATCTTGATTCCAGCTTGTACTTCATCCAGCCCAGCATTTCTCATGATCTACTCTGCATAGAAGTTAAATAAGCAGGCTGACAATATACAGCTTTGGCATCCTCCTTCTCCTATTTAGAACCAGTCTGTTGCTGCATGTCCAGTTCTAACTGTTGCTTCCTGACCTGTATACAGATTTCTCAATCAGCAGGTCAAGTGGTCTGGTATTCTCAACTCTTTCAGAATTTTCCACAGTTTATTGTGATCCACACAGTCAAAGGCTTTCGCATAGTCAATAAAGCAGAAGTAAATGTTTTTCTGGAACTCTCTTGCTTTCTCGATGATCCAATGGATGTTGGCAATCTCTGGTTCCTCTGCCTTTTCTAAAACCAGCTTGAACATCTAGAAGTTCATGGTTCATGTACTGTTGAAGCCTGGCTTGGAGAATTTTGAGCATTACTTTACCAGTGTGTGAGATGAGTGCAATTGTGCAGAAGTTTGACCATTCTTTGGCATTGCCTTTCTTTGGGATTAGAATAAAAACTGACCTTTCCCAGTCCTGTGGCCACTGCTGAGTTTTCTAAATTTGCTGGCATATTGAGTGCAGCACTTTCACAGCATCATCTTTAAGGATTTGAAATAGCTTAACTGGAATTCCATCACCTCCACTAGCTCTGCTCATAATGATGCTTCCTAAGGCCCACTTGACTTTGCATTCTAGAATGTCTGGCTCTAGGTGAGTGATCATACCGCTGTGATTACCTGGGTCGTGAAGATCTTTTTTGTACAGTTCTTCTGTGTATTCTTTCCACCTCTTCTTAATATCTTGTGCTTCTGTCAGGTCCATACCATTTCTGTCCTTTATTGAGTCCATCTTTGCATGAAATATTCCCTTGGCATCTCTAATTTTCTTGAAGAGATCTCTAGTCTTTCCCATTCTAGTTTTCCTCTGTTTCTTGCACTGATCACTGAGGAAGGCTTTCTTATCTCTCCTTGCTATTCTTTGGGACCCTGCATTCAAATGGGTATATCTTTCCTTTTCTCCTTTGCCTTTCACTTCTCTTCTTTTCACAGCTATTTGCAAGGCCTCCCCAGACAGCCATTTTGCTTTTTTGCATTTCTTTTTTTGGTGATGGTCTTGATCCCTATCTCCTGTATAATGTCATGAACCTACATCCACAGTTCATCAGGCACTCTGTCTAACAGATCTAGTCCCTTTAATCTATTTCTCACTTCCACTGTATAATCCTAAGGGATTTGATTTAGGTCATAACTGAATGGTCTAGTAGTTTTCCCTACTTTTTTCAATTTAAGTTTGAATTTGGCAATAAAGAGTTCATGATCTGAGCCACAGTCAGCTTCTTATTTTTGCTGACTGTATAGAGCTTCTCCATTTTTGGCTGCAAACAATATACTCAATCTGATTTCGATGTTGACCATCTGGTGATGTCCATGTGTAGAGACTTCTCTTGTGTTTTTGGAAGAGGGTATTTGCTATGACCAGAGCATTCTCTTTGCAAAACTCTATTAGCCTTTTCCCTGCTTCATTCCGTATTCCAAGGCCAAATTTGCCTGTTACTCCAGATGTTTCTTGACTTCCTACTTTTGCATTCCAATCCCCTATAATGAAAAGGACATCTTTTGGGGTGTTCTAAAAGGCCTTATAGGTCTTCATAGAACTGTTCAAGTTCATCTTCTTCAGCATTACTGGTCAGGGCACAGGCTTGGATTACTGTGATATTGAATGGTTTGCCTTGGAAATGAGCACAGATCATTCTGTCATTTTTGAGATTGCATCCAAGTACTGCATTTCAGACTCTTGGTGGCTATGATGGCTACTCCATTCCTTCTGAAGTATCTTGCCCACAGTAGTAGATACAATGGTCACCTGAGTTAAATTCACCCATTCCAGTCCATTTTAGTTTGCTGATTCCTAGAATGTCGACATTCACTCTTGCCATCTCTTGTTTGACCACTTCCAATTTGCCTTGATTCATGGGCCTAACATTGCAGGTTCCTATGCAATATTGCTCTTTATAGCATCAGACCTTGCTTCCACCACCAGTCACATCCACAACTGGGTGTTGTTTTTGCTTTGTCTCCATTCCTTCATTCTTCTTGGAGTTATTTCTCCACTGATCTCCAGTAGCATATTGGGCACCTACTGACCTGGGAAGTTCAACTTTCGGTGTCCTACCTTTTTTTCTTTTCATATTGTTCATGGAATTCTCAAGCCAAGAACACTGAAGTGGTTTACCATTCCCTTATCCAGTGGACCACATTTGGTCAGAACTCTCCACCATGACCTGCCTGTCTTAGGTGGCCCTACATGCCACAGCTCATAGTTTCATTGAGTTAGACAAGGCTGTGGTCCATGTGATTAGATTGGTTAGAAAATCCCCTGAACTCTCTTAAAAATTGGAATGACTGGCTTAAAGATTTGGCAAATGATGTTTAAAAATCCCTGAAAACAAAATACAAGAAAAATCAAAGCAAAACCCACTAATCATTAAAAAGACATGTTGTTCATACTCATCCTCATTCAGTGATATATGAATTTCCTTCCTAAATTCTTAATGTATTTAAAATATATTTAGGTTTTAGCACAGTGAAACTGTTTGCAGACTTCTGCCTTTCAGACCTAACTGTAGGAGAATAAATACGTTATTTTAAGCATATAAAATATGTATGCATATGTAGTAGCAAAGACATAATTCTGTGTATTTTATAGTGTTATTTAATGTAAATGTCACAGTAATGATAAAAATAGCTCATATGTATGCATTCTTTGTGGTTTCCCTTGTGTCTTAGAAAGTAAAGAGTCTGCCTGCAATGTAGGAGATCCAAGTTCAATATCTGGGTCAGGAAGATCTCCTGGAAGAGGAAATAGCAACCCACTCCAGTAATCTTGCCTGGAAAATCCCATGGATGGAAGAGCCTGGTAGGCTCCAGTCCATGGGGTCACAAAGAGTCAGACATGACTTAGCAACTTCACTTTCACTTTCTTTCATGCATTCTTTTATGACTTGAATCAATATCCACTTATGATGTTTCTTGCAATTCTAATATAAAGCTTACAAGATACAAAGTGTGTCACTACACTTAGAAGACAGGAGTGTTAATTCCAAATCATTATCACACTAAACAAATACAAATATTTAAATAGCTCTAGTCAATGGCACCCCGCTCCAATACTCTTGCCTGGAAAATCTCATGGATGGAGGAGCCTGCTAGGCTGCAGTCCATGGCATCGCTGAATCAGGCACAACTTCACTTTCACTTTCACTTTCATGCATTAGAGAAGGAAATGGCAACCCACCCCAGTATTCTTGCCTGGAGAATCTCAGGGACAGAGGAGCCTGGTGGGCTGCCGTCTATGGGGTCGCACAGAGTTGGACATGACTGAAGCGACTTAGCAGCAGCAGCAAAGTCCTCTTGGCTCATGTAAGTTACTCTGTAGTGTGTGTCTGTGTGTGTGTGTGTCAGTCTCTCAGTCATGTCCTACTTTTTGTGACCCCATGGACTGTAGCCCACCAGGCTCCTCTGTCNCAGCAAAGTCCTCTTGGCTCATGTAAGTTACTCTGTAGTGTGTGTCTGTGTGTGTGTGTGTCAGTCTCTCAGTCATGTCCTACTTTTTGTGACCCCATGGACTGTAGCCCACCAGGCTCCTCTGTCCATGGAATTCTCCAGGCAAGAACACTGGAGTGGGTTGTCATTTCCTTCTTCGGGTGATCTTCCTGACTCAGAGATTGAACCCAGGTCTCCAGCATTGCAGGCAGATTCTTTACCATCTGGGTAGAAGCTGCAAATAATAGTGAAAACCAGTTAGAATGAAAGAGGAAACCTAGAGTTTGCCCCTAAATAATACTTAAGCATCTACTTGTCTATGGGGTTCATCACTTTTCAAATGTAAATAAAGTGTGTGAAAGTAGATGAGACTTGATAGGGAAAACCAAAAGGAGCAGTTGTCCCCCAGCTTGATTCATCTTTTCCAGTTTTAGGTTAGAAAACCATAATAAACATAAAACTAATGATAGCTTTTAATTAGATACTTGCTCTATGTTCACCCCTGTGCCAAGTACCTATCATAGAATTTAATCTTCACATCTGTGTTTGTGGTACATATAATTATTAACCACTTTTACAGATGCACAAATGGCAGCTTAGCGAGATTAAGAACCTCACTTAAGTTTATGGAGTTAATAAGTGACTCAACCTGCATGAGATCTAACTCAAAGTTCTTACTTTCAAGCCCATACTGTTCATTATAACACTACCTCAGAAAAGAAACCCTGTTTATGCCCACATCATGTTGAGACAAAGGTTCTTCCCTTTTTCCTTTGCCACATCCCAGGCTCAATCATCAGAGCCTTTCTCATAAAACTTTTATAATATTACCCAAGCAACATGAAGTAGACTTTAAAACTACCTCATATAAACTTCAGTGCATGCATGATAAGTCACTTTAGTCATATCTGACTCTTTGCAACCCAATGGACTGCAGCCTGCCAGGTTCCTCTGTCCATGTGATTCTCCAAGCAAGAATATTGGAGTGGGTTGCCATACCCTCCTCCAAGTATAAATCTTGGAGAAGTAACCAAATAGAAAACATAAAGATGTATATCATAAATTTGAAAAGAAGAAAGTGACTTTTGGTTCCAGTAATTTTTAAAACCTGGCCATGCCCTAAACCCTGTGTCTTAAAGCCCTGAATATGTTGAATGAAATATAACAATAACGTATAATGTATATCTCAGATAGTAGGATTCAATGGAAATACACAGGTGCCAGAAGTAAAGAACAGAAACTAGATTATCAATTTCTATCAAATTATCAAATAAACATGGACTCCTGGCTCTTTCTCCCAAAGTCAAACCAGAAGAAATACTAAAAAGGAAAGAGAAGAGGATTTGAGAAATTTAAACCAAAAAGGAAGGCTAAGGTCAGTCTAGACTTGTGCGTATGTAGCCCTGCAGGCTTGGTCAAGAATTGCTAGAGGCAAAGTTCAGAAGAAAGCTTTGTAATACCCTGGCTTCTTCCTGACTTGTCTTGGAGCAATCATTTCATTACTCCCCACTTTCAGGAGAGAAACTGTGGACAAGCTCATGGAATACTAATACAGCTGCTCAAAGTCCCATATTCAGTGGCCATATCAGACCTCTCTTCCTCCAAACCCCAAAAAAGACAGATTAAACTCATGAGACCACCTTCTCTTGAATTTTCTTCCTAATGCATTGTCTAGGAAAGACCACAATAGGAATGGCCGAACAGCGGTTCCCCGGTGCTGGGCTCTCCTTGCCCTGGGACTCCTCTGCTCTTCTCTCCTCACATTCATTGGGCCCGCCTCCTTTCCTTCCTCAAGAAACCCTGCTGGACATAGTACTTTATGCATCCATCGGAATGCAACTTCTTGAGCTCAGATATCTAAACTCAGATGAATTCAAATATTATGAAAGAAAAAGAACCAAATTACATGTAATATGCAAAGCAGAATATTGATGAATTAAAATAAATTATTATCAATATACCTGAGGCCATAAAAAAGGAAATTAGCAATAGGAATGACTTCTCCCTGGCCTATAGCCCACCAGGCTCTTCTGTCCACGGGATTCTCCAGGCAAGAACACTGGAGTGGGTTGCCATTCCCTTCTCCAAGGGATCTTCCCAATGCAGGGATCGAACCTGCATCTCCTGAACTGGCAGGCAAATTCTTTACCTTCTGAGCCACTAGGGAAGCCTGATCTTCACATTACACATTTCATATTATTTTCTTTCAGGTCAAGCCAACTGTTTAAAAGTGACATTAAATTCTGCTTATGGCTCAATTTTTTACTTAACACATTTTGTACTCCATTGTATGGAAGCTTAAATTTAGGTTATCAGTTAATATGCTCTTCAAAGTAAGCTAAGAAGTAAACCATGGAGTAATAATACAGACACTCAAAGCCCCATATTAAGTGGCCATATCAGACCTCTATTCTTCCAACCATTCTCTCCAAACCCCCAGAAAGAACATATTAAATTCACTAGACCACCTTCTCACATGCTAGTAAAGTAATTCTCAAAATTCTCCAAGCCAGGCTTCAACAGTACATGAACCATGAACTTCTAGATGTTCAAGCTGATTTTAGAAAAGGCAGAGGAACCAGAGATTAAATTGCCAACATCTGCTGGATCATCAAAAAAGCAANCAGGAGACAAGGGTTTGATCCCTGTGTCAGGAAAATCCCCTAGATAAGGAAATGGCATCACACTCCAGTATTCTCACCTGGGAAATCCCAAGGACAGAGGAGCTTGGTGGGCTACAAAGAGTCAGACACAACTGAGTGACTGAGCATACTCATCCAACTGTCTGTGACCCAATGAACTGCAGCCTGCCAGGATCCTCTGCCCATGGGATTTCCCAGGCAAGAATACTGGAATGGGTTGCCATTTCCTTCTCCAAGGGTTCTTCCCAATCCAGCGATTGAGACTGTGTCTCCTACATTGACAGGCAGATTCTTTATCACTGAGCCACCTGGGGAGCCCCATCACTTCTGATACTTTTCTCATTTGTATCTGTGAGACAGAGATGATTGAGTTACTANGAGCCACCTGGGGAGCCCCATCACTTCTGATACTTTTCTCATTTGTATCTGTGAGACAGAGATGATTGAGTTACTACATAGAGAGGTCAATGCCATTGAAAGAAGAATTTATGACTTACATTTCCTGAGACAAGGGGGTATGCCATGCCTGTAGGACCAGAGGGAAAGCACGAACCAGTTCTGATGAGGAGCAGAAGTAGAAGTGAGGGGAGAGCTAGACCAGGGCTTTTATTGGGATTTCTTTTTCTTAATTTTTATTTAAGTATAGTTGCTTTACAATGTTACATTAGATTCTGCTGAACAGAAATTTGTTGGGATTTCTATGGAAAAGGTAAGGCAGGGCAGAGTTAACAGGTGAGGACTGGCTTGTTGGAATAGTTATGGCAGGCTTTGGGCTATAGATGTGGTTGCCTGGCGCTTCAGCCTGGGGTGATTTAAGGCAGGGAATATATTGGTTTGGTGTGGGAGTGTCTGTGGAGGAAGCGGTTAGTGGTATGGATTCCAGATTAGTTGTTGGGTGAGTTGCTAGGTCATGTCTGACCTTTTGGCGACTCCATAGACTGTAGCCTGCCAGGCTCCTCTGTCCATGGGAGTTCTCCAGGCAAGAATACTGGACTGGGTTGCCATGCCCTCCTCCAGAGGATCTTCCCAACCTGGGATTGAACCCCCATCTCTTGGATCTCCTACATTGGCAGATGTGTTCCTTGCCACTTGTTAAAGAAAAAGATTGGTTAGTTTGCATATAAAATGTGAACTCTTGCCTGGGTCACTTTTCTGCCTCTCAGAATTAGCTGGTCCTGGGAGGGCAGTCTCTCCTAGTATTTTTAAAATGTCAATCACCACAAGATACAGAAAATTTAAAATGTAACTAACACAGCACTTCCATCTGGACAAAACAGTCATTGTGTGAGCAGGAGGCTGTTTGAGCTGGAAGACCAAGTGGCTGTGTTGGGGGTAAGGGGCCCTTCAGCCCCAGTGCAGCTGGTCAATGACAAGGTCAGCGCGGCCGTCAGTTTCCAGGAAGGCAGCAGGAGTGTTCTCTTTCAACCTTCAAAGAGTGAGAAGGTGAAGTGATGAGAGTCTCACAATCTGATCATACACTTTCTGAAACATGGGAGGGCATTGTTTACTCATCAGTCCTTTTTATGCAGTTCCTGCTTCTTGGTGTTGTTCAGTCGTTAAGTTGTGTATGACTCTTTGCAACTCCATAAACTACAGCATGTCAGGCTTCCCTGACCTTCACCATCTCATGGGGTTTGCTCAAACTCACATCCATGACGTTGGTGATGCCATCCATCCATCTCATCCTCTGTTGNTCTGATCATACACTTTCTGAAACATGGGAGGGCGTTGTTTACTCATCAGTCCTATTTATGCAGTTCCTGCTTCTTGGTGTTGTTCAGTCGTTAAGTTGTGTATGACTCTTTGCAACTCCATAAACTACAGCGTGTCAGGCTTCCCTGACCTTCACCATCTCGCGGGGTTTGCTCAAACTCACATCCATGACGTTGGTGATGCCATCCATCCATCTCATCCTCTGTTGCCCCCTTCTCTTGCCTTCAGTCTTTCCCAGCATCAGGGTCTTTTCCAGTGAGTAGGCTCTTCGCATCAGGTGGCCAAAGTATTGGAGCTTCAGCTTCAACATCAGTCCTTTCAGTGAATATTCAGGGTTGGTTTTGACTAAAACATCATCGATTTATTGTTTCAAAATTAGAAACAAACAAAGAATAGGAAAATACATCTTTCTTCTTCCTAGAACAGAAAATCTTCCTAAAACAGCTGGAATCTTTAACCTACTAGATCTTTTCGATTAAAAATATCTTTTTTCCCCCTGATTCTATGCTCAGCTATGTCCAGAAAATTTCTAGAAGCTGAATTTCCAGGCAATATTTTTGCTGAATATTTTTGTTTTGTATTTAATTATCTCTGGACCTGGGGAATGAAAGCACGTTATAAAGAAAGTCGGTTATGATCAAATACTAAAACATCTGAGGAAGCATGAAAAAGTGATAAAAGAAAAGAGTGTAGTTTTTATGTCTATGTTTTGGGGATCAGAATTACAATACAAAGTTGCTGCTGCTGCTGCTAAGTCACTTCAGTCGTGTCCGACTCCGTGTGACCCCATAGATGGCAGCCCACCAGGCTCCCCCGTCCCTGGGATTCTCAAGGCAAGAACACTGGAGTGGATTGCCATTTCCTTCTCCAATGCAGGAAAGTGAAAAGTGAGAGTGAAGTCGCTCAGTCCTGTCTGACTCCTAGAGACCCATGGACTGCGGCCTACCAGGCTTCTCCGCCCATGGGATTTTCCAGGCAAGAGTATTGGAGTGGGACAATACAAAGTTACTTCGAATAAAAATATATATCAACACAAAATAAAGTTTGCTATGGAAAGGACACTTGCATCCTCAGTGAGTCCAGCTTTAATATTTAAAGTTGAAGAGACTCGAGGAATGATGGAGTTTTTTTTTTGTTGTTGTTTTATTGATGGGATTCAGATACTTCCTCTTTAGCCCCTAGCGTGTGTGTGTGTGTGTGTGTGTGTGTGTGCACGCACGAGAGAGTGTGAGAGAGAGCGAGCTTAAAGGACTGAGAAGTCCACCAGTAGGGGGCGCTGTAGATAAGCTCTGTTCATAGTTCAGGCAGAACCTGTTCACCGTCTTTGTCCCACCAACCTGCTGGGTCCTAAGTTTGTATGGCCTGTCTAAACCCAAAACAAAGACGTTTCTACTTTCTCAGAGTCTGGAAATGACCATTTCAGGCTCACACTTGCCTTTTACAGCCTCACCTTAATGAAGATGCTATTAGAAACTCATTGAATTATTTTTCCATTTATATTTAAGCCATACTTATCTTTATAAAGAATCTGCCTGCAATGCAGGAGACACAGTTTGATCCCTGGGTGGGGAACATTGCCTGGAGGAGGAAATGGCAACCCACTCTGGTATTCTTGCCTGGAGAATTCCATGGACAGAGGAGCCTGGTGGGCTACAATCTATGGGACTGCAAAGAGTCGGACATGGCTGAGCAGCTAACACTTTCACTTCCACACTTTATAAACGACAAAAAGGAAATTTGCTAAGTGTTTAATATTTCACTTTGCCAGAGATTTAAAGTAAGAGTTTTACTGATTTAAAGACAGTGAATGTAGGTTTTAATTAACTTAATTTGCTTAATATTTTTGTTACATTTATTTAAATTTTATTATTATCTTGGGGGTGAGGCACAAGGTTAGAATGTGAGTGGGGACAAATGAAATTAAAAGAGGTCTTTGTTTCAGTGTAGTTTTGGGGGGTTTTCTGCTTGTGTTTTGTTTTTTCCCCCCTTTTGGCAGAGTTCAGTCTTTGCTTCAGGCTCCCTGAGTAAGAGACTTTCCAACCCCACAGTGCTGCTCGCTGGGGTGGCTTTGCTGTGGTCTGTGGGGTTCTTTGGGAGTTCTGTGGAGGCTGTGACATGCCTCATTACTGTGGTGGGCGTGTTGTGTGTAGGTGGTCAATGTTCTCTGCTATTTAGCGTTGGGAACCAAGGGAACTAGAATACAGTATACTGCAGGCACTTTTTGTGGATGACTCACATTCTAAATGACTGCTTTTTAATGCCACAGTTTAAATAATACTGACATGTTGTAGGAACATAACAACAAACCCAACTCCATGTTGCAGTTAGATCATGCATGCCTATTTTGGGTCCTTCAGTTGAGGATTGTATACAGCTGAATAGGGTGCAGTTGGGGAAGTGCACTATAAACTGTGTTCCACAAGCATTTATTGAGATTTACTCTGTGTTGGAAATTTCACTAAACACTGGTGGCTTAGTTACGAGAAATCACAATCCTTATTTTCAATAAATAATGTAGTCTGTGCCGATATCATGTAAAAAGTAAATGCCATGTAGCATACTATTTATATACTAACCAGAAATAAAATACAGAATATAGTCAAACATCCAAAAAGAATGGCTGACGTTTGCGGCAACATGAACGGACCTAGAGAGTGTCATACTGAGTGAAGCAAGTCAGACAGAGAAGGAAAAATAGCCTATGACATCCCTTATATGTGGACTCTAAAAAGAAATGATACAAATGAACTTATTCAGAAAACAGAAACAGACTCACAGACTTCAAGAAGGAATTTGTGGTTGCCAGGATGGAAGGATGGGGGGAAGGGATAGTTAGGGAGTTTGGGATCGACGTATATACACTGTTGTGTCTAAAATGGATAACCAACAACGACCTACTGTCTAGCACAGGCAACTCTGCCCAGTGTTATGTGGCAGCCTGGAGGGGAGGGAAGTTTGGGGGAGATTGGATACATGTATAATATATGTATCACTGAGTCCCTTTGCTGTTCACCTGAGACTATCATGACCTTGTTAATCAGCTATGCTGCTGCTGCTAAGTTGCTTCAGTCGTGTCGGACTCTATGCGACCCCCATAGACGGCAGCCCACCACTCCCCCGTCCCTGGGGTTCTCTAGGCAAGAACACTGGAGTGGGTTGCCATTTCCTTCTCCAAGGCATGAAAGTGAAAAGTGAAAGTGAAGTCGCTCAGTCATGTCCGACTCTAGCGACTCCATGGACTGCAGCCCACCAGGCTCCTCCATCCATGGGA
Organism: Raphicerus campestris; assembly: GCA_006410735.1. Taxonomy (NCBI): domain Eukaryota; kingdom Metazoa; phylum Chordata; class Mammalia; order Artiodactyla; family Bovidae; genus Raphicerus; species Raphicerus campestris. Next base: position 260,886 of record SJYW01040925.1, on the reverse strand, counting down.
TTTTCCAGGCAAGAGTACTGGAGTGGGGTGCCATTGCCTTCTCCATTAATCAGCTATACTCCAACATAAAATAAAAGGTGTTTTTTTTTTTAAAAAGAATGGTTGAAGAAACTTTTGAGCTTAAAAATCTTGTCAAGAATTAATTAGAAACACATATCAGTAGTTTAGAATGCAACATGGCAGTAAAAATGAACATCATCAAAGAAATAAGAGCCAAAGATGATTATGGCAGGCACTATGCTGAGGCATTTCCACATGCTATTTAATTCCATCAGAGAGTCAAGGTCTGTTCTGGACTTTGCAGATCTGGATGAAGAAGTGAAACAAGATGGTAGAAAAGCTCTGGATGATTCAATGTTATTTCTAGAATGAAAGGAACAAAAGGATACAACTGAAATGATCAAATATTTCAACTAAATTTTACTTCAGGCAAATATAGATAGGAATAAGCATAAGACAAGAAAAAGAAACCACAAGGCCGAAAAGTTAAAAATAACTCTGACTTTAATTTTTTTGCATTTATTTTTTGAGGGGGAGGGCAGCCATGCAGATTGTAAAATCTTAGTTCCCTCATCAGGGATCAAACCTGTGTCTTCAGGAGTGAAAGCGGCAAGTTCTAACCACTGGACCACAGGCGGTTGTTGTTCAGTCACTAAGTCATGTCTGACTCTTTGAAACCCCATGGACTGCAGCACACCAGCCTTCCTTGTCTTTCACTATCTCCCGGGGTTGCTCAAACTCATGTCCATTGAGTCAGTGATGNGGCTGAGCAGCTAACACTTTCACTTCCACACTTTATAAACGACAAAAAGGAAATTTGCTAAGTGTTTAATATTTCACTTTGCCAGAAATTTAAAGTAAGAGTTTTACTGATTTAAAGACAGTGAATGTAGGTTTTAATTAACTTAATTTGCTTAATATTTTTGTTACATTTATTTAAATTTTATTATTATCTTGGGGGTGAGGCACAAGGTTAGAATGTGAGTGGGGACAAATGAAATTAAAAGAGGTCTTTGTTTCAGTGTAGTTTTGGGGGGTTTTCTGCTTCTGTTTTGTTTTTTCCCCCCTTTTGGCAGAGTTCAGTCTTTGCTTCAGGCTCCCTGAGTAAGAGACTTTCCAACCCCACAGTGCTGCTCGCTGGGGTGGCTTTGCTGTGGTCTGTGGGGTTCTTTGGGAGTTCTGTGGAGGCTGTGACATGCCTCATTACTGTGGTGGGCGTGTTGTGTGTAGGTGGTCAATGTTCTCTGCTATTTAGCGTTGGGAACCAAGGGAACTAGAATACAGTATACTGCAGGCACTTTTTGTGGATGACTCACATTCTAAATGACTGCTTTTTAATGCCACAGTTTAAATAATACTGACATGTTGTAGGAACATAACAACAAACCCAACTCCATGTTGCAGTTAGATCATGCATGCCTATTTTGGGTCCTTCAGTTGAGGATTGTATACAGCTGAATAGGGTGCAGTTGGGGAAGTGCACTATAAACTGTGTTCCACAAGCATTTATTGAGATTTACTCTGTGTTGGAAATTTCACTAAACACTGGTGGCTTAGTTACGAGAAATCACAATCCTTATTTTCAATAAATAATGTAGTCTGTGCCGATATCATGTAAAAAGTAAATGCCATGTAGCATACTATTTATATACTAACCAGAAATAAAATACAGAATATAGTCAAACATCCAAAAAGAATGGCTGACATTTGCGGCAACATGAACGGACCTAGAGAGTGTCATACTGAGTGAAGCAAGTCAGACAGAGAAGGAAAAATAGCCTATGACATCCCTTATATGTGGACTCTAAAAAGAAATGATACAAATGAACTTATTCACAAAACAGAAACAGACTCACAGACTTCGAGAAGGAATTTGTGGTTGCCAGGATGGAAGGATGGGGGGAAGGGATAGTTAGGGAGTTTGGGATCGACGTATAAACACTGCTGTGTCTAAAATGGATAACCAACAACGACCTACTGTCTAGCACAGGCAACTCTGCCCAGTGTTATGTGGCAGCCTGGAGGGGAGGGAAGTTTGGGGGAGATTGGATACATGTATAATATATGTATCACTGAGTCCCTTTGCTGTTCACCTGAGACTATCATGACCTTGTTAATCAGCTATGCTGCTGCTGCTAAGTTGCTTCAGTCGTGTCGGACTCTATGCGACCCCCATAGACGGCAGCCCACCACTCCCCCGTCCCTGGGGTTCTCTAGGCAAGAACACTGGAGTGGGTTGCCATTTCCTTCTCCAAGGCATGAAAGTGAAAAGTGAAAGTGAAGTCGCTCAGTCATGTCCGACTCTAGCGACTCCATGGACTGCAGCCCACCAGGCTCCTCCATCCATGGGATTTTCCAGGCAAGAGTACTGGAGTGGGGTGCCATTGCCTTCTCCATTAATCAGCTATACTCCAACATAAAATAAAAGGTGTTGTTTTTTTTTTTTAAAGAATGGTTGAAGAAACTTTTGAGTTTAAAAATCTTGTCAAGAATTAATTAGAAACACATATCAGTAGTTTAGAATGCAACATGGCAGTAAAAATGAACATCATCAAAGAAATAAGAGCCAAAGATGATTATGGCAGGCACTATGCTGAGGCATTTCCACATGCTATTTAATTCCATCAGAGAGTCAAGGTCTGTTCTGGACTTTGCAGATCTGGATGAAGAAGTGAAACAAGATGGTAGAAAAGCTCTGGATGATTCAATGTTATTTCTAGAATGAAAGGAACAAAAGGATACAACTGAAATGATCAAATATTTCAACTAAATTTTACTTCAGGCAAATATAGATAGGAATAAGCATAAGAAAAGAAAAAGAAACCACAAGGCTGAAAAGTTAAAAATAACTCTGACTTTAATTTTTTTGCGTTTATTTTTTGAGGGGGAGGGCAGCCATGCAGATTGTAAAATCTTAGTTCCCTAACCAGGGATCAAACCTGTGTCTTCAGGAGTGAAAGTGGCAAGTTCTAACCACTGGACCACAGGTGGTTGTTGTTCAGTCACCAAGTCATGTCTGACTCTTTGAAACCCCATGGACTGCAGCACACCAGCCTTCCTTGTCTTTCACTATCTCCCGGGGTTGCTCAAACTCGTGTCCATTGAGTCAGTGATGCCATCCAACCATCTCATCCTCTGTTGCCCCCTTCTCCTCCTGCCCTCAATCTTTCCCAGCCTTAGGGGCTCTTCAAATTAGGTGACCGAAGTATTTTAGTTTCAGCTTCAGCATCAGTCCTTCCAATGAATATCCAGGACTGATTTCTTTTAGGATTGACTGGTTTGATCTTGCAGTCCAAAAGTCTCTCAAGAATCTTCTCCAACACCACAATTGAAAAGCATCAATTCTTCAGCACTCAGCCTTCTTTATGGTCCAACTCTCATATCCATACATGACTATTGGAAAAAGGGAGTATAATGCCCTCATTCCTGGGTGGCCTGGTGGTTCTGTGGTGAATTAATATACAAAAGATGTGGTGAGCCTTTGTTATCACTGACCCTACAGATAAGGCACCGTGGTAGCTTTCTATTGTGAATAACAACTTGCCACATGTTTAGCATCATGAAACACTCACCCCTCAACTCTCAGTTTCTCTGGGTCAGGAGTCCAGGCACCACTTGACTGGGTCTGAACCTGCAGTTGAGGGGCTGGCCACACTGCTGTTCCTACCAGGAGCTCAGGAGCTCTTCCAAGATCATTCAGGTGCTGGCAGAATTCAGTCCCTTGTGGCTATACCCTTGAAGCTGGCAGCCCAGAAGCACCCCTTTCCAGAGCAGTTCACAGCCAGGCCATTTGCTTTCTTCCCTGAAGCCAGCAGGAGAGCATCGCTTTGACAGTTCACCTTCTAAAGGCTCCTCCCACCCTGTTAGGTCCACTTATGAACTCAGTCGGCTCATAAGTAACTAAATCGTGATGCTGACACGTCATGACAGTCACAGGCTCTGCCCACACTCAAGTGGAGGGGGCCCTAGAAGGCAGACACAACACAGAGTACGTGCGTGTGTGCACAGTCGCTCAGTCATGTCCGACTCTGTGTGATGCCCTGGCCTGTAGCCCGCCAGGCTCCTCTGTCCATGGGTTTCTCCAGGCAAGAATACTGCAGCGAGTTGTCATTTCCTTCTCCAGGGGCTTTCCTGACCCAGAGATTGGTTCAAAGCTGCATCTCCTGCATATGCAGGATTCTTTACTACTTAGCCACCAGGGAAGCCCCAAGTAACAATTTAGAGACAGGCAAAAAAGTTAACCTTAAAGATAAATATGAAGAAACCACACAGCATTCAGAAAAAAGGGATAACAAATGAAAATTATAAGATGTTGAGAGACATAGAAGATAGAATGAGGAAACTAATATACATCAGAACATACATGTTAAAAAAGAAAAAAATAGGATAAAGGAGGAGTAATACAGGTCAGAAGGTGATGGACTAATACTATGACATTTCGGTGGGAAAATTGCAATTCAACAGCAATCTTCATTGGATTAAAACAACAGAATTTATTTAGGAATTTGGGGCTTTCTTACTGACTTCATAAAGTTAGATATTCCATGACACACGTGTCTACTTTTTCTTTTCTTTAAAATTTTATTTATTTCCTTATTTTTTTGCTGTGCTGGGTGTTTGTTGGTGCAAGTGGATTTTCTCTAGTTGGAGTGCGTGGGGGCCACTCTCTGGCTGCAGTGCTCCGGCGGCTTCTCATTGTGGCGGCTTCTAGTTGTGGTGCGTGGCCTCAGTCGCCCCACAGCATGTGGGATCTTTCCGGACCGCAGTGATTGAACCACGTCCTCTGCATTGCAAGGTGGATTCTTAATCACTGGACCATCAAGGAAGCCTCTTCTTTTCAATAAAAAAAAGAGGCTCTGCAGTCGGCTCTAGGTAACTATGTCTATCATTAAGGACAGTGGTCATGTCAGCTGGGGGGATAGGGGTGGCAATGTGGTAGAGAAACAAGTGCTTAAACCAAGGAGTTCTGCTCTTTTGGATGGTTTATTTAGCATCTTGGATGAGAATTGGGAGTTTTCTAGAAGACAACAGCAAGTTCCGGTGTCACCCACTGACTTGCTCCTGGGTCTCCTGCGCTCAATAAATAGTTGCTGAGAGCGTTGCTTCCTCGCGGTTTCCTGGTCTGAAATCCGGGGGGTGCACGTGGCTCAGATGGTCGTGGTAGGATCCTTGAGGCTCGAGGTACCTTCTTAGCCTGCTGCTCAGCTCGGAGGAAGCAGACAGTCAGAAACAGCTGTGCTTTCCGTGTTTCCAGGGTGCCTTGCAGTTCTAACATTCTCAGAACTCATGATTTGATTTCACCAAGTGTAAAACAATTTGTAGGAGATGTAGGAACTAGTATTTTATATTGAGGTTTCATTGGGTTTTTATTTGAGAAATGTATTGCTGTAAAACTCATATGTTAGACATGAAATGGACTGTGGGGGTTTTTTCTTGGGAGCTTTGGCTTTATTACAGTGGATACAGAGGCTGCCCCCTTGTGGCAAAGAGTGAGGACTACAGTCTGTAACCCATTCCTAGGCCTTAAACGTTTGCAGCTGAGCTGACTTCCTGCCTACAAAGGCGGGAGGTGGAAGATGTGCGGAGAATACATTTCAGCATGTTGATACATTAGAACGTCCAATCCCAGGGAGTCACGGATGTTTCTCAGTCGGGGAAGTTTCATCCCAACTGTATTTTAAAAGTGGTCTATGAATAATGTAAGAACACCGATGCTACAAGGTGAGCTTTCAATCAAGGCAAGTTCTCTCCCACCTTCTCTTTCTGAAGTTTTAAGGAAGATGGTTTGATAGATAAACTTTCATGCCTTATTTTTCTAGTTAAAATAGCCTTGTGAAACAGCAATATGTCCGCCTAGTAATTTAATTTTTTTTTTAGTTTTATCTCATGACAAAGTCATGCTTCTCTGATGGCTCAGTGGTAAAGAATCCACCTGCCAATGCAGGAGACACAGTTTCTGTCCCTGGGCTGGGAAGATCCCCTGGAGAAGGAAATGACAAGCCACTCCAGTATTCTTGCCTGGAGAATCCCAGGGACAGAGAAACCTAATGGGCTGTGGTCCATGGGCTCGCAAAGAGCTGGACACAACTGAAGCGACTTAGCACCCACACAACCACATTTCAGTATGTTGGTGTGTTTTCTTTCAGTATCTTTTCTATTATCTATCTATTTAACATATAGTTGAAGTGATTGTAATCGTACATTTCACCTAATTCTGCCTTCTTTATTCTTGGAATTCTGTCTTGTGAGTGAGAGGCTGTATTACTAGCCATTCTTCAAAAATACATTAATGTTGTTGCCTAATATTCCACTGTGAATTCTGTTTAATCACAACTGATTTTTCCTTTTTACTATTTAACATTTAGATTATTTTAATGTTGTCTTTTTTTCCATTATAAGTAATGCTCTCTGAGTCATCTTGGCCTTTGTTACATCTCTCATTTCCTAGTGTTTTTTTTGNTGTAGCCCGCCAGGCTCCTCTGTCCATGGGTTTCTCCAGGCAAGAATACTGCAGCGAGTTGTCATTTCCTTCTCCAGGGGCTTTCCTGACCCAGAGATTGGTTCAAAGCTGCATCTCCTGCATATGCAGGATTCTTTACTACTTAGCCACCAGGGAAGCCCCAAGTAACAATTTAGAGACAGGCAAAAAAGTTAACCTTAAAGATAAATATGAGGAAACCACACAGCATTCAGAAAAAAGGGATAACAAATGAAAATTATAAGATGTTGAGAGACATAGAAGATAGAATGAGGAAACTAATATACATCAGAACATACATGTTAAAAAAGAAAAAAATAGGATAAAGGAGGAGTAATACAGGTCAGAAGGTGATGGACTAATACTATGACATTTCGGTGGGAAAATTGCAATTCAACAGCAATCTTCACTGGATTAAAACAACAGAATTTATTTAGGAATTTGGGGCTTTCTTACTGACTTCATAAAGTTAGATATTCCATGACACACGTGTCTACTTTTTCTTTTCTTTAAAATTTTATTTATTTCCTTATTTTTTTGCTGTGCTGGGTGTTTGTTGGTGCAAGTGGATTTTCTCTAGTTGGAGTGCGTGGGGGCCACTCTCTGGCTGCAGTGCTCCGGCGGCTTCTCATTGTGGCGGCTTCTAGTTGTGGTGCGTGGCCTCAGTCGCCCCACAGCATGTGGGATCTTTCCGGACCGCAGTGATTGAACCACGTCCTCTGCATTGCAAGGTGGATTCTTAATCACTGGACCATCAAGGAAGCCTCTTCTTTTCAATAAAAAAAAGAGGCTCTGCAGTCGGCTCTAGGTAACTATGTCTATCATTAAGGACAGTGGTCATGTCAGCTGGGGGGATAGGGGTGGCAATGTGGTAGAGAAACAAGTGCTTAAACCAAGGAGTTCTGCTCTTTTGGATGGTTTATTTAGCATCTTGGATGAGAATTGGGAGTTTTCTAGAAGACAACAGCAAGTTCCGGTGTCACCCACTGACTTGCTCCTGGGTCTCCTGCGCTCAATAAATAGTTGCTGAGAGCGTTGCTTCCTCGCGGTTTCCTGGTCTGAAATCCGGGGGGTGCACGTGGCTCAGATGGTCGTGGTAGGATCCTTGAGGCTCGAGGTACCTTCTTAGCCTGCTGCTCAGCTCGGAGGAAGCAGACAGTCAGAAACAGCTGTGCTTTCCGTGTTTCCAGGGTGCCTTGCAGTTCTAACATTCTCAGAACTCATGATTTGATTTCACCAAGTGTAAAACAATTTGTAGGAGATGTAGGAACCAGTATTTTATATTGAGGTATCATTGGGTTTTTATTTGAGAAATGTATTGCTGTAAAACTCATGTTAGACATGAAATGGACTGTGGGGGTTTTTTCTTGGGAGCTTTGGCTTTATTACAGTGGATACAGAGGCTGCCCCCTTGTGGCAAAGAGTGAGGACTACAGTCTGTAACCCATTCCTAGGCCTTAAACGTTTGCAGCTGAGCTGACTTCCTGCCTACAAAGGCGGGAGGTGGAAGATGTGCGGAGAATACATTTCAGCATGTTGATACATTAGAACGTCCAATCCCAGGGAGTCACGGATGTTTCTCAGTCGGGGAAGTTTCATCCCAACTGTATTTTAAAAGTGGTCTATGAATAATGTAAGAACACCGATGCTACAAGGTGAGCTTTCAATCAAGGCAAGTTCTCTCCCACCTTCTCTTTCTGAAGTTTTAAGGAAGATGGTTTGATAGATAAACTTTCATGCCTTATTTTTCTAGTTAAAATAGCCTTGTGAAACAGCAATATGTCCGCCTAGTAATTTAATTTTTTTTTTAGTTTTATCTCATGACAAAGTCATGCTTCTCTGATGGCTCAGTGGTAAAGAATCCACCTGCCAATGCAGGAGACACAGTTTCTGTCCCTGGGCTGGGAAGATCCCCTGGAGAAGGAAATGACAAGCCACTCCAGTATTCTTGCCTGGAGAATCCCAGGGACAGAGAAACCTAATGGGCTGTGGTCCATGAGCTCGCAAAGAGCTGGACACAACTGAAGCGACTTAGCACCCACACAACCACATTTCAGTATGTTGGTGTGTTTTCTTTCAGTATCTTTTCTATTATCTATCTATTTAACATATAGTTGAAGTGATTGTAATCGTACATTTCACCCAATTCTGCCTTCTTTATTCTTGGAATTCTGTCTTGTGAGTGAGAGGCTGTATTACTAGCCATTCTTCAAAAATACATTAATGTTGTTGCCTAATATTCCACTGTGAATTCTGTTTAATCACAACTGATTTTTCCTTTTTACTATTTAACATTTAGATTATTTTAATGTTGTCTTTTTTTCCATTATAAGTAATGCTCTCTGAGTCATCTTGGCCTTTGTTACATCTCTCATTTCCTAGTGTTTTTTTGGAAATGGAATACTGGATCAGAGGCTAGAATCATTTTAAGATTCTTCACCTGCTTGATAAGCCAGAAGGTTTGCCAATTTCTACTTATATTAAATGAGTTTTTGTTTACATCATTACTAATACTATTTTTCTTTTAAAAATATTTTCTACTTTGTCCTCCAACTGGGAACAATTATATTAGGTAGGATCTTGCCTAACATTTGATTTTGAGAACGTATACAAGTCCCTGTTTTCTAACACTCTGAATCTGAAGTACCCAAGAGAAAACAATGCTTGTTCATCTTTGCTTTTTAATAAAAAATAACATGGATTACTGACACCAAAAGAGATGTTTCATATTGAAGTCAATGTATTTGTAATATTTTTTAAAAAACTTGATTTAGTCTGCTTAGGTAAATTTTACCTAGTGTATCACTGAGTTGCAATGGTAATTTCTATAAAATGACACGTGTTTATGAAGAACAATGCTAAAGTCACTGAAAAGCATTTTTATTGGAGTATAGTTGTGGGAAAGGAGTACGTCGAGGCTGTATAATATCACCCTGCTTATTTAGCTTATATGCAGAGTACATCATTTGAAATGTCAGGCTGGATGAAGCACAAGCTGGAATCAACACTGCCAGGAGAAATATTAATAACCTCAGATACACAGTTGACACAACCCTTATAGCAGAAAGTGAAGAACAAAAGAGCCTCTTGATGAAAATGAAAGAGGAGAGTGAAAAAGTTCGCTTAAAACTCAACATTCAGAAAACTAAGATCATGGCATATAGTCCCATCACGTNTCATCATCGCCTTGAGAGGGTCCCACTGCATCCAGGATGGGGGAGGGGCAGCACCCAGGGATGAACTTGACCCGCCCACGCTTTGTTCTCACTGCCTCTCTCCTCCACACAGTTGCCACCCAAGGCTACCGTCACCTAGTTGTCCTGGAGGAGGGGAACACACTAAAGAGATTTATAAAAATGTGTCCTCTCTATAAGCTACTTACATGAGTGTCCCCATAGTTCAAAAAATAATCACAACAAGAAAGTTAAACACTCCATGGAATGGCCTTGCTGTCCCTTCTGTTCTGTTCTCAGGAAATTCAAGTTATCAGAGCCTCCCATTCAGGNTTATAAGCTACTTACATGAGTGTCCCCATAGTTCAAAAAATAATCACAACAAGAAAGTTAAACACTCCATGGAATGGCCTTGCTGTCCCTTCTGTTCTGTTCTCAGGAAATTCAAGTTATCAGAGTCTCCCATTCAGGGAAAGCCATCCTTTCTTCCATAGGTTCCATCCCCCTTTCTCCTCCCACTAGCCTGCCAGCAGAGGTATGTCATGACCCAAGTGCACATTTCCTGAAGTCTGGATGGTGCTGACAGGTGCCATCTGGGGGTCAGTGTGGGCCTGGATGGAGGTGGGTGGGTGCTCATTCATCCAGCTGCTTCTGACCCTGGGCTTCTCCAACCGGCTTCCGAGTCAGCACAAAGCTGCAATGAAGCTTTGCGTGCAATTCAGGTTCCTTGGAAGAAGATGTGCTTTCATCCTGCAGGGTCATTCACAAGGTAAGTATCAAAGCAAACAGTACACACACATGCACACACACACAGGAGGGACAAGCAGTTTTCAGGGGCGATGTGGTCTAATCCATGTTAAGGAAGAAAAACATTCTCCTCATTGGGATAAATCCGCCCAGCGGGCTCCCCACAGGGAAGGAGGGCTCCCACGCTCAGAGCTGCGCTGCGTCACCTTTGTTCTTCTGCCAGATCTGTTCCTTCCATGTCTACTGGGGGATAAAGAATGGGATTCATTAGAGGCCGCCTACCCATTAACTTCTTAATGCCCATTGCTTTGTTGGATAAAAACCCAGAAGAGCCTTTGAAATTATTTTATTTTCTTCCCCAACTGGGTCAAATTTTTGAGACGGGTTTCCTGTTATCTTTGTACATAGAGAAAGGCCATTTCTCAGTAACCCCCAGGGCTGAAGATAGGGTGGTGGGTGGTTTCTGGGCTGAGTTACTCTAAAAAGCTGAATAGGAAGTCTCCATTAATAGGAAAAGAGCCAATATTATGAGTGGGAAATTTTGACATTTTCATCTGTTTTCCTCACCAGTTTTTGGATCTGAATTTTTCAGCATTAATAGGATGATAGTTTATGAGAAACTACTGGTATACATTTTACTTGGAACTGAGACTGAAAAGTATGTCACACATAAGTGTATTTTGCAGCAATAATGAACATCATTTCTTTTCACAAATTATTTCCTTTGTAGTCAATGGGAATTATTTCTGAATCAGACTTTTGCTTTTAAATTTTATATACTTAGAGGTATTTCTATTAACTAAAGAACTGTTTTATTTTTAATTTCAGAATTTTCTCTCTGGGGTAATTGGGGAGAATACTGTATTTCTATTGACAAAGCAAGCATGGTGAACTAAACAGTATGATTCAGTGGTATCAGAATAATTTTTTTGCTCTCATGCATTATTTACATTGGGGCTAGTACAGAGGAGAAATGTGTGTGCTTGGGGTCAGAAAGATGAGTATAAATCCCAGCTCCACCCTTGTATGCTGGATGAACTTGAACTATACAATCACTGGAGGTTGGATTTCTCAGGATGCAGTCTCTGAGACAAATATTAACCTTCAGGTGTTTATTGTGGGGAACTCTGAGATGAACAGCTATGGAAGAGAGGAAGCAGAAATGGGCAGCAGAGGAATCGAACATACCAGATAACTGAAGATAGCCTGCCAACAGCATTTCCAACAACTGGGACAAGTTCTCACATGAAGATCTGTGTGACACATCTCTGTCTATCTCATTCAACTGCTCTGAACGATGATTTCCTGTAAGCATCTAAGCACCATGTGAAGACTAAATGTGGTGATGACTGTGATCTATGTGACTTAGCATTTCTTACCTCATAGGGAACACTGACTCTCATTATTATCATTCCTCACAGAGTTGCAGTTGAGACAGATACTTTGAAAGTGCTTGTTGGTACAGAAATGAAAGCCTTCTTTTAATGCTTCGACTTCAAAGAGTGTGTGTTCCTGGCATGTCTTAGAGAAGTTACAGATGCAACAATTTCTTGAATACCTGGTATTTTGTTTGCTGGGAGGGAAGCATCCCAAGATACAGCAACTTCAGCAAAATCAGGAAGGCAGTGTCATATAAAGACACAAAAGTACGGGAGAGTCTCACGGAGTCTTTGGACAGGAATTAGGGTGGATATGCGGAGTGACTGGATAGGAAGGTATGAGGGCTTCCTCTGCATCTTCATTTCTGCTATCCAGGGAGCAGCAGCATCACGGAAAACAAACAGATGGCACTTCATTCTCCTCTTTCGTGTTGCAGATCACCTCCCTTCATTTCTTTGATCTTCCAAGGAGGTAAGCAAGGAACTGGCCGCATTGGAGCCTTAGTCTGAGTGGTCTAGCTCCAGTCAGGTGTCCGCCCCTGAACCCGTTGACAGTGGATGGGGTCACACTGCCATGTGGCATGTTTTGCTCCACACATTGGTGGTTATATGCAAGGTAACAAGGGAATGTCAAGAAAAAGCCATGAAGGTTTTTTGTTCAAGTTGCTAAGTCGTGTCTAACTCTTTATGACCCCATGGACTGCAGCATACTAGGCTCCTCTGTCTTCTAGTGTCTCCTGGAGTTTGCTCAGATTCATGTCCATTGAGTCAGTGATGCTATCTAACCACCTTATCCTCTGCTGCCTCCTTCTCTTGTTGCCTTCAGTGTTTCTCAGCATCACAGTCTTTTCCAGTGGGTCAGCTTTTCACATCAGGTGGCCAAAATATTACAGTTTCAGCTTCAGCATCAGTCCTGGCATGCAGGTTCCAGGAGATAAAATAGTAGTGGCAATTGAACCTAGAAAGCTGGGGAGAACTGCTTTTTCTTGGATATTAACTTATAGGAATAAAAACAATGTGGATCTCTGGGGAAACACAGATCAGAAGGTAATGGGGATTTTTATCTGCTGGCAGAGAGAAGTATCACTACATTTTTTCCTAAATAGATGAGGGGCAAAAGAAGAGCACCAGGGACCCATTGCTCGGGGAAACTCTAATCATTTCATATTACAGGAATTTTCCAGGCAGAAATTGACAGGGATTTCCTCATATTTTTACATTGCTTTTATGGTCCAAATGTTAGAGGGTTAAATAAATATATCCAACATCCTGGTCCTAATCCCCTTGACCTTGTACTCACTCATTCTTCACAGTGAAGAAATATGAATTTGGTAAGAATATTAGACCCTGAATGGCATCTTTTTGTTTAGAAGGGTTTGGGAACAGAGTGTTCCAGTGCAGAAAATACTTCATCAATTATATGCGATTTTTAAGGAAATGAATACTAAATGATACACATTAAACATGGTGCGCATCCCTCCAAGATATTTTGCATACTCTTTCTGCCAGAATAATCAACTCTGATGAGAACTGGCTCTTCCTGTTGTCATTTTCATTCTGAATAGTTTCTTATGGGAAGCATTCCAGTGCAACAACTGTTTATAAAAAGTGCTTCATAAGCTCTAAAATAGAATTGCTGTCTCAATTAATGTGATATCTCTGCCAATTCCAAAAGACTCACCTGAATCGTTATGTTCACACAGGAGTTGCTGAGGCTAAGTGGAGCTGCTGTATTTCCTGTATTTTCCAGGACTATATAACTATACTCTTCTCTCTGTTCCATTTTCAGACAGAATGCCACTGTAACAACCTTAATGTCCTTAAAATTGTCAAGATAAAAGAGAAGAATGAAAGAATTTTGAAAATGTGTTTCCCCACATTGAACATCCAATTCATTAATTTGGGTAAACTTTCTCTTTCCCAATAAGCAGCATGACTCAGCTTAGTCAAATACACTTGGGTCTGGATTCTGATTAGTGGTTCTGAACCCATCTGTCAATGCATAAGACATGAGAAATGCCGGTTTAATCCCTGGGTCGAGAAGATCCCCTGGAGGAGAAAATGGCAACTCACTACAGTATTCTTGCCTGGAGAATCCCATGCACAGGGGAGAGGTCCGTAAGGTCGCAAAGAGTGGGAGACAACTGAAGCGACCCAGCACACGTGCTCTGAACAAGTAGCTCTTATTCTTGGATCAGTAAATACTAGTACATCCTCACCAGTCTCAGCATATTCATCTTCTGAAAACCTTCCTATAAACGTTTTGCCTGCAAATCAGCTCTTTTCTGATAATCTTTTTTTTTTTTTTCTGGAAGCATTCTAAAAGAGAAAAGGATGTTTCTCTTTTCTCCTTTCCCAGTAGAAAGGAGACATAGAAAATCAGCCCAAGGTAGAGAATTAAACATCCCCACACGTATACTTTACATACTTTATTTTGATTTTATGTAGAGAAAGGACATTTACTTATAATTTTTGAGTGAATTGCCAAGGCCATTACTTAGCATATGTCCCTGGAGGTCCTAGCTCTTCATGGGCTTCTTTGTAGAGGCTTAGATTTATCTACTNTCTCCTTTCCCAGTAGAAAGGAGACATAGAAAATCAGCCCAAGGTAGAGAATTAAACATCCCCACACGTATACTTTACATAATTTATTTTGATTTTATGTAGAGAAAGGACATTTACTTATAATTTTTGAGTGAACTGCCAAGGCCATTACTTAGCATATGTCCCTGGAGGTCCTAGTTCTTCATGGGCTTCTTTGTAGAGGCTTAGATTTATCTACTATGCAATTGGAATCTATGATTTTCAGTTTCAATGTACTTCCTTCAGTATTTTTTTCAATTCAGTTCATTTAAGTCACTCATTCACGTCTGACTCTTTGCGACCTCATGGACTGCAGCACGCCAGGCTTCCCTGTCCATCACCAACTCCTGCTGTTTGCTCAGAGTCATGCCCATCGAGTCAGTGATGCCATCCAACCATCTCATCCTCTGTTGTTCCCTTTTCCTCCTGCCTTCAGTCTTTCCCAGAATCAGGGTCTTTTCCAGTGAGTCAGTTATTCTCATCAGGGGTCCAAAGTATTGGAGCTTCAGCTTCAGCATCAATCCTTCCGATGAATATTCAGGACTGAGTTCCTTTAGAATTGATAATGTTTTTGCTTTAAAAAAAATACATGTAAACACTTTGATCATTGTAATTTCTTTTCCTTTCAAAGAACAGTAGATAACCTTGATGTTTTAAAACACAGAGGATTCTCTGCTCCATTTATATCAACACATATCTTACGTGCAGTTCACACTGCTTCTTGCATCATGGTTTCAATTTGTTTCCCATTTGTGTGTCCTGAATATGTGCATCCACATAACTGTGTCTCTATTTACATCCACATAACTGTGTCTCTATTTAGACACAGCTGTCTGTGGCTCTGGGATTGGCAGTGTCTGCAATGTTTCACTTCAAGAATTGACCAGCTGAACCTGGGAGAGTCTCAAGAGTCCGCTCCAGACCACATCTCTCATGACTCTTGTCTCTTCTTTAAAAAATGACCACTAGAAAATAACTGAAATGTACCTAGATGAGGGTGATAATAATATGCTGTCTAATTTGATTGCGTGGAGCCAGAGTTTTACATTAATGGAATGAAGTTCCAAAGCAGGACTTGCAGATGTTAGAGAACCAGGAGGACTGTAGGTTGTCCAAGTGAGTACAAGGATTCACAGGGAATCTCGGGTTCTTCCCACTTCACACTGACAGTGATGTGTTTTGGGCATACTTCCCAGCTTTCCTTAGCTTCAGCTTACTCGTGTGTGTTATATGTAGCAATGTACACCCTATCTCTCACAGGTTGATATGAGAGCAAGCATAAGAAGTAGAACCTTAGAATTTTCTAAGAGGAGTAACACAGCTGTCTTTGCCAACTCAGAATCAGCATCATGACTAAACAGGGTAGTGGGAAGGGAGGTCCCTCAGAGTGTACGTACCAAGAATCCTCGGGGTGGGGACTGTAAATGGATCTTCTGTGTGTTTCACCAGCTTGACTTTGAGTGAAATTACTAACAGTGCCTTGAATTTTTGATCAATTGCTTCATGCCTAATATGACATGAATTATAAAATTGTGTGTAATCCAGTATCTTAGGAATTCCTACATTTATCGTGATGTGTTATAATTTTAAAAATGTTTGAAAGGCAACTATGTCTAATTTGAATTTCAAACCAGCCTAAAAGGATTTGAGAATGAAGAAATTGAGTTTTTTATATTTTTGTATCATTCATTTAATAAACACTGAAATAACTTTTTACTACATTGCATAAGCAATAGCTGATCCAGTGTTTTCTAAGAGTATTATTTTGAAGAGACAGAAATGTCTTCTTAGTACCTCTGTGATTAAACCTTTACCATGCTATTCACACCTATCGTGTTCTAGCAGCTGTATGTAATTTCTGGTTTGATTCTTTGTACAACACTGTAGATAATTAAGCATTGAGAAATGCTCCAATGACAATTTGAAGGTGATGTTTTAAAAGTCTGGAATTCTCTCCTTTAGTCCTCTGCATTTGCTAGATATACACAATTTTTCTTCCAGTGTTCAACTTCATTCAGCAGTTCCAGACAATTCATTTCATGCTTTTGCTTTAGAATATCATCAGAAATTTATTTTTATAGTTTTAACTATGCATGCAGATTTTTTGATGCACCACTACTAGCCACATTATTGCAGATGAACTTTATGAAAGGCATGTGTGTTTTCTACTTGGAAATAAATCAGATGAATTTATGTCTGCGTCAATGTAAGGTGATTGTGGACACTGAAGATAAGTGCCTGAAAATTGTGTTACATGGGGGAAAAAGTGCAGCTACAGAAATGCATGAAAAGACATTTACAAGCGTTTAGAAACAGCTGTATTTTGATCATTTATTCACATCTTAGCAAAGGCAATTATAATTTCCAAATGGAAAATGTGATTTTTCTTTTTGAAATGTAATTATAGTTCATGGAGAAAACTGGAATAATGATTATTTTAAGGCTCATCTCTATAGGTATTCAAGGGGAATGGTGGCTATTAGATGTGAAAGAGAAATGGAAGACCAGCCCCTCCCTAGGAGCTCTGATCAGGTGGTGCTTATTTTGTTTGAAGGACAATTGTGCCAAAAAGGCAAAAATATTCAGTAACAGCCACTGAGAAGGGACTAAGCAACAGAAATGAAAACCAACAATGTCAATCACAGAACTTATTTAAGATTAACTAAAACATGAACGTTCCAAAATAACAGGAGCATATTGTTTCCCGGCAATTTACTCACTCGTTTAGTCCTCACATAGGAAAGTAACCGAATCTACTTATTGGCAAAAGTCCAATATGGTTCCGTTCCTGAAGTTTTACATTTCTCTTCTCCTGAAACCAGCAAACCGTTTTGAGTTCAGTTTAAATAAATGATTTTCATCCTGTGAAAGAAAATCTCCAAGAATAATTTCAGGTAATACCTATCAATGCAAAGAAATAGAGGAAAAGAACAGAATGGGAAAAACTAGAGATCTCTTCAAGAAAATTAGAGATACTAAGTGAATATTTCATGCAAAGATGGTCTCGATAAAGGAAAGAAATGGTATGGACCTAAAAGAAGCAGAAGATATTAAGTAGAGGTGGCAAGAATACACAGAAGAATTGTACAAAAAAGATGTTCACGACCCAGATAATCATGATGGTGTGATCACTCATCTAGAGCCAGACATCTTGGAATGTGAAGTCAAGTGGGCCTTGGAAAGTATCGCTATGAACAAAGCTAGTGGAGGTTATGGAATTCCAGTTGAGCTGTTTCAAATCCTGAAAGATGATGCTGTGAAAGTGCTGCACTCAATATGCCAGCAATTTGGAAAACTCAGCAATGGCCACAGGACTGGAAAAGGTCAGTCTTTATTCCAATTCCAAAGAAAGGCAATGCCAAAGAATGCTCAAACTACCGCGCCATTGCACTCATCTCACATGCTGGTAAAGTAATGCTCAAAATTCTCCAAGCCAGGCTTCAGCAATCCATGAACCGTGAATTCCCTGACGTTCAAGCTGGTTTTAGAAAAGGCAGAGGAACCAGAGATCAAATTACCAGTGTCCACTGGATCACGGAAAAAGCAAGAGAGTTCCAGAAAAACATCTATTTCTGCTTTATTGACTACGCCAACGCCTTTGGCCATGTGGATCACAATAAATTGTGGAAAATTCTGAAAGAGATGGGAATACCAGACCACCTGACCTGTCTCTTGAGAAATCTGTATGCACGTCAGGAAGCAACAGTTAAACTGGACACAGAACAATAGACTGGTTCCAAATAGGAAAAGGAGTATGTCAAGGCTGTATATTGTCACCCTGCTGATTTAACTTATAATGCAGAGTACATCATGAGAAACGTTGGACTGGAAGAAACACAAGCTGGAATCAAGATTGCTGGGAGAAATATCAATAACCTCAGATATGCGGATGACACCACCCTTATGGCAGAAAGTGAAGAGGAACTAAAAAGCCTCTTGATGAAAGTGAAAAAGGAGAGTGAAAAAGTTGGCTTAAAGCTCAACATTTGGAAAACCAAGATCATGGCAATTAGTCCCATCACTTCATGGGAAATAGATGGGGAAACAGTGGAAACAGTGTCAGACTTCATTTTTTGGGGCTCCAAAATCACTGCAGATGGTGATTACAGCCATGAAATTAAAAGACGTTTAATCCTTGGAAGAAAAGTTATGACCAACCTAGATAGCATATTCAAAAGCAGAGACATTACTTTGCCGACTAAGGTCCATCTAGTCAAGCCTATGGTTTTTCCTGTGGTCATGTGTGGCTCAGATGGTAAAGCGTTTGTCTACAATGTGGGAGACCTGAGTTCGATCCCTGGGTTGGGAAGATCCGCTGGTGAAGGAAATGGCAATCCATTCCAGTACTATTGCCTGGAAAATCCCATGGACAGATGAGCCTGATAAGTTACAGCCCATGGGGTCGCAAAGAGTCGGACACGACTGAGCGTCTTTACTCACTCACTCACATGTATGGATAGGAGAGTTGGACTGTGAAGAAAGCTGAGCGCCAAAGCATTGATGCTTTTGAACTGTGGTATTGGAGAGGACTCTTGGGTGTCCCTTGCACTGCAAGGAGATCCAACCAATCCATTTTGAAGGAGATTAGCCCTGGGATTTCTTTGGAAGGAATGATACTAAAGCTGAAACTCCAGTACTTTGGCCACCTCATGTGAAGAGTTGATNCCCAAAAGGAAAATCCATATCCATTAAACAGTCACTCCTCAATACCAGTCTCCCCAGCACTTCAAAATCACAAATGTGCTTTCTGTCTCAATGAATTTGCTGATTTGGGGTGTTTGGCCAGATTTATACTAAGCAGAGTTTGTGAGCTTTATTTGTGAGCTTCTGTGATTGACTTCTTTCACCAAGCATGTTTTTGAGATTCATTCCTGTTGTAGTATGTATTGGTAATAAATTCCTTTTTATGGCTGAATAGTTGAGTTCAGTTGCTTAGTCGTGTCTGACGCTTTGTGACCCCCGTGGACTGCAGCATGCCAGGCTTCTCTGTCCATCACCAATTCTGGGAGCTTGCTCAAACTCATTCCCATCGAGTCAGTGGTGCCATCCAGTCATCTCATCCCCNCTTTGTGACCCCCGTGGACTGCAGCATGCCAGGCTTCTCTGTCCATCACCAATTCTGGGAGCTTGCTCAAACTCATTCCCATCGAGTCAGTGGTGCCATCCAGTCATCTCATCCCCTGTTGTCCCCTTCTCCTTTTGCCTTCAGTCTTTCCCAGAATCAGGGTCTTTTCCAGCGAGTCAGTTCTTCACGACAGGTGGCCAAAGTATTGGGGTTTCAGCTTCAGCAACAGTCCTTCCAATGTATATTCAGGACTGATTTCCTTTAGGATGGACTGGTTGGATCTCCTTGAAGTCCGAGGGACTCTCAAGAGTATTCTCCAGTACCAGAGTTCAAATGCATCAGTTCTTCAGTGCTCAGCTTTCTTTACAATCCAACTCTCACATCCATGCATCACGACTGGAAAAACTACAACTTTGACTAGATGGACCTATGTTGGCCAACTAATGTCTCTGCTTTTTAATATGCTGTCTAGGTTGGCCATAACTTTTCTTCCAAGGAGTAAGCATCTTTTAATTCCATGGCTGCAGTCACCACCTGCAGTGATTTTGGAGCCCCCAAAAGTCTCTCACGGTTTCCATTGTTTCCCCATCTATTTCCCATGAAGTGATGGGACCAGATGCCATGATCTTGGTTTTCTGAATGCTGAGTTTTAAGACAACTTTTTCACTCTCCTCTTTCACTTTCATCAAGAGGCTCTTTAGTTCTTCTTCGCTTTCTGCCATAAGGGTGGTGTTATCTATGTATCTGTTATTGATATTTCTCCTGGCAGTCTTGATTCCAGCTTGTGCTTCATTCAACCAATGTTTTCATGATGTACTCTGCATATAAGTTAAATAAGCAGGGAGACGACATACAGCCTTGACGTACTCCTTTCCCAATTTGGAAACAGTCCATTGCTCTATGTTGGGTTCTAACTGTTGCTTCTTGATCTGCACACAAATTTCTCAGGAGGCAGGTAAGGTGGACTGGTATTCCCATCTCTCAAAGAATTTTCCGCAGTTTGTTGTGATCCACACAGTCAAAGGCTTTAGCATAGTCAAGCAGAAGCAGAAGTAGATGTTTTTCTGGAATTCTCTTACTTTTTCTATGATCCAGCGGATGTTGGCAATTTGATCTCTGGTTCCTCTGCATTTTCTAAATCCAACTTGAACATCAGGAAGTTTGCAGTTCACATACTGTTGAAGCCTGGCTTGGAGAATTGTAAGCATTACTTTGCTAGTGTGTGAGACTGAGTGCAATTTTGCAGTAGTTTGAACATTCTTTGGCATTGCCTTTCTTTAGGATTGGAATGAAAAATGACCTTTTCCAGTCCTGTGGCCGCTGCTGAGTTTTCCAAATTTGCTAGCATATTGAAGGCAGCACTTTCATGGCATCATCTTTTAAGATTTGCAATAGCTCGACTGGAATTCCATCACCTCCACTAACTTTGTTCATAGTGATGCTTCCTAAGGCCCACTTGACTTTGCATTCCAGGATGTCTGGCTCTAGGTAAGTTATCACACCATCATGATTGTCTGGTTCATTAAGATCTTTTTTGTATAGTTCTGTGTCTTCTTGCCACCTCTTCTTAATATCTTTTGCTTCTGTTAGTTCCACACCGTTTTGGCCCTTTATTGTGCCCATCTTTGCATGCAATGCAGTAGAGTCTGAAATGCTGTTCTTGGGTGCAGTCTCAAAAATGACAGAATGATCTCTGCTTATTTCCAAGGCAGACTATTCAACATCACAGTAGTCCAAGTTTATTCCCCAATCACTAATGCCTAAGAAGCTGAAGTTTATTGGTTCTATGATGAACTACAAAACCTTTTAGAACTAACACCGTACAAAATGTCCTTTTCATCATAGAGGACGGGAAAGCAAAAGTAGGAAGTCAAGAGATACCTGGAATAACGGGCGTGTTTGGCCTTGAGTACAAAATGAAGCAAGGCAAAGGCTAACAGAATCTTGCCAAGAAAACACACTGGTCATAACAAACACCCTCTTCCAACAACACAAGAGAACGCTATACGTGAACATCACCAGATGGTCAACACCAAAATCAGATTGATTATATTCTCTGCAGCCAAAGATGTAGAAGCTCCATAGAGTCAGCAGAAATAAGACCAGGAGCTAACTGTGGCTCTGATCATGAACTCCTTACTGCAAAATTCAGACTTAAATTGAAGAAAGTAGGGAAAACTACTAGACCATTCAGTTATGACCTAAATCAAATACCTTATGATTATACAGTGGAAATGACAAATAGATTCAAGGGATTAGATCCAATAGAGTGCCTGAAGAACTATGATGGAGGTTCATGACATTGTACAGAAGGCAGGGATCAAGACCATCCCCAAGAAAAAGAAGTGCAAAAAGGCAAAATGGTTGTCTGAGGAGGCCTCACAACAGCTGAGAGAAGAAGAGAAGTGAAAGGCAAAGGAGAAAAAGAAAGAAATTTCCATCTAATTGCAGAGTTCCAAAGAATAGCAAGGAGAGATAAGAAAGCCCTCCTCAGAGATCAATACAAAAAAAAGAAAAAACAGAGGAAAATGATAGAATGGGAAAGTCTAGAGGTCCCTTCAAGAAAATTAGATACCAAGGGAACATTTCATGCAAAGATGGCTGAATAATATTCCACCATCTGCATATAATACAGTTTATCTGCTGATCCACTGATGGACATATGGCTATGGTAATAGTGCCTCTGTGAACATGCATGTACATGTATTTGTTTGAGTACTTGTTTTTATTTCTTGTTGATATGTACTTAAGAATGGAATAACTGTGTCACATGGTAATTCTATGTTTAATCATTTGAGAAAATGCCGAATTATTTTCCACAGCAGCTGAACCAGTTTATATTTCCACTATTGATGTACAAGAATTTCAAGTTCTTCACATCTTCGCCACTCTTATATTTTCTGATTAAGAAATTAGCCATGTTAGTGGATAGGAGGTGGTATCTCATTGTGATTTTGATTTGCATTTCCCTAATGACTAATAATACTGAGCATATTTTATGTGTCTGTGGTTCATTTATATGTCTTCCCTGTAGAAATGCCTATTCAAACTCTTTGCTCATTTTTAAATTGAGTTTGGTCTTTTGTTCTTGAGTTATAAAAGTTCCTTTTATATTCTGGATGTTAGGCTTTTTAGATACATAATTTCCCCCCATTATATAGGCTATCTTTGGAGAAGGAAATGGCAACCCACTCCAATATCCTTGCCTAGAAAATCTCATGGACAGAGGAACCTGGTGGATTGCAGTCCATGGGGTCGCAAAGAGTCGGGCACGACTGAGCGACTAACACACACACACATAGGCTATCTTTTCATTTTCTTGATTGTATCTTATGATGTACCAAAATTTGATGAAGTCCAGTTTATGTGGTTATTCTTTTTTTGTTGGTGTTTTCAGTAGCATGTCCAAAAAACCCTTGCCAAAGCTATGTCTATAATGATGGATTTCTGTGTTTTCTTCTATGTTTTAGGGCCTTGTGTGCTGCATGCTCAGTCCTATTCAAATCTCTGTGACTCCGTGGATTGAAGCCTGCCAGGCTCCTCTGTCCATGGGATTTCCTAGGCAAGAATACTTGAGTGGGTTGCCATTTCCTACTCCAGGGGATCTTCCTGACTCAGGGATTGAACTTGCATCTCTTGCATCTCCTGCATTGGCAGGCAGATTCTTTACCACTGCACCATGTATGGTCTTAGCCTTTATATTTAAGTCATCAACTCATTTTCAGGTAACTTTTATACACAGTGCACAGTAGGTGTTCAGTCTTTTGCATGTGAATATACAGTTGTCTTAACACCATTCGTTAAAAAGTCTGTTCTTTCCCCATAGAGTAGTCTTGGCACTCTTATCAAAAATCAATTGATACAGAGGTATGGATTTATTTCTGGACTCAAAATTCCATTCCACTGACCTATATATCTTTTGCTACTTTCTCAATGATTGTACTTTGTAGTAAGTTTGAAACTGTGACGTTTGAGTCCTTCAAATTTGTTGTGCTTTGTCAATATTATTTTGCCTATTCAGTGCATGCATGATCAGTCCCTTCATTTAAGTCCAACTCTTTACAATTCCATGGATTGTAGCCCATCAGGCCTCTCTGTCTGTGGGATTCTCCTAGCAAGAATTTTGGAATGGACTGTCATGCCCTCTTCCAGGAGATTTTCCCAACCTAGTGATAAAACCCCAGGAAGCCTGCATTCTTTACCATCTGAGCTACCAGAGGAGCCCCTTGCAATTCCCCATGAATCTGAAGATCAGATTTTCCATATCTGTAAAAAAGGTCATTAGAATTTTGATAAGGAATGCAGTGAATCTTTAAATTACTTTGGGTATCACTGCTCTCTTAACAATATTAAGTTTTCTGGTCCATGAACACAGGCTGTCTTTCCATCATATTTAAGTCTATTTTTTAAAATAATGTTTTGCAGATTTCTGCATATCAGTCTTTCATTTTCTTGGTTAAATTCATTCTAGGTACTTTATTCTTTTGGATGCTATTGTAAATAGAAATGTTTTCTCAATATACTTTTCAGATTGCCCACTGTTGGTGTATAGAAACACAGTTGATCTTGTAGTGTGCAATTTTGCTGAATTTACTGGCTTGAGTAATTTTTCCTGTGAATTTCTTGAATTTTCTATGTATAGGATCATGTCTTCTGTGAGTAGAGATAGCTGTACTTCTTCCTGTCCAATTATGATGCCTTTTATTGATTTTTCTTTCCTAATTGGTCTGGATAGAGCTTTCAGCAGAATTTTGAATAGCAGTGGTAAAATTGGGGATCTTTGTCTTGTTCTCGATCTTAGAGGAAGTTTTCATACCGCTGAGTACGATCTTAGCTGTGGGTGTTTAATTAATGCCTTTTATCATGTTGAAAAGTTTCCTCTATTTCCAGTTTTCTGGGTGTTCATATTGTGAAAGGGTCTTAGATATTGTCAAATGCTTTTTCTGTGTCAGTTGATATGACTGTGTGGTCTGCTTCTTTATTCTATTAATGTGCTGTATTAATATTACATAGATTGATATTCCTATTTTTGCATTCCTGGGATCAACCCCATAGGTCATGGCATATAATCTTCTTGATATGCTGTTGGATTTAGTTTGCCAGTAATTTGTTGAAGACTTTCACATCAATATCTATAAGGGAGATCAATCTATAGTGTCTTTTTTTTGTGTGTGTGTGGTGTCTTCCTTTGGCTTTAGCGTCAGGGTCATTGACTTCATGGAGTGAGTTAAAATGCATCCCCTCTTATGTTTTCTGGAATTGGTTCAGAATGTTTGGCATTAATTCTTCTTTAAACATTTGTTGGAATTTAGCAGTGAGGCCATCTGGCCTGGATTTTAGTTTACTGGGATAATTTCTTTCTTTTATCCTGGAAAATTGTTTGGAAATATTCCTCAAGTATTCTAGATATCTGGGGAAAATAGTCCTTCCTCATTTTCTAGGTTAAACTCTGATGGTCAGCCAGTTTTTTTGAACTGCCAACTCAAATCTTGTGGGGTGTTTTGCATTTCATCTTTGCTTTTCTGAAAGAGAGGAGGTCACGGTTCAGATTCTTTTCTTCACATTTGTAATTTCCTTATCTTTAGGATTAGCAGTCATCTTTATTTTTCTTTGTATTTGGTTTCATTGGATTTATTAGATTTAGCTGCAATATT
>SJYW01040925.1:218366-230732 GCA_006410735.1 Raphicerus campestris | reverse complement strand
GAAGAACTGTACAAAAAAGATCTTCACGACCCAGATAATCATGATGATGTGATCACTAATCTAGAGCCAGACATCTTGGAATGTGAAGTCAAGTGGGCCTTAGAAAGCATCACTACGAACAAAGCTAGTGGAGGTGATGGAATTCCAGTTGAGCTGTTTCAAATCCTGAAAGATGATGCTGTGAAAGTGCTGCACTCAATATGCCAGCAATTTGGAAAACTCAGCAATGGCCACAGGACTGGAAAAGGTCAGTCTTTATTCCAATTCCAAAGAAAGGCAATGCCAAAGAATGCTCAAACTACCGCGCCATTGCACTCATCTCACATGCTGGTAAAGTAATGCTCAAAATTCTCCAAGCCAGGCTTCAGCAATCCATGAACCGTGAATTCCCTGACGTTCAAGCTGGTTTTAGAAAAGGCAGAGGAACCAGAGATCAAATTACCAGTGTCCACTGGATCACGGAAAAAGCAAGAGAGTTCCAGAAAAACATCTATTTCTGCTTTATTGACTACGCCAACGCCTTTGGCCATGTGGATCACAATAAATTGTGGAAAATTCTGAAAGAGATGGGAATACCAGACCACCTGACCTGTCTCTTGAGAAATCTGTATGCACGTCAGGAAGCAACAGTTAAACTGGACACAGAACAATAGACTGGTTCCAAATAGGAAAAGGAGTATGTCAAGGCTGTATATTGTCACCCTGCTGATTTAACTTATAATGCAGAGTACATCATGAGAAACGTTGGACTGGAAGAAACACAAGCTGGAATCAAGATTGCTGGGAGAAATATCAATAACCTCAGATATGCGGATGACACCACCCTTATGGCAGAAAGTGAAGAGGAACTAAAAAGCCTCTTGATGAAAGTGAAAAAGGAGAGTGAAAAAGTTGGCTTAAAGCTCAACATTCGGAAAACCAAGATCATGGCAATTAGTCCCATCACTTCATGGGAAATAGATGGGGAAACAGTGGAAACAGTGTCAGACTTCATTTTTTGGGGCTCCAAAATCACTGCAGATGGTGATTACAGCCATGAAATTAAAAGACGTTTAATCCTTGGAAGAAAAGTTATGACCAACCTAGATAGCATATTCAAAAGCAGAGACATTACTTTGCCGACTAAGGTCCATCTAGTCAAGCCTATGGTTTTTCCTGTGGTCATGTGTGGCTCAGATGGTAAAGCGTTTGTCTACAATGTGGGAGACCTGAGTTCGATCCCTGGGTTGGGAAGATCCGCTGGTGAAGGAAATGGCAATCCATTCCAGTACTATTGCCTGGAAAATCCCATGGACAGATGAGCCTGATAAGTTACAGCCCATGGGGTCGCAAAGAGTCGGACACGACTGAGCGTCTTTACTCACTCACTCACATGTATGGATATGAGAGTTGGACTGTGAAGAAAGCTGAGCGCCAAAGCATTGATGCTTTTGAACTGTGGTATTGGAGAGGACTCTTGGGTGTCCCTTGCACTGCAAGGAGATCCAACCAATCCATTTTGAAGGAGATTAGCCCTGGGATTTCTTTCGAAGGAATGATACTAAAGCTGAAACTCCAGTACTTTGGCCACCTCATGTGAAGAGTTGATTCATTGGAAAAGACTCTGATGCTGGGGGTGATTGGGGGCAGGAGGAGAAGGGGACAACAGAGGATGAGATGGCTGGATGGTATCACTGACTCAATGGACATGAGTTTGAATGAACTCTGGGAGTTGGTGATGGACAGGGAGGCCTGGCGTGCTGAGATTCATGGGGTCACAAAGAGTCAGACACAACTGAACTGAGCTGAATACCTATTACTTGTAGTGAGTGTAGATTCACAGAACATACAAAGAAAGTTGGACCAAACCTATAAGCTCGTGCAATTCTATTGTTTTAGAGAAAAAGTAAGAGTAAGAAGGGGTGGAGGGAGAGTATGGAATGAAGAGGAAGAGAAGAGAGGGTAGGATGGAGAAGGAAGAAGGGGAAGAAAGGTGCAAAGAGACAAATCAAATGATTTTACTGAAAGCAAACAGCCCATGGCAACACCTAGACTAGGGTTTTTCAGTCACCAGGCAGAGCATCACAGTGGTGAAGTCTTCACTTGTAAGCATGCATCATATACCACTCACTATTTACTCTATTTTCTATTCACTGTTTGTTCACTATATTCACTATTTACTTATAAATTCTAATCTAGCTTTATGTCAATTTCCCCCTCTGTCAAATGGGAGTAAACCTAACTCTACCTCAATTTCCCCCTCTGTCTAATGGGATCACTATAGTACCTACCTTATGAGACTGTTGAGGGGATTAAGTGAAATACTAATAGCACGTGCACAGTATTTAACAGAGAGCATGCTTGTGCGTTTGCGTGAGTGCAAAGATCTGTTAGCATAGGTCTTATGGTTAATTTCATTGCTACTGTTTTATCTGAAATGCTGGCTCTCTTAACTTTATAGCTCACATCACAATGTTGTACTCAAGGCTCAAGCCTCCATTTTCCCAGTCTCACCTTTGATCCAAGGTGATGCCTCTAAGTAGGTTTCTAAGTCAGAAACCTTAGAGCAATTGTTGAGAATGTAAGCTTAAAAAGATATTAATTATCATGTACAGCATCCCTGGGTGGGTTGATCTGAATGTCTGCAGTCTGTTTGAACTCTGACAAAAAAGGGGAATCAGAGTGATTTTATCTGAATGTGAACTTGCTTTTGAATAACAGACATAGTTAGACTTCTTGTAAAATGTGCTATGAGAGTCATCCCAGGAGGTTGCAAGGCTAACCCTCCTTCTATCTTGAGATGAAGTTCATTATTTCTTCTATTTGTCACAGGAGGAGGCCTATTTCAGCTGATTACATGGGGGAACTTTCCAATAGAACTATTCAGGAAAAGAAACAGTCTCCCTCAGGGGAGTGAGCCTCTGCCCGAGTCAAAGCAGGGGGCTGAGTGAGCCAAGTAGAAGATTCGGCAGCGGGAATTGGAGCATTGAGTAGGTGGGCTGGTAAACAGATGCTGAAATTCTTTCCAGAGCTGAGAATTTTCAGTCTGGAATTATTGAATTGAAACTACTACAGGTAGAGAATCTTTCCTTTTGCATTTCCTTAACCCTCATGGGGTTAAGGTACTTTGTTACAATAATCAAACACAAGCATACTTTTCTTTTAATAAGGTGAAATTCACATGAAACTTTTTTTGGCCACAGGGTACAGCAAGTGAAATCTTAGTTTCCTGTCCAGGGATTGAACCCACACCCCTCCATTGGAAGCCTGGAGTCTTAACCACTGGACCACCAAGGACGTCCCAACTAGCCATTTTTAAAGTGAGCAATTCATTGGTATTTACTATTTGCACAGTGTTGTCTAACCAGCATGTCTATCTAGATCCAAAACATTTTAATTGCCCCAAAAGGAAAATCCATATCCATTAAACAGTCACTCCTCAATACCAGTCTCCCCAGCACTTCAAAATCACAAATGTGCTTTCTGTCTCAATGAATTTGCTGATTTGGGGTGTTTGGCCAGATTTATACTAAGCAGAGTTTGTGAGCTTTATTTGTGAGCTTCTGTGATTGACTTCTTTCACCAAGCATGTTTTTGAGATTCATTCCTGTTGTAGTATGTATTGGTAATAAATTCCTTTTTATGGCTGAATAGTTCAGTTCAGTTGCTTAGTTGAGTCTGACGCTTTGTGACCCCCATGGACTGCAGCATGCCAGGCTTCTCTGTCCATCACCAATTCTGGGAGCTTGCTCAAACTCATTCCCATCGAGTCAGTGGTGCCATCCAGTCATCTCATCCCCTGTTGTCCCCTTCTCCTTTTGCCTTCAGTCTTTCCCAGAATCAGGGTCTTTTCCAGCGAGTCAGTTCTTCACGACAGGTGGCCAAAGTATTGGGGTTTCAGCTTCAGCAACAGTCCTTCCAATGTATATTCAGGACTGATTTCCTTTAGGATGGACTGGTTGGATCTCCTTGAAGTCCGAGGGACTCTCAAGAGTATTCTCCAGTACCAGAGTTCAAATGCATCAGTTCTTCAGTGCTCAGCTTTCTTTACAATCCAACTCTCACATCCATGCATCACGACTGGAAAAACTACAACTTTGACTAGATGGACCTATGTTGGCCAACTAATGTCTCTGCTTTTTAATATGCTGTCTAGGTTGGCCATAACTTTTCTTCCAAGGAGTAAGCATCTTTTAATTCCATGGCTGCAGTCACCACCTGCAGTGATTTTGGAGCCCCCAAAAGTCTCTCACGGTTTCCATTGTTTCCCCATCTATTTCCCATGAAGTGATGGGACCAGATGCCATGATCTTGGTTTTCTGAATGCTGAGTTTTAAGACAACTTTTTCACTCTCCTCTTTCACTTTCATCAAGAGGCTCTTTAGTTCTTCTTCGCTTTCTGCCATAAGGGTGGTGTTATCTATGTATCTGTTATTGATATTTCTCCTGGCAGTCTTGATTCCAGCTTGTGCTTCATTCAACCAATGTTTTCATGATGTACTCTGCATATAAGTTAAATAAGCAGGGAGACGACATACAGCCTTGACGTACTCCTTTCCCAATTTGGAAACAGTCCATTGCTCTATGTTGGGTTCTAACTGTTGCTTCTTGATATGCACACAAATTTCTCAGGAGGCAGGTAAGGTGGACTGGTATTCCCATCTCTCAAAGAATTTTCCGCAGTTTGTTGTGATCCACACAGTCAAAGGCTTTAGCATAGTCAAGCAGAAGCAGAAGTAGATGTTTTTCTGGAATTCTCTTACTTTTTCTATGATCCAGCGGATGTTGGCAATTTGATCTCTGGTTCCTCTGCATTTTCTAAATCCAACTTGAACATCAGGAAGTTTGCAGTTCACATACTGTTGAAGCCTGGCTTGGAGAATTGTAAGCATTACTTTGCTAGTGTGTGAGACTGAGTGCAATTTTGCAGTAGTTTGAACATTCTTTGGCATTGCCTTTCTTTAGGATTGGAATGAAAAATGACCTTTTCCAGTCCTGTGGCCACTGCTGAGTTTTCCAAATTTGCTAGCATATTGAAGGCAGCACTTTCATGGCATCGTCTTTTAAGATTTGCAATAGCTCGACTGGAATTCCATCACCTCCACTAACTTTGTTCATAGTGATGCTTCCTAAGACCCACTTGACTTTGCATTCCAGGATGTCTGGCTCTAGGTAAGTTATCACACCATCATGGTTGTCTGGTTCATTAAGATCTTTTTTGTATAGTTCTGTGTCTTCTTGCCACCTCTTCTTAATATCTTTTGCTTCTGTTAGTTCCACACCATTTTGGTCCTTTATTGTGCCCATCTTTGCATGCAATGCAGTAGAGTCTGAAATGCTGTTCTTGGGTGCAGTCTCAAAAATGACAGAATGATCTCTGCTCATTTCCAAGGCAGACTATTCAACATCACAGTAGTCCAAGTTTATTCCCCAATCACTAATGCCTAAGAAGCTGAAGTTTATTGGTTCTATGATGAACTACAAAACCTTTTAGAACTAACACCGTACAAAATGTCCTTTTCATCATAGAGGACGGGAAAGCAAAAGTAGGAAGTCAAGAGATACCTGGAATAACGGGCATGTTTGGCCTTGAGTACAAAATGAAGAAGGCAAAGGCTAACAGAATCTTGCCAAGAAAACACACTGGTCATAACAAACACCCTCTTCCAACAACACAAGAGAACTCTATACGTGAACATCACCAGATGGTCAACACCAAAATCAGATTGATTATATTCTTTGCAGCCAAAGATGTAGAAGCTCCATAGAGTCAGCAGAAATAAGACCAGGAGCTAACTGTGGCTCTGATCATGAACTCCTNCGTGTTTGGCCTTGAGTACAAAATGAAGCAAGGCAAAGGCTAACAGAATCTTGCCAAGAAAACACACTGGTCATAACAAACACCCTCTTCCAACAACACAAGAGAACGCTATACGTGAACATCACCAGATGGTCAACACCAAAATCAGATTGATTATATTCTCTGCAGCCAAAGATGTAGAAGCTCCATAGAGTCAGCAGAAATAAGACCAGGAGCTAACTGTGGCTCTGATCATGAACTCCTTACTGCAAAATTCAGACTTAAATTGAAGAAAGTAGGGAAAACTACTAGACCATTCAGTTATGACCTAAATCAAATACCTTATGATTATACAGTGGAAATGACAAATAGATTCAAGGGATTAGATCCAATAGAGTGCCTGAAGAACTATGATGGAGGTTCATGACATTGTACAGAAGGCAGGGATCAAGACCATCCCCAAGAAAAAGAAGTGCAAAAAGGCAAAATGGTTGTCCGAGGAGGCCTCACAACAGCTGAGAAAAGAAGAGAAGTGAAAGGCAAAGGAGAAAAAGAAAGAAATTTCCATCTAATTGCAGAGTTCCAAAGAATAGCAAGGAGAGATAAGAAAGCCCTCCTCAGAGATCAATACAAAAAAAAGAAAAAACAGAGGAAAATGATAGAATGGGAAAGTCTAGAGGTCCCTTCAAGAAAATTAGATACCAAGGGAACATTTCATGCAAAGATGGCTGAATAATATTCCACCATCTGCATATAATACAGTTTATCTGCTGATCCACTGATGGACATATGGCTATGGTAATAGTGCCTCTGTGAACATGCATGTACATGTATTTGTTTGAGTACTTGTTTTTATTTCTTGTTGATATGTACTTAAGAATGGAATAACTGTGTCACATGGTAATTCTATGTTTAATCATTTGAGAAAATGCCGAATTATTTTCCACAGCAGCTGAACCAGTTTATATTTCCACTATTGATGTACAAGAATTTCAAGTTCTTCACATCTTCGCCACTCTTATATTTTCTGATTAAGAAATTAGCCATGTTAGTGGATAGGAGGTGGTATCTCATTGTGATTTTGATTTGCATTTCCCTAATGACTAATAATACTGAGCATATTTTATGTGTCTGTGGTTCATTTATATGTCTTCCCTGTAGAAATGCCTATTCAAACTCTTTGCTCATTTTTAAATTGAGTTTGGTCTTTTGTTCTTGAGTTATAAAAGTTCCTTTTATATTCTGGATGTTAGGCTTTTTAGATACATAATTTCCCCCCATTATATAGGCTATCTTTGGAGAAGGAAATGGCAACCCACTCCAATATCCTTGCCTAGAAAATCTCATGGACAGAGGAACCTGGTGGATTGCAGTCCATGGGGTCGCAAAGAGTCGGGCACGACNCAGCAGTTAGGTGCTATAAAGAAGAAACTTTTAAGAGACTTGTAGAATGAGTTTTTCAGGGATCATTTAGGTAGAGGGTGAAGGATGAATGGTGAAGGACGAATAATGAAGGTACAAGTTATGGCTGACCTGGAAGGCTGTATAGGGAGCAATAAGGAAACCAGGAGCATCTTTTTGTTGTTCCTCAAGTCCAAGTGTCCCTAGGCAGCCCCACTTTTGTCTTTCTACCTTTCAGAAACATCCTATGTTTGTTGCATTATGACCAGGGCTTTTTAATTGTGTCAGGGAGCAGCTTGGAGCAATGGGGTTACTCTATCCAGGTCAAAATAGGAAGTTTCTATCATCTTTGAAAGGTCAAAACANTACCTTTCAGAAACATCCTATGTTTGTTGCATTATGACCAGGGCTTTTTAATTGTGTCAGGGAGCAGCTTGGAGCAATGGGGTTACTCTATCCAGGTCAAAATACGAAGTTTCTATCATCTTTGAAAGGTCAAAACATGTAGTCAGGTTGTAGGAACATGATTATAGATACAGAAAACTTTCCAGCAGGTGTGGATATCTTTTTGGAGTGTGTCTTCATTTCTCCTCTCATTGGTTTACTTGCTGACATCCCAAAGCAATTTTATTTGGTCATTGCCTCCATAGTGGTGGTTACTGTTGTTGAAAGATAGAATTGTCTGCAATTCTTTTCTCAATGTTTCCTTCAAGTTAGTTTATTTTAACTCTTAGAAGATAGAATTAGCAAGAAGACAGTAGTCAAGTTGCAAATAGGATTTACTATTTTTTAATCCCATCATTCTCTAACAATAATAAAGAGGGAATAATCAAAGGGAAAGATAGAAGATTGCATTTCTGTAAAGCTAATATTTTTGGACCACCCATGCCTGCCTAAATGAAAGCCAGTAAACATATGTATTTGTATATGTATATATATATATTTACATTTAAAGTTTTAAAGTATATATATATATATATATATATAAATCTATTGATTTATAGACAAATCACAGAAGACAACCACTAAAGATAATTAAGTTGACCCAACTGTATAAAGCTGTTGTGCCCAGCATTGGAGACCTTCCACCCCAGCTGCCTTAAAGCATAGATATAGATATAGATGTACTTTTTAAAGTTCAAAGTGTTGTCTTGGCACCTGAAANAAGAGACAGGATTTATAGACAAATCATAGAAGACAAAGATAATTAAGTTGACCCAACTGTATAAAGCTGTTGTGCCCAGCATTGGAGACCTTCCACCCCAGCTGCCTTAAAGCATAGATATAGATATAGATGTACTTTTTAAAGTTCAAAGTGTTGTCTTGGCATCTGAAACAGGATCTCATCCTTCAGAGCATAACTGCAGAGCTCAGTTAAGGGGGATGCATCTTAGATTCTAGAAGAGCTGCTCCCTGTAGCTTGAAATTTTAGCTGCCTTAGTGTGCATGTGTACTCAGCTGTGTCTGACTCTTTACATCCTTATGGACTGCAGCCCACCAGGCTCCTGTGTCCATAGGATTTCCCAGGCAAGAATATTGGAGTGGGTTGCCATTCCCTTCTCCAGGGGATCTTCCTGACCCAGGGATTGAACTCAGGTCTCCTGCATTGCAAGCAAACTCTTTACCATCTGAGCCACCAGGAAAATTGTAATATTACTGCATAATCCTTATAAATATAATTCTTTTCATAAGTAGAAATAACTTTTCATTTTGTTCTTTTTCAAACTGAACATGATAGAAAACTCAATAATAGCCAAAAAATATTAAAGGGAAGATATTTTCACTTATCAAAGGTAGTAGAAAATATTTTTTGTTAATTGGACATGTTATGTATGGCCTCTAAGAGATGTGAAAGGTCTAGATAATTTCCCAACATTCCTCCCAGTGCCCTGGCTTTATGGTTCACGGCACTGAGTTTGTTAACTACTAATTGTGTACAGATTAAGAGAACTATGATCTTGCTGGCGGCTGTATGACTCCTCACACAAATTGTGGTTACACTATTCCCTTAGGTGAAAGTCTATTGACTTCTTCAAACCCTGGTGCCCTCATCTATAAAATGGGGATGTTAAAAGCAGTGCCTACCTTATAAGGTGGTTGTAAGCTGCCATTTTCTCTTCCAGGGTATCTTCCTAACCCAAAGATTGAACCTGAATGGGCTGCATCTCCTGCATTGGCAGGACTTTTTTTTTTAATTTTTTTTTTTTCCACTGAGCCACCTGGGAAGACCCATAGCTGCTCTAGAATTTCACGCAAAGCAGATCTCAAAGAGCACTACCTGGGCAGCACACGTGAAGTTTCATTCTGTCAACATTAGAGGCCAGTTGATGAGCCCCTGGCGCTAACAGAAAAAGAATCTTTGGATGAAAATTTGTTATTTTTTCTTATTCTGAGAATTATTTTCTTTTTGCTTTGTGAGTGAGGTATCTCATTTTGAAATTAAAACCTTCCATGCTGGGAAAGATTGAGGGCAGGAGGAGAAAGGGGTGACAGAGGCTGAGATGCTTGGATGGCATCACCAACTCAGTGGACAAACTCCAGAAGATAGTGAAGGACAAAGAAGCCTGGCATGCTGCAGTCCCTGGGCTGCAAAGAGTCGGACATGACTTAGCAACTAAACAACAACAATATGCTTAGGTTTTCATATTTGGAAAGTCTCAAATGACATCAAATTTTATCTGGAAGAGATTTCTTTGTGCTTCTGTGATAGAAATTTGTCTCTTTGAGCACACATCGTGAGATGAAAATGGGCTAATATAAGCTACACAGATTTTCTTACGGGACTTAGAAAAACAAAACAAACAGAAAAACATGTTGTTTAGCATCTGTTTCTTTGTGGTGCTGAAATAGAAATGCTTTAAGGCAGTCGTGGTGGAAAGTCTCCCATGCTGGGTACAAGGGCTTTACACAGTTGGATCAGCTTATCTTCAATGGTTATCTTCTAGGATTTGCCAATAAATCAGTAGATTTACAAGAAAAAAAATTTAGTGCCATTAGCCAGTAAAATAGTCAGCAGATTCCTGTAAAAATAATTAAGACAAGAACACCAATACAGTATACTAATGCATATATATGGAATTTAGAAAGATGGTAACGATAACCCTGTATGCGAGACAACAAAGGAGACATAGATGTATAGAACAGTCTTTTGGACTCTGTGGGAGAGGGAGAGGGTGGGATGATTTGGGAGAATGGCATTGAAACATGTATAATATCATATATAAAAGAAATTGTGGGCTGGTGCACTGGGACAACCCAGAGGGATGGTACAGGGAGGAAGGAGGGAGGGGGGTTCAGGATGGGGAACACATGTATACCTGTGGCAGATTCATGTTGATGTATGGCAAAACCAATGCAATATTGTAAAGTAATTAACCTCCAATTAAATAAATTTATATTAACAATAATAAGCTGGAACTCATCCTTTCTTCTCTAAACCACTGACACCCTTGGGTCTTTCTCCCTCATGTTACACAGAGGGGGAGAAAAGCCCACATGCCTTTGATGGGATCATTTCTTTCTTTGTTCAGAGTTAGGGAGATGGTGAATTGTTGTAACTAATCTTGTTAGAATCCTGACTGGGTGTGTCATCCAAATATAAAAATGCAATAAACTAACCAGAGTCCAAAATGATGATACTACATGTCATCATAGAATTATTTTCTGATTAAAAACCTGATGCTCTAGTACTGCAGAATTTAAAAAGAGCATGTTAGTGAGTTGTCAAAGATTCTGCCTGCTAATGCAGGAGATACGGGTTCTATTCTTGGGTTGGGAAGATCCCCTGGAGAAGGAACTGACACCCCACTCCAGTTTTCTTTTCTGGGAAATCCACAGACAGAGGAGCCTGTAGGGCTACAGTCCCTGACGTTGCAAAGAGTCTGACACAACTGAGTGACTGAGGACATTATACTTGTATGCATAGCTGATGTTGGCTGGGTAGGATGTTGGCTTGTTTGTTTTGCTATTGCTTATAAAATTAAGTGATGTTTTTAATTGAATAGAAGGACATGAGAAAGGCACAGTTTGGTGATTGTTCTGCAAACCTAATGCCCTTGACCATGTAGAGTAGCTTTCAATCATGTGTAACAGGATCACCTGGAATTTCAGAATACTGATGCTCAGCCTGATGTTAAAAAAATTATGATTTATGTTTTGTTAGGAAAAAAGACAAAAAAAAATAGATCCCTGGATGGGTATTTAATTTTTTTAGAACCTCCCTTCGTGCATGCCAAGTTGCTTTAGTCATGTCTGACTCTTTGCAACCCCGTGGACTGTAGCCGACCTGGCTCCTCTGTTCACAGGATTCTCCAGGCAAGAGTACTGGAGTGGGTGGCCATGCCTTCCTCCAGGGGAGCTTCCCGACCCAGAGACTGAACCTGGAACTCTTAGTCTTCTGCATTGGCAGGCAGATTCTTTACCACTAGTGTCACCTGGGAAGCCCAGTAGCTCCCTACTTGATTTGAAAGGGCAACCAGGTTGGAGATCCCTGCTAGAGATGAAAGGTAAACCTGTGTGGTTTAAAAACAGTTTTATTACCTTTTTATGTTCACATGACTATGGAGAGACAGCTACTAGACATGGGACCTGCAATAAGATTCAGGCCTGCAAAAGGAGAGCACTCACTGGAGAGTTACGTCACCTGCTGTTGGCTCCTCCTCGTCACTGTATCTGCCGGTTATGATGCCCCCCAAGCTTGTGACACAAGTATGTGGTCCTGGGAGGATCCTGGTGTTATATTGCTAAGCACATTTAGAACTGTAGCAGATTAGGACTGTTAATACGTATGTGTGAACATAAGTTCATGTGGAATATGTATATGAAATACGTGTTCACTCATGTGTTTGAAATTACAGCTTGGTTTCTGTTTCAAACAAGAGGCACCTTATGTTCATAACCACCCATTCTGAGTCTCTTTCATAGTATTTTGTTGAATAGCTAGAGTAACCATTGTTTACTTATTTCTAGTACCATATAATTTTTTAAGGAAAAAACAAAGACTGTTCTGTGTTTTTATGTTAGATCATTAAAATGGCATTCTTGCTTCATTCTCTTCTTTGGAAACATCTGAACTTGCTAAAGTGAACAAATGTATTGATTCAAACATGTGAAGGTATTATTATAGTTGGTCACTGAATGAACATTTTGAGTGCTTTATTTCTCCTTTCTTTCCTCTCTTAAGGAAA
>SJYW01040925.1:186063-216237 GCA_006410735.1 Raphicerus campestris | reverse complement strand
AAACTAACCAGAGTCCAAAATGATGATACTACATGTCATCATAGAATTATTTTCTGATTAAAAACCTGATGCTCTAGTACTGCAGAATTTAAAAAGAGCATGTTAGTGAGTTGTCAAAGATTCTGCCTGCTAATGCAGGAGATACGGGTTCTATTCTTGGGTTGGGAAGATCCCCTGGAGAAGGAACTGACACCCCACTCCAGTTTTCTTTTCTGGGAAATCCACAGACAGAGGAGCCTGTAGGGCTACAGTCCCTGACGTTGCAAAGAGTCTGACACAACTGAGTGACTGAGGACATTATACTTGTATGCATAGCTGATGTTGGCTGGGTAGGATGTTGGCTTGTTTGTTTTGCTATTGCTTATAAAATTAAGTGATGTTTTTAATTGAATAGAAGGACATGAGAAATGCACAGTTTGGTGATTGTTCTGCAAACCTAATGCCCTTGACCATGTAGAGTAGCTTTCAATCATGTGTAACAGGATCACCTGGAATTTCAGAATACTGATGCTCAGCCTGATGTTAAAAAAATTATGATTTATGTTTTGTTAGGAAAAAAGACAAAAAAAAATAGATCCCTGGATGGGTATTTAATTTTTTTAGAACCTCCCTTCGTGCATGCCAAGTTGCTTTAGTCATGTCTGACTCTTTGCAACCCTGTGGACTGTAGCCGACCTGGCTCCTCTGTTCACAGGATTCTCCAGGCAAGAGTACTGGAGTGGGTGGCCATGCCTTCCTCCAGGGGAGCTTCCCGACCCAGAGACTGAACCTGGAACTCTTAGTCTTCTGCATTGGCAGGCAGATTCTTTACCACTAGTGTCACCTGGGAAGCCCAGTAGCTCCCTACTTGATTTGAAAGGGCAACCAGGTTGGAGATCCCTGCTAGAGATGAAAGGTAAACCTGTGTGGTTTAAAAACAGTTTTATTACCTTTTTATGTTCACATGACTATGGAGAGACAGCTACTGGACATGGGACCTGCAATAAGATTCAGGCCTGCAAAAGGAGAGCACTCACTGGAGAGTTACGTCACCTGCTGTTGGCTCCTCCTCGTCACTGTATCTGCCGGTTATGATGCCCCCCAAGCTTGTGACACAAGTATGTGGTCCTGGGAGGATCCTGGTGTTATATTGCTAAGCACATTTAGAACTGTAGCAGATTAGGACTGTTAATACGTATGTGTGAACATAAGTTCATGTGGAATATGTATATGAAATACGTGTTCACTCATGTGTTTGAAATTACAGCTTGGTTTCTGTTTCAAACAAGAGGCACCTTATGTTCATAACCACCCATTCTGAGTCTCTTTCATAGTGTTTTGTTGAATAGCTAGAATAACCATTGTTTACTTATTTCTAGTATNGTTATATTGCTAAGCACATTTAGAACTGTAGCAGATTAGGACTGTTAATACGTATGTGTGAACGTAAGTTCATGTGGAATATGTATATGAAATACGTGTTCACTCATGTGTTTGAAATTATAGCTTGGTTTCTGTTTCAAACAAGAGGCACCTTATGTTCATAACCACCCATTCTGAGTCTCTTTCATAGTATTTTGTTGAATAGCTAGAGTAACCATTGTTTACTTATTTCTAATACCATATAATTTTTTAAGGAAAAAACAAAGACTGTTCTGTGTTTTTATGTTAGATCATTAAAATGGCATTCTTGCTTCATTCTCTTCTTTGGAAACATCTGAACTTGCTAAAGTGAACAAATGTATTGATTCAAACATGTGAAGGTATTATTATAGTTGGTCACTGAATGAACATTTTGAGTGCTTTATTTCTCCTTTCTTTCCTCTCTTAAGGAAAAAAAATGTGAAAATAAACTTGGCCTCTATGTAATACTGAATACTTACAGCAAGTCCCAGTACCTGAAAAAATGAAGCATGGCTTTCTCTCTTTTTTTTTTTCCTTTTCCTCATAGAATGTAGATCATACATAGACATTTGCCTAATAGTTTTCAATCCCAAGAGTAAGGGATATATTTCTAGGTAATTATTTGTAATACAGTTTGTTCCATATATGGAAATAGAGGGGACTTGAAGTTACAGTCATTTTTCATGGCTGTGTATAATTATTTTACATGATTTTCAGTTTCTATTTTTGTTAGAAAGAAT
The DNA here is from genome assembly GCA_006410735.1 of Raphicerus campestris. Classification (NCBI taxonomy): domain Eukaryota; kingdom Metazoa; phylum Chordata; class Mammalia; order Artiodactyla; family Bovidae; genus Raphicerus; species Raphicerus campestris. Next base: position 214,114 of record SJYW01040925.1, on the reverse strand, counting down.
TCCTCAGTTGCCTACTAGAATGAGAAGCAGATGGATTTTTTTATTGGAATATAGTTGTTCTACAATGTTGCTAGCTTCTACTGTGCAGCAAAATGACTCAGCCACACATATACACAACCTCTCTCCCTTGGATTTCCTTCCCATTTGGGTCACCACAGAGCACTGAACAGTGTTCCCTGTGCTATACAGTAGGTTCTCATTGGTTTTCTACTTTGTACATAGTATCAATAGTGTATATACATCAATCTCCGTCTCCCAATCTGGAATAGACCCGTTCTCAGGAAAGGGCCTGGGTAGTGAGGGAGTGTCTGATTTAGGCAAGATGGGTCTAGCAGCAGGTGTCCATCAAACTGGACCTGGCATGGAACACCTGTCCTGGAGCCACAGAGGTGAGCAGCTAAGCGAATCAGCTGGGGTTAGACCTGGAAGCTGAGTACAGCAGGTGGTCAGGGGCAGAGCAGGAGTCAACTTGGCGGCTCCAGGCTGCAGCCAACTGGACAATTGCAGGGAGGCTAGTGATTGGCTGAGACTGGGTAGCCAGGGGGCATCAGGTGAGGACCAAATGGATTTCTCTGGGAAACGCAAAGAATCTTGAAGGGTCAACCCAAAGTTTCTTCAAACTTAAGACCCAAAGCCTATAGCAGGATGTTTCCAACAAAGGCTGAGGCTGAAGCCGTGAATGGCTTCTCTGCAAAGACTGTTTCTAAACCCAAGTGACTTTCCCCAAAGAATCACAGCCAGCCATTTAGAGGAGCATGAAGCTTTGTGAGATCCAAGTCTTTTAATTTTAAGAGAAATGGAGAAGTGGAAGGGCAATTGGGAAAGAGAGAGGAGAATCTGGGATATTTTTTAGTGTTCCTTCTGTCTTGTCCTCTGACCTCCATCCCTATTAGAAAAGTGTGCTTTTGCAGTGAAAGGGTAGGACTTTGAGTACATACTGTAAATAAATGTCATTGTTGATTGATTTCAATATTTCTGTTTGTTTTATATTTATGCACTTGTCTATAATCCTGAGTTATGTTCGCCTTTACCCTATAAACTTCCCTTAAATGTATATCCTGCCCCTGGCATTCTCTACCACTATGATTTCTATAACATTGACTATTTCCATGAGATTGAGACTTTCCTGACAGTTCAGTTGGTAAAGAATCTGCCTGCAATTCAGGAGACCTGGGTTCAATTCCTGTGTTGGGAAGATCCCCTGGAGAAGGGATAGGCTATCCACTCCAGTTTTCTTAGGCTTCCTTTGTAACTCAGCTGGTAAAGAATCCACCTGCAATGCAGGAAATCTGGGTTCAACTCCTGGGTTGGGAAGATACCCTGGAGAAGGGAAAGGCTACCCACTCCCGTATTCTGGTCTAGAGAATCCCATGGACATCCATGGGGTTGCAACTGAGCAACTCTCACTTTCATCTTTCACTTCAAGAGATTGAAGACAGGAAGAGAAGGGATCAACAGAGGATGAGATGTTTGGATGGCATCACTGACTCAATGGAGATGAGCTTGAGCAAACTCTGGGAGATAATGTGAGACAGGGAAGGCTGGTATGCTGCAGACCATGGGACTGCAAAGAGTCAGACACAACTTAGTCACTAAAAAGCAACAACAAAATTCCCAGGAGAGTTGACTAGTTCATGAAATTTAGCTGAAATATTACAGGATTTAGCATCAGTGTTGCTTACATAATTATTATAATCATAACTGTATAAATAATGGGATGCTGAATAATGTCAGAAAAATTAATAAGCTGCCTACATTTCATTTCCACAAATAGGCAATCTCCCCTATAATTTATGTTTATGATATGGCCTTGATAGGATTTTAATGCAAGCCACTTAGATATAAATATCATCTAAACATCGCCCTTTGCTACTTATGCATAATTCCAGGGCATAATTACTTCTTCAGAGCCTGATGGTCACCATTCATAAACTACCTGACATGTCACTTATGATAAACTGAACAGAACTGAAAAATGCATATAGTCATCCATCTTTTTATTCATTCACATGTGAAATCAGTTTAATTTTGTGTCTGGAGAAAAGTATGATGAGTATCCATTCTCCTTGGCCTTTGAAGGTCTGGGAGCACATGTCCAGCTCTACCTTGGATGGTCCTCACACCAAATGACCTTGATTAGGGAATTCGTGCATCCTCAGAATCTGAGGGGTATTTAACTTTGATAAATTTCTCAAACGAGGGAACTTAACCCTGCAGATGCTGTGTTCTTCACCCATCTCAGCCCACCCCCTATATGGCTGCAGGCAACACCACTGAGTCATCTTTTCTAGTTTACACATCTGTCGGCTTTTATTTGCAAGGAGTGCAAAGAAACAATAAAATTAAAAGAAACTGAATGAGCACATTAAATGAAAGATGAACAAAATCAACATCACTTTGATTTTTTTCAAAGCGATGAGTTTTCCTGATTTTGTGAAGTTGATCACCTGTGCAGGTCTTAAGTGATGTTTTGCCCTCTCATATACAAGCATCACTTCAACTTAGTTAATTCATCTCTGCTGAAGCACCTAGAATTCAGGGACCTAACCAATAATCGCTAAGTATTCCGTCTCTGTTTTATGGACAGGCTGCACAAACTTGCCGCAAACCTCAGTGGCATCAGTCAGCCCAGATTATGTCTTCCCTGCACAGACCTCACAGGGATAGCTAGTCAAAGGCCCAGAGGTGACATTGCCAGAAGCTTGTAGCTTTCTATGTATATGTGAGGAAGTGAAAGACAATTAAACCATTGTTCTGAACCTCTACCCTAGGTGAGAGCTCACGTTAGGGGACAGGGAGTATCTGAGGACGCCCTCAGTCCTTAAGGGAAGATTCAGAGAAGACAAATATAGGAGAAAAAACATGCCAGTAATTTGGAGGAGATTATGGGAAATTTTAAATAGTATTCAAAGATGGTACCAAATAAATTATGTAACTATTGCTAATGGTATACAACACTTGTGTTGGGTTCTAGAGCCACAAAGAATTCTCAAATGCACAGTATATGTATAATAGGCCTCACCATATTCCATGAAACTTGTCAGACAGGTATTGTTATCCTAATCAGCAGATGAAGAAAAAGAGGCTTCAAAAAGAAAACAAAGATTAAAGAAACTTCCTCTTTTCATCCATGCAATTATCTACTATAATACTTAAATCACTAAGAACTTAATTAAACCAGTATCCAAAACATTACCCCCCAAAAGTATATAATATTCGTATCTATAAGAGGTTGAAATGATAGTTTCCTAAATGCAATTCAAAAAGTGTATCTCAAATGTGTCTAAGTATTTGACTTTTATAAGAGCAAGAAATTTAAGCATGTAATATTAAGGATGAGACAAGAATGATTTTGAATTATGTATGTATGTTATATACAAAATAAATGCAAAGTTTTGAAATAATGGAAAATAGAAATAGTGCTTCAAAATAAGCTTAAAAATAAAAATGAAAAGCTAGCACTTTAAAAAAACATTACAGTTAATTAAAAATATTTATGTAAGTAGTATTTTCATAAAAATAAGTTCTTTAAAATCTTATTAGTTGATTAAATTTTTTACCGCTACCAAAATCCTAAAATTTTTTTCGCTATGGAATATATATACATAGATAGATAAATTGATTGACTGAACATTAGCTAGATAGGACTATGACATATAGTTTTAAAGTTAACGCTTTTTCAGTGTTGAAGCATCCCTATGTTGGGCATTCTACACTTGCTATAATTAATTATAAACATATTCTTTAAAAATATATTTTTGGTTACTTTAAGGTTCTGCTTATCCAACAATGTAAAGAGAACTATTCCCTCCCATAAGATCTTCCATACTCACTCAGTTCTAGCTGCATCTACTTACCTGTCCCCCAAACATCACAGGTGCTACCTTCAAGGCCACTTGCAGCCTTCGTCAGGTGTGCACCTGATTCTCTTCTGAGCTGTCCTGGCCCAGCCCCCACTTCCCATAAGCCTTTGCTCTGACCGCTCTTGTAAAATGGAAGGAAGTTCCTCTGGCTTCTTGTGTTCCTAATTCCTCTTATCTGCATTATTCGTCACCGTAAACCTAACACTCTTCATGTATACCATATAATCACTGTTTGAAATATCTCTGTAACCCATTGGAACGTGGGGTCTCTGAGGACCTGGACACTTTACTTCGTGTGTCCCCAGCTCCTAGATTAATAGGCACACAATAGCTCTTGACCAGTTTTTGTGTCATCACCATTTTATTATTATTATTATTTTTAATCACTTGTAATTTGTGCTCTATGCTTATGGACAGTCTTTTTGAAAATATGTATTACTCTTCTACATAAATGAAAATAAAAATATTAGCAAATATACATGGCTTTTTCCCATTCAGAATCTGACTCTTCTGACTTTCACTTCAAAAGTCACTGATGACTATTTTCTTATATATCATTTTCTGGGCCATCAGAACCATTGGTGTTAAAGCAGTTCTTCAAAGAATCCACAAAAATAGCTAAACACCCTTGATGTGGCTCCTAAGCTAGCTTGGCGGTTGTGTTGCTGAGCCAGCCTACTAGGACACTTGTTCATTTTGGACACTTTCAAACATATCTAAAAATAGATTGCATGCACGCTAAGTCACTTTAGTCATGTCCAACTCTGTGTGACCCCACAGATCATAACCTGCCAAGCTCCCCTATCCATGGGATTCTCCAGGCAAGAATACTAGAGTGGGTTACCATGCCTTCCTCCAGGGGATCTAGCTGACCCAGGGACTGAACCCAGGTCTTCTGCATTGAAAGCAGATTCTTTACTGTCTCAGTCACCAGAGAAGCCCTGATAGAAGCGTAGGTTGTTATATATTGGCTACTATAAATAAATCTGCAATGAATATAATAATATAATGACTTCAGTTATCTCTTAGATACTGATTTTATTTCCCTTTAGATATAATACACAGAAGTAGGACCAGAGGAGCATATGGTAGATCTATTTTCAAGTTTTAACTGAAACTCCCTGCTGTCAAGAGACTGAATTTTAGCCTCTCCCACCCTTTGAGGGTTGGGTTACTTGAGTTCTGAACTTCTCCCCCACTTGTAGTTGAACTGAAGACGTCTTCAGTTGCTTGTATATTTTAAAGTAAATCCTGGAAATTTCACGTATAAGACCTCAGACTGACCTCTAACTGACAAGGACATTTTTTCCAAAAACATTTTTCAAGAGTCAGAGAAGATTATTTTTTTTTAATAAATAACCAAGATTTAATCTAAGTGCTGACTGCTGCTGCTGCTACTAAGTCACTTCAGTCATGTCTGACTCTANAACTTTGATAAATTTCTCAAACGAGGGAACTTAACCCTGCAGATGCTGTGTTCTTCACCCATCTCAGCCCACCCCCTATATGGCTGCAGGCAACACCACTGAGTCATCTTTTCTAGTTTACACATCTGTCGGCTTTTATTTGCAAGGAGTGCAAAGAAACAATAAAATTAAAAGAAACTGAATGAGCACATTAAATGAAAGATGAACAAAATCAACATCACTTTGATTTTTTTCAAAGCGATGAGTTTTCCTGATTTTGTGAAGTTGATCACCTGTGCAGGTCTTAAGTGATGTTTTGCCCTCTCATATACAAGCATCACTTCAACTTAGTTAATTCATCTCTGCTGAAGCACCTAGAATTCAGGGACCTAACCAATAATCGCTAAGTATTCCGTCTCTGTTTTATGGACAGGCTGCACAAACTTGCCGCAAACCTCAGTGGCATCAGTCAGCCCAGATTATGTCTTCCCTGCACAGACCTCACAGGGATAGCTAGTCAAAGGCCCAGAGGTGACATTGCCAGAAGCTTGTAGCTTTCTATGTATATGTGAGGAAGTGAAAGACAATTAAACCATTGTTCTGAACCTCTACCCTAGGTGAGAGCTCACGTTAGGGGACAGGGAGTATCTGAGGACGCCCTCAGTCCTTAAGGGAAGATTCAGAGAAGACAAATATAGGAGAAAAAACATGCCAGTAATTTGGAGGAGATTATGGGAAATTTTAAATAGTATTCAAAGATGGTACCAAATAAATTATGTAACTATTGCTAATGGTATACAACACTTGTGTTGGGTTCTAGAGCCACAAAGAATTCTCAAATGCACAGTATATGTATAATAGGCCTCACCATATTCCATGAAACTTGTCAGACAGGTATTGTTATCCTAATCAGCAGATGAAGAAAAAGAGGCTTCAAAAAGAAAACAAAGATTAAAGAAACTTCCTCTTTTCATCCATGCAATTATCTACTATAATACTTAAATCACTAAGAACTTAATTAAACCAGTATCCAAAACATTACCCCCCAAAAGTATATAATATTCGTATCTATAAGAGGTTGAAATGATAGTTTCCTAAATGCAATTCAAAAAGTGTATCTCAAATGTGTCTAAGTATTTGACTTTTATAAGAGCAAGAAATTTAAGCATGTAATATTAAGGATGAGACAAGAATGATTTTGAATTATGTATGTATGTTATATACAAAATAAATGCAAAGTTTTGAAATAATGGAAAATAGAAATAGTGCTTCAAAATAAGCTTAAAAATAAAAATGAAAAGCTAGCACTTTAAAAAAACATTACAGTTAATTAAAAATATTTATGTAAGTAGTATTTTCATAAAAATAAGTTCTTTAAAATCTTATTAGTTGATTAAATTTTTTACCGCTACCAAAATCCTAAAATTTTTTTCGCTATGGAATATATATACATAGATAGATAAATTGATTGACTGAACATTAGCTAGATAGGACTATGACATATAGTTTTAAAGTTAACGCTTTTTCAGTGTTGAAGCATCCCTATGTTGGGCATTCTACACTTGCTATAATTAATTATAAACATATTCTTTAAAAATATATTTTTGGTTACTTTAAGGTTCTGCTTGTCCAACAATGTAAAGAGAACTATTCCCTCCCATAAGATCTTCCATACTCACTCAGTTCTAGCTGCATCTACTTACCTGTCCCCCAAACATCACAGGTGCTACCTTCAAGGCCACTTGCAGCCTTCGTCAGGTGTGCACCTGATTCTCTTCTGAGCTGTCCTGGCCCAGCCCCCACTTCCCATAAGCCTTTGCTCTGACCGCTCTTGTAAAATGGAAGGAAGCTCCTCTGGCTTCTTGTGTTCCTAATTCCTCTTATCTGCATTATTCGTCACCGTAAACCTAACACTCTTCATGTATACCATATAATCACTGTTTGAAATATCTCTGTAACCCATTGGAACGTGGGGTCTCTGAGGACCTGGACACTTTACTTCGTGTGTCCCCAGCTCCTAGATTAATAGGCACACAATAGCTCTTGACCAGTTTTTGTGTCATCACCATTTTATTATTATTATTATTTTTAATCACTTGTAATTTGTGCTCTATGCTTATGGACAGTCTTTTTGAAAATATGTATTACTCTTCTACATAAATGAAAATAAAAATATTAGCAAATATACATGGCTTTTTCCCATTCAGAATCTGACTCTTCTGACTTTCACTTCAAAAGTCACTGATGACTATTTTCTTATATATCATTTTCTGGGCCATCAGAACCATTGGTGTTAAAGCAGTTCTTCAAAGAATCCACAAAAATAGCTAAACACCCTTGATGTGGCTCCTAAGCTAGCTTGGCGGTTGTGTTGCTGAGCCAGCCTACTAGGACACTTGTTCATTTTGGACACTTTCAAACATATCTAAAAATAGATTGCATGCACGCTAAGTCACTTTAGTCATGTCCAACTCTGTGTGACCCCACAGATCATAACCTGCCAAGCTCCCCTATCCATGGGATTCTCCAGGCAAGAATACTAGAGTGGGTTACCATGCCTTCCTCCAGGGGATCTAGCTGACCCAGGGACTGAACCCAGGTCTTCTGCATTGAAAGCAGATTCTTTACTGTCTCAGTCACCAGAGAAGCCCTGATAGAAGCGTAGGTTGTTATATATTGGCTACTATAAATAAATCTGCAATGAATATAATAATATAATGACTTCAGTTATCTCTTAGATACTGATTTTATTTCCCTTTAGATATAATACACAGAAGTAGGACCAGAGGAGCATATGGTAGATCTATTTTCAAGTTTTAACTGAAACTCCCTGCTGTCAAGAGACTGAATTTTAGCCTCTCCCACCCTTTGAGGGTTGGGTTACTTGAGTTCTGAACTTCTCCCCCACTTGTAGTTGAACTGAAGACGTCTTCAGTTGCTTGTATATTTTAAAGTAAATCCTGGAAATTTCACGTATAAGACCTCAGACTGACCTCTAACTGACAAGGACATTTTTTCCAAAAACATTTTTCAAGAGTCAGAGAAGATTATTTTTTTTTAATAAATAACCAAGATTTAATCTAAGTGCTGACTGCTGCTGCTGCTACTAAGTCACTTCAGTCATGTCTGACTCTATGTGACCCCATAGATGGCAGCCCACCAGGCTCCCCAGCCCCTGGGATTCTCCAGGCAAGAACACTGGAGTGGGTTGCCATTTCCTTCTCCAATGCATGAAAGTGAAAAGTGAAAGTGAAGTCGCTCAGTCTTGTCCAACTCTTAGTGACCCCATGGACTGCAGCCCACCAGGCTCCTCCATCCATGGGATTTTCCAGGCAAGAGTACTAGAGTGGGGTGCCATTGCCTTCTCCATAAGTACTGACTACTAAGTACTAACTACTCAAATGTGTATTTGTGTGATCTATAATGTTTGAACCTCTTTACCTTTTTGTGTAGTCTGTCTGCATAGTATACTATTTTTAAAAAGGGCACTTATTGAAAGAATATATTCATTTCACTGCTGAGTGTGTACTGTCACTCATACACAATATTTATTCAGGCTTTATCCCATGAATAGCATAGCAGGCATGGAACTAAAAAGCAATTGTTTCTGTCCTTGAGAAATAAATGGTCTAGCTAAGAAGAGTGATAATACACACACACAGACAACCTGCACATTTAAAATAAAACAATATCATTAATATTGGATATTTCAAGCACATAAGAATTCAGGGGCAGAGAAAGTGTCTTTGAGACAGAATCAACTAGAGATCAATTTTTTGTGAATGAAGTGAGCTTCAGAGTGAGTCTTGATTCACCCTGCATGTTCCAACACTGAACCAGAAATTTGCACACGGTAAACTCTAAGGGAAAAAATAAGCAACAATATGTGTGATGATAAATTCTTAAGTAGAATTTGCCTATATCAAAATCACGCAATATGACATTGACCTTTGAGCTGCTCATGAAAAAGTCTTGTTATAACTATTCAAAAGCATATTTACCTTGGGAAAGGAAGAGGTTGCTCAAAAAAGCTTTAAAAACATGAAAATCTAAAAGGGATGCATTATTATGATGGAATTTGTAGGGCAGTGTGGTGTCTGTTGAAGGCAGCTTTGGGTCAAGAGATCTGACCCAGCAGCAAGCATGTAGGTAGGACAGAGATGCTGCCAGGTGGGTTAAACACAGAGACCCAAGACAAGCAGTGTGCTTATAGCTTTCCAGGGATGTCTAATCACTTCCTCTCTCCATTCACAGTTCCATCATTCAAAGGAAACGAAGAACCGCCTTGGGGTGCCCAGGTGTACGGGGACTAAATGCCCTAGTTATTTGCAACCACTTGGCTTTTCCTTGGTTGACAAGCAACCCTACGACCAGTGGTGCATCTGAGGAAACACATAACAGGGGTCTGATGCCCGCTCTGCAGTGGCTCAGCTGTTTGAATACAGTGATGGCAATATATGCTGGACAACATCCTTGCACCCTCTTCTTCAAGCCTTGTCCCAGCTCTTTTCATTTCCATCATTAGCCCTGCTGTAAAGGTGAGGGACCAGAAGTAAGCACACCTGAGTACACAGATGACCCAGCTACACAGGTACTGAGGTGGAACCCAGACAGCCTGATGCCAGGGCACACTTTCGACTTTAGCCACGGTCCCTCTGCACATTCTTTAACTTTTCCTTTCCCTTGTCTCTGTCTCATGAATAAAATGGGAACATTATTCTCTGTGTATTTCTGCAAGCACCAGCAAGCCATGTGCTATTCATAGTATAGTGGACATAGTTTAATTATTTTTTTAGCCTGTGGAAGTACATCAAGCCTGTATATTGTCACCCTGCTTATTTAACTTCTATGCAGAGTACATCAGGAGAAATGCTGGGGTGGAAGAAGCTCAAGCTGGAATCAAGATTACTGGGAAAAATATCAACAACTTCATATATGCAGATGACACCACCCTTATGGCAGAAAGTGAAGAGGAACTAAAAAGCTTATTGATGAAAGTGAAAGAGGAGAGTGAAAAAGTTGGCTTAAAGCTCAATATTCGGAAAATCAAGATCATGGCAATTAGTCCCATCACTTCATGGGAAATAGATGGGGAAACAGTGGAAACAGTGTCAGACTTTATTTTTTTGGACTCCAAGATCTCTGCAGATGGTGATGGCAGCCATGAAATTAAAAGACACTCCTTGGGAGAAAACTTATGACCAACCTAGATAGCATATTGAAAAGCATAGATATTACTTTGCCAACAAAGATCCACCTAGTCAAGACTATGGTTTTTCCTGTGGTCATGTATGGATGTAAGAGTTGGACTGTGAAGAAAGGTGAGTGCTGAAGAATTGATGCTTTTGAACTGTGGTGCTGGAGATGACTCTTGAGTGTCCCTTGGACTGCAAGGAGATCCAGCCAGTCCATTCTAAAGGAGATCAGTCCTGAGCGTTCTTTGGAAGGAATGATGCTAAAGCTGAAACTCTAGTACTTTGGCCACCTCGTGTGAAGAGCTGACTCATTGGAAAAGACTCATGCTGGGAGGGATTGGGGGCAGGAGGAAAAAGGGATGACCGAGAATGAGCTGGTTGGATGGCATCACCGACTCGATGGAATTGAGTTTACGTGAACTCCGGGAATTGGTGATGGACAGGGAGGCCTGGCATGCTGTGATTCATGGGGTCGCAAAGAGTTGGACACGACTGAGTGACTGAACTGAACTGATATAGGATCTTATTTCCCTAACCAGAAATTGAACTCCAGGTCCCCTGCATCAGAAGGCAGTCTTAACCACTAGATCACCAGAGAATTCCCTAGTGGACATTCTTTTAGACAACAATTTATACTGGTTTTGGTTGGCAAGGTACAGAGTTCATCTAGCATGGTTTATTTTCTTCTTTCAGTTCAGTCACTCAGTCATATCTGACTCTTTGTGACCCCATGGACCGCAGTACACCAGGCCTCCCCGTTNATTTATACTGGTTTTGGTTGGCAAGGTACAGAGTTCATCTAGCATGGTTTATTTTCTTCTTTCAGTTCAGTCACTCAGTCATATCTGACTCTTTGTGACCCCATGGACTGCAGTACACCAGGCCTCCCCGTTCATCACCAACTCCTGGAGTTTACTCAAACTCATGTCCATTGAGTTGGTGATGTCATCCAACCATCTCATCCTCTGTCGTCCCCTTCTCCTCCTGCCTTCAATCTTCCCAGCATCAGGGTCTTTTAAGAGTCAGCTCTTTGCATTATGTGGCCAGAGTTTTGGAGTTTCAGCTTCAACATCAGTTCTTCCAATAAACACTCAGGACTGATCTCTTTAGGATGGACTGGATGGATCTCCTTGTAGTCCAAGGGACACTCAAGAGTCTTCTCCAGCACCACAGTTCTAAAGCATCAGTTCTTTGGTGCTCAGCTTTCTCCATGGTCCAACTCTCACAACCATACATGACTACCGGAAAAACCACAGTCTTGACTAGATGGACCTTTGTTGGCAAAGTAATGTCTCTGCTTTTTAATATGCTGTCTAGGTTGGTCATAACTTTCCTTCCAAGGAGTAATTTTAATTTCATGGCTGTAGTCACCATATGCAGTGATTTTGGAGCCCCCAAAATAAAGTCTGCCCTAGTTTCCACTGTTTTCCCATCCATGTGCCATTAAGTGATGGGACCATATGCCATGATCTTAGTTTTCTGAATATTGAGTTTTAAGCCAACTTTTTCACTCTCCTCTTTCACTTTCATCCAGAGGTTCTTTAGTTCTTCTTCACTCTCTGCCATAAGGGTAATGTCATCTGCATATCTGAGGTTGTTGATATTTTTCCTGGCAATCTTGATTCCAGCTTGTGTTTCTTCCAGCCCAGTGTTTCTCATGATCTACTCTACATATAAGTTAAATAAGCAGGGTGACAATATACAGCCTTGACGTACTCCTTTTCCTATTTGGAACCAGTCTGTTCCCTGTCCAGTTCTAACTGTTGCTTCCTGACCTGCATACAGATTTCTCAATCAGCAGGTCAGGTGGTCTGGTATTCCCATCTCTTTCAGAATTATCTAAGGAGTGGAAAGGAGAAAATCCATTTCACAGAGGCCAGGGCTGAGGCTCAAGATGACATATGACTTATTCAACGTCACCCTCTTTTCTGATTGGACTGAGAAAGAGCTGTGGCCAGATCTTTTGTTTCTGAGCTAGTGAAACCGTGCAACCCAAATTGGGACTTGAATAATTGAGACTCCTTTATTGAGTTTTGTTTTATTGAATATTAATGATAGATTTTGGAGAACCACCAGTACTGGGCTAGCTTATAGCACAATTATGCTGTGTATTTGCAATCTTTTTAGATTTTCAGTAAGTTCTACCAGCTGAGTAGCATCCTTCTTACCATTGCCTAAGGGTAGCTACTAAAGCGCCTTCAACTACAATATTGTTAAATTCACAGGACCTTTTTGATGTTCTACTCTCCTCCACTGGCTCTGGCCCCAGAGTAAATAAATGACCCCTGGGTCATTAAGCCTGAGGATGGAGAGAGGAAGGACCTATTGAATACCCCTGGATCCAGGTAAACTCTCTGATGCAGTGAAGAAAGTGGGGAGCCAAACAGGAATTCAGCGTTGAAGTGGGTCTTGCTCCTGTGTTCCAGCCTCAGGAGCTGGCAACAGTCCCTGCCCTAGGTCTGCAGAAAGAAAAGAATACTTGAAAGGGTTACAGCAGCAGCTTGCAAAGGTAAATGGGATTCTGAGGCAGTAGAAAAGCTGGCTGTTCTTTTATTCCTGTGTCACAGGCATTAACTGGCAGCATACGAATGGTAATAGGAGCCATAAACAGGTAAATATGTAAATGTTTCATTCTTCCTTGCATATTCATCACTAATATGCACCAAAAAGAGCTGTCTGTCATAATCAGCCATGTTAGAACAATATGGTAGAAAAGCAAACAAAGTCACTGAAGTCTTGCTGCTGCAGGATTGGTTGAGTTCCCTTTTTGCAAATGTTTTTACATTAGAGAAACTAGCAGAATCCAAGTACAGGATTAAATGTTAGATTTGCCAAATAACTCAGACTTTCAAGTGTCTTAACACTTTACATGTCAAGATCTTTGTGTCAAAAGTAATTTGATTGCCCTTGTTTGGTGGTGGGGGCCATGGAGAGAAGGGGAGGGTGATAGTGGGAGTTGCTTGATTGAGGGGAGGGCAGTGGGAGTGGATGACTTGATTTCAACCCTCCAGATAAATGGTTCGATTCTGACTCAGTTTGTTTATATTGTGCTAAACACATGTGTCATTTCTTGTTAATTTTTATAACCTTTCCATTGGCAATAGGTGTAGTCACGCTGACAGAATTGTCCCCAGTCCATTCTGTCACTCTTTGAAAATTAAACAAATTGGTTGCAGTGCGTTAATGTGTGTTAGTCGCTCAGTCTTATCTGGCTCGGGGACGCTATGGACTATAGCCTGCCAGACTCCTCTGTCCATGGGGTTCCCCAAGCAACAATACTGGGGTGGGTTGCCATGCCCTTCTGCAGGGGATCTTCTTGACTCAGGGATAGAACCTGGGTCTCCCATATTGCAAGCAAATTTATTACTGTCTGAGCCACCAGGGAAGTACATTCATGTTTGGACACAGTTTGTGCATTCTTGTAAATACTTGTCACTCAGTCACCTGGAAGTCCGATGGTGGATGATGATGACATGGTTGAACTACAGTCAGTTTGCCAACACCAACTCTGATGGAGCTGATCGTTCATTCTTCCTCTACCTCATCCTTTACTTGTTTGCTCTTTACCCTCCTTTCCAGGGTAAATACAGCAGGTGGGGACAGCTGACCTGAGATGCCTGGCTTTGGAAAGCAATATCATCTGGCTCTTAGGCATGAAAGGGATCAGAACATGCCACCCCAGATATGCCCTTCTGGCATAAAGACCTCCTTATGCTCCCCTATTTGCTTAAGAGCAGTGAGTATGTTTCCCCTTTGTGAATGTCTCCCCACCCCACCCCTTTTACCAAGAATTGCAGAAGGACTCAATGACCAGAGATGATTCTAGACTCCTGGGCCCAGAATGGCACTGTTAGGATCTACATAAACTTTACTAAAACACCCTAGTCTCCCTTTGTTGTTTAGTCACTAGTTGTGTCCGACTCTTTGCAACACCATGGACTGTGACTCGCCAGGTTCCTCTGTCCATGGGATTTCCCAGGCAAGAATACTGGAGTGCATTGCCATTTCCTTTCCCAAATCTCCCTTTAGCTTTCTCATATATTAACCTGCTGCTGCTAAGTCCCTTCAGTCATGTCCGACTCTGTGCGACCCCATAGACGGCAGCCCACCAGGCTCCGCTGTCCCTGAGATTCACCTACCATCCCACATATTACTGCCTCTCAGGCTTCCCAGATGGCTCAGTGGTTCTTCAGAACCTGCCTGCCAATGAAGATGTGAGTTCAATCCCTGGGTTGGAAAGATCCCCTGGAGAAGGAAATTGCAACCCATTCCAGTATTTTTGCAGGGATAATCCCATGGACAGAGGAGCTTCGCAAGCTACAGTACATGGGGTTACAAAGAATCAGACACAATTTAGTGACTCAACAGCAGCAAATCTCAAAACCCTGTTCCTTTGCATTATCAGTCCAAGGAGTTGCAAAAAGTCAGACACGACTGAGTGACTAATGCACTTTACATTGTCACTTTTCCATAAATTTATTGTTGTTTGTTCAAATGTCTAAGTCTTCAGGTCTGACTGCCTCTTGGGTTTTTCATTTCATTTCTCTGAGCCCCATTCCCCTCCCCATATGCATACAAAATAAACCTTTTCTCCTGCTAAGCTATCTTTGGCTGATTCAGTGTAAGGCCCCAGCCACTGAGCCCATTTAGGGTAAAGCAAACAGGTTTTTTCTGCCTTGTAAAGTGACTCTAAAAAACCTTAGGTGGAAAAATTAAAAGTCTGCCAAGTGGCTTAGGATGCTTGGAGATTCATTACATAAAGTAGCTCACATTGTTTCTGCCAGGGGCAAGAGTTTAAGGCTTAAGAGACAGAACATCTGGGTTCCTCCCCAACACCGTTCCTCACTGACTTGGAACTAGTGACTCAGCTTCACAGAGTTACTGAATTGTCTGTAAAACAATCTTAATTATTTCAACTGGCTCTGTCTCACAGGGTTGTCTAAGGAAAAGAAAAAAAATATGGAAAACATTGAAAAAAACTATAAAGCATTTTACAGATGTCACATTCAATATTTAGTTCTACCTCTAGATAAAATAGTTTTAAAACCCCTTCTTATAAGGCTACTGTGAGAAATTGAGTTATGTTGCCTTAAGATCGGGGTACATTTACTTGATCTTTTCCAAACCACCAGAAATAAGCTACACACTGTATTAGGGGATTATAATCTGGCTAGAAGATAAGAATTAAAGTTTTGGTGAAGATGTAAATTTAAAACATTGTGCTTTATGATTATGAATTTTGTCCACTCTCCCTTCCATGACCATGTGTTGGTCCACTCGGGCATCCAGATGAGTCTAAGTAAAGAGTAGTTCCAGCAGTCATGTACACATGTGAAAGTTAAACCATAAAGAAGGTTGAGCGTCCCAGTGGTTAAGACTTCATCTTCCAATGCAGGGGGTGTGGGTGCAAACCCTGGTCAGGGAGCTAAGATCTCACATGCCTGGAGGCAAAAAAAAAAATCAGAAGCAATAGTGTAACATTCAATAAAAATTTTACAAATTATCCACATCAAAAAAATCTAAAAAAAGAAAAAATCCTGTGCTAAGTCTTAGAGTGAAAAGGAACCCACAATCCTAAACAATGAAGCAAACAGTGGTGATGGGGCTTGGGTGAGGCAAGGGGACATACAGTAGGGGTGTGTGCAGATGGGTGTTCTAGCCCAGGAGAAACCTGAACCCAGGCTCAAGGCAGGAGAGGGGACCAGAAGTACAGGAGGAGTGGGAAGTGACCCAAGGTGACCAACTGGACCTGGAGTCCAAGGGACTGCTGCCAAAACTGGTGCTGGAGGAAGAAAACAAAACAGCATAATCATGGGGGTGTGGTATGTGCATGGAGCATAATCATTCAGCCAGCAGAGAAGGTTTTGCAGGATCACACAGGTATGCAGAGAGCCTGGAGGCTGAGACCTACTGTCTGCTGCTGCTGCTGCTGCTAAGTCGCTTCAGTCATGTCCGACTCTGTGCGACCCCATAGATGGCAGCCCACTAGGCTCCCCCGTCCCTGGGATTCTCCAGGCAAGAACACTGGAATGGCTTGCCATCTCCTTCTCCAATGCAGGAGAAGTGAAAAGTGAAAGTGAACTCGGTCAGTCCTGTGCGACTCTTAACGACATCATGGACTGCAGCCTATCAGGCTCCTCTGTCCATGGGATTTTCCAGGCAAGAGTACTAGAGTGGGGTGCCAGGGCCTAAGATGAGCTAATGAAGATCTGTGTGGTCCCCTGAGCTGGCAGATGCAACTATGTAGCCAGGAGGGAGACAGGGATCTTTCAGGGCAAAGGCAGCTCAAGGGGAATTTGGAAGAATGTAAAAGACGCTTAGTCCTTGGAAGAAAAGTTATGACCAACCTAGATAGTATATTCAAAAGCAGAGATATTACTTTGCCGACTAAGGTCCGTCTAGTGAAAGCTATGGTTTTTCCTGTGGTCATGTATGGATGTGAGAGTTGGTCTGTGAAGAAGGCTGAGCGCCAAAGAATTGATGCTTTTGAACTGTGGTGTTGGAGAAGACTCTTGAGAGTCCCTTGGACTGCCAAGGAGATCCAACCAGTCCATTCTGAAGGAGATCAACCCTGGGATTTCTTTGGAAGGAACTTTGGCCACCTCATGTGAAGAGTTGACTCACTGGAAAAGACTCTGATGCTGGGAGGGATTGAGGGCAGGAGGAAAAGGGGACGACAGAGGATGAGATGGCTGGATGGCATCACGGACTCGATGATCATGAGTCTGAGTGAACTCTGGGAGATGGTGATGGACAGGGAGGCCTGGCATGCTGCGATTCATGGGGTCGCAAAGAGTCGGACACGACTGAGCAACTGAACTGAACTGAACTGAATCTGGTTCAGCCAGTGTGGAAAACAGTGCAGAGGCTCCTCAGAAAACTAAAAATAGAGTTAGCATATGATCCAGCAAGTCCACTCCTGGGCATACATCCAGACAAAACTATAATTCAAAAAACACATACACCCCTATGTTCATAGCAACACTGTTTACAATAGCCAAGATATGGAAATAGCCTAAATGGCTATTGACAGATGAATAGATAGAGAAGATGTGGTGCATATATATATGCAATGGAGTATTACTCAGCCATAAAAAAGAACAAAATGTCATTTACAGCAACATGGATGCAACTAGATACTATCATACTAAGTAAACTAAGTCAGAAAGAGAAAGACAAATACCATATGTGGAACATGGTATTCACTTATATGTGGAATATGGATTCCACCTATAAGGAATATAGAATAAAGAATCTATATAAGGGAATATATAGATTCCTTTATATGTGGAATCTAAAATATGATACAATGAGCTTAACTATGAAACAGAAATAGAATAGAATGGAATAAGGGACTTAGAGAGAAGTTTGGGGTTGCCAAGAAGGAGGGGGTTGGGATAAGGACTGGGTGGGAGATTGGGGTTAGCAGAGGTAAGCTTTTTTATATAGAATGGGTAAACAATAAGATCCTACTATGTGCACAGGAACCTATATTCAATATCCTATAATGGAAACCATAATAGAAAAGAGTATTTTAGAAACAGTGTGTATGGGTGTATAACTGAATCACTTTGCTGTACAGCAATAACCCTCACAACACTGTAGATCAAATATATTTCAATAATAAATAAATAATAAATTAAGGAAGGAAAAAAAAACAACCCTGGAGAGGTGGGTGGTTTCTACTTTTCTGACACTCCAGACCATAGGAAGGTTTTCTGTGGTCATAAATGCTATGAAAGTCTTAAAATTATACAACACATACAGAAGCACATAAGAATAGATTTGTACAATTTTAAAGTGTCATCCCAGCAAAGAGATTTATTGGTACTTCTAAACTGCCCTGCCCTCCCATTTCTGT
This sequence comes from Raphicerus campestris, assembly GCA_006410735.1. Lineage (NCBI taxonomy): Eukaryota > Metazoa > Chordata > Mammalia > Artiodactyla > Bovidae > Raphicerus > Raphicerus campestris. The sequence goes on along the minus strand of SJYW01040925.1, from coordinate 195,789 downwards.
CCCATCCAAAATAAAGAGTTTGGCTGTAAATATAGATACTGTCATATGCTCTTTATTGTTATCTTTGTGCTCACAGTTTCATCCCCTATGTCCATTTTTGCAACAAATATAGAAGGTTGCAGTAAATCTGTGAATAGAATCCATAAACCTAAATTATAATGCAGATGTGCAAATAAGACTGCAGGTGATCTACAGCTAAAGATAGTCCATGGTTTGGAAGAGGCTGTTGTTAGGAAAACTGGCAGATTTATTTAAAGCTTTCAAAAGCCAGCTCTCTGCTCTTGGTCCATTTGGTTTGGAAATAGCCTGGTGAAGCCATCATTTTCCGCTTCTCACAAACACAACTTTTGACGCCGCCTCCTCACTCCTTCCCTGCTTCACATTTTCCAGACATTTCCTGCCAAACTACATTTACTCACTTTCTTCAAAGAAAAATTCCAGTCGGCCCTCTCCCCAGTTGCCCTACAGTGAAGTCTCTATAGGCATCAGAAATGGTTCTTTTAAGCAACTTTCTCTTTGAACTACGGAAGAGTAACTCAGAGACTCTGCAGTCTGGACCTGAGCCCTGGGGGCAGAGCAGCACTGATGTAGTAAATCAAATTGATGTTTGGGTACCCAGGTTAGGTACCCACTGTGACTGGCACAGGTTTGAGAGGAAATGTATAACATTCAGCAAAAAGTCCTCTAAGCTCCCACTACCTATTTTTTTTTAACCAATATGTATTTAGAAATTTCTACTGAAGATTTAGAAGAACATTCTTTGCTAATGTATTTGAGCTAATATTTCACAGGATCTAGGTTTCCTCTGAGTGGTAGATGGTTGCTTTTTTATTGTCGTTCAGTCACTAAGCAGTGTCTGACTCTTTGCGACCCCATGGACTGCAGCAGGTGGCTGGTTTTGGAAAGTATTAAGTTAGAAACTTGGGGCAGGGGAAAGAGCACCCTGCGAGGCCTCTAATTTGCCACAGGGAGTATGAACTTGAGGCTGAGCAGGACTATAACTCCCTGTTAGTGAATGATTTATGCCAGTGCTACTTTATAAAGGATGAATTCCAGGTGGGCGCTGAACCGTTCAGTGTCTGTTCCCATCAGTAAGCTTTGGCTTAAGCTGCCTGAGCATTAGAGCAACTGGCTCAGTTCAAGACAAACTCTCAGACTCCAGAGAGCTCAACATGGAAGGTGTCCCTACTTCTTTGTCTAAGAGCAGATGAACAATTTTAAGATTAAACTGAATAAGAAAACCAGCTATGGATGTATCCTGTAAGGCCAGTTTGTGTTCACAAAGTCACGTGGGAGCAAATGATACAGGCATTAAAATAGGAGTTGTGTTTTTCACTTGTAACTAAAAGATCTTTGACCAATGACATTAAAATTCCTATTTTCTCCAGACTGAGGGAAGCAGTGGAGTATTCCTTCTGACAATGACAGAAGGATTGGAAAGGAAAATGGAAAAGGGTCATAAAATGCTTATTTACCTTGGAGCAGGCACTGGATTCTTTAAAAGATCACTCTCTCAAGACATAAAGTATCCTTGAACGTATACTTTTTTAAAAAAATAAAGAAATTCAGCATGGAACTCCCCTCTTACCCGCTTTATCCTCTAAGCCACCAGGGAAGCCCCTGACAGAGACGAGGAGGATACATTTGCCTTGATTGTTGGTCTCTTCTTTCAGAGCTTGTTTTTAGCCATTTTCAACACAATATGTTCTTGCTAAAACTCAACTCGTTGACTATATCAATGGTGTTTACTCCAAGGGAAGAACTACTTTGTTTACATTGAGTGAGGACATTCATATAAATTTATTCACACACAAATCAATAAAACAGGACAAGAATCCTAGGAAAATGGGCAGTTTGTACCAACATTTTTGGCATGTGACAGTCTCACATGCCAATATTAAACATGTTAAATATTTGTTTAGAACTGTGCTTAAGATAACTCAAATTGGTATAAACTCAACAATATGTGAAATTAAGTAAAAAAAGAGAAGATGAGCTTCCCAGGTGGCAGGTGAAGAATCCACTTGCCAATGCAGGAGACACAGAGATGCAGGTTCAGTCTCCGGGCTGGGAAGATCTCCTGGAGGAGGGCATGGCAACCCACTCCAGTATTCTTGCCTGGAGAATCCCATGGACAGAGGAGCCTGATGGGATACAGTCCATGGGCTGCAAAGAGTTACACATGACTGAGTAACTGACACTGAATTAACTGAGAAAAAAGAAGGTACTTAAGTCCTTTATACACTTTAATTCATTTCCTGGAACAACACTAAGAGCTTTTAGTATCATATTCAATAAGAAAGCAAGTATCACCATATTGAATGAAACACAAGAGGATTCTGTAGCCTGGCATCTCTCACGTAGACCTACCTTGAGGGTCCAGCACATCTCTTTGAAATTCTTCTTGCCTGTTGAGTTGTCATTGTTTTCAGCACAAGAGATGCTGTCTTTAGAGCAGGTTGCATTACCACAAGCTGTTAGGCAAACAGTATTCATTTATGACAGCTTCTTGATCTTAGCCAAAAGGCCAAGAAGCAATATGGCAACTTCTTAATACAGGAATATGTATGTGTGTGTTGCTTTCATATGAAATTTCCGAGTAAAATAAAATATGTTTTGGATAGAATTCAATTCATCTTGTTCAGATAATTATATCATAGAATATAATTTCATTTGGGTGCATGTCTAACCTAAAGGATCATTTTGCAGCAAAAATGTGATATACAAGGAATCCAACCAAGGGAAAAGTGGCTTGTAATGAAAGCCCACCAGATATGAAGGCATTTCCCTACACTATCCTGATTATTTCTTATGTAGACTTGTGACTTCCCATTTTGCAGATGTGGAAATTGATACTTAGAAGAATGAGACTTTTCATCTAAGTCCACCTCACGGCTAAAGGGCAGACCCATGATTTGAACTCCTATTGGCACCTTTCAAATTATGTGTTTTCTGCACAAGATTTTACTGTGATTGCTCATTTAGAAATGATTTGTTTTCAGTCCACTTAACCACCTCTGCTATGATGCTCCATGGAAAATTTATAATTTTCTAGGCCACAATTTCTACTCTTAAGGAGCATGAAGGCTCATCTTGTGAGAAGATCACAATAAAAATATTAGTCTATGGTGCTAAAGGGCAGGTACCTTCACATTCCTCCAGGATCCCACAGTGAAGGGATGTGTGTGTGTGTGTGTGTGTGTGTGTGTGTATGTGTGTGTGTGTAGGGGAAATGTGTGTGGAGGGGGTGGGGTTGACTCTTCCTCGTGGAATCTGAGCCTAGTCTCGAAGAACTGGGACCTGCAGGGATGAGAGCTTTGGAGAGGAAATGGCCATGAGACATAATAACAGGTGTGGAAGAACATGAACCGTCCTCATATGGTTTACTGGGTCTACTGGGCCCAGTAAAAAGCATATTTCTTTCGTTAGCTATGCACTTTATGATCAGGTTTTATGCTCTGGCCCCATAAGAGAAAACTGCATGTAGAAAGTTTCACAGGCAGGGTGGTCGTTCAGATTGGAGCGCTTGCTTTCTTAACCAGTCCCGCTGCTTATATAAACATTTCATCGGGGATTTCATCAGTTCACCTTCTCCTTGAGGCTCTAGAGATGTACAAAATTGTGATGCCAAGAGGTTAAAACTATTAAGGGAGGATTCCAAGAGCAACTTTTATGAGCCCTCTTGCTCAAGGCACACAGACTGGCACTTTTAATGGTGGTGTATCTCAACTTCATAAACGAGTCTAAAGTGGGGGGATTCACCGAAACTATACAGCAAAGAGGATTATGCTGCCATTGCGTGTTTTCATTATGATGGACAAGACAGACCCGAAGATGCAGCTGAAATGAGAGAAGTACCTGTCAAACAGGAAGGAAACCAACAATGCTTTACACTTGAAGAGATACAAACAGCTTGAGAAATCTTTATTTTCCTTTGTTTTAAACTCTTGAGTAAATGTGATTTATTTCCACTTTTCCTGAAAGTGAGCTGACCTTTCATAATCATGTCTGTTTCAACCTGCAAGTATAGAGGTAACACATTATTCAGGCTTTTGAACCCCCAGAATGAAACCTAGGACTCTTTGATAAAAGCAGTAATTCATTGCTGAGTTTATTCTTACATCTCTACCATGGTGACCACTTGTGATGAAAGATTAATAGGTGGTTCCAAAATAGTTCTCAACACTTCCTTCACAAAACAAAAACAACAGTGGAAATATACACATGCAATGTATTCCTTGATGTTAGCCCAGTGACTGACACTGTTATTCCACCCCCAAGTGAGTTGCTTTCTCTTCTTAGAAAGGCAACCCCTTTCTAAAATGGTTATCTTTTCTTTTAATATTTTTATTTATTTATTTGCTGTGTCCAGTCTTAGTTGCATCATGCAAGATCTTTTGCTGGGGCATGCAGAGCCTCTAGTTGTGATGCTGGGGCTCAGTGGGTGTGGTACCCAGGCTCTGGAGCAGGTGGGCTCAGTAGCTGTGGTGCATGGGCTTAGCTGTTCCATGGCATGTGGGATCTTAGTTCCCTGACAAGGGAATAAACCCATGTCCCCTGCATTGCAAGGCAAATTCTTAACCACTGGACCACCAGGAAAGTCCCCCAAATGATAATTTAAAACTAATTCTGCACTTAGCTTGAGATGCCCATGAGGCAGAGAGAGTAGGGTTTGCCCTTTAAATGAAGTGTAAGTGCTAAACCTCACATCCATTTCTCCGGCTCTCCAACTTTTCTGTACCCTTGATTTAGCCAACACATGTCACAGCTCAGATGTTCCGTAAATATGTGTTAAATGAATAAGAGAACCGATGCCTAAAATAAAGAGAAGGCATATTTCGTGCCCTGCTGAATATCTTTATAGTCCTAGAGACAAGGATCAAAGTTTAATTTCATGATAACCTTAGCCATGATTTTCTATCTTCTCATCTTCACATAACTGATAAATCACTAACTTGGTCTTGCAGTTCCTCAGCCAGGAACAGTGTCTGACTTTTAAATTCTAAGTAAATGTTTATTAAATGGATGAATAGATTCAATAACTGGGATGTGCCTGACTGTGTGACCTTAACTAAGACTTGAATATTTTAAAGTAAATGACTATTTTTTTAAGAAGACCCTTTTTGAAGTTTAAGTATCATCTGTGGCAATGAGAATAAATGCACAATTTTGAGATCACCATACCAAAAAAATTAACACATCAGGATGAACATTTCGATTTCATCAAGGCAAAAGGAAGGCCATTAGTCATTTATTCTGGTTATTTAAACATTTTAAGTAAGCTCTGACTTTTGTATAGTTTTGCAAAACTGATCTTAATTATAGAAGGACTGATAGTTCCTATTCTGTTGTCTGGTTATTTAAGTAAATTTTTGACCCTGAACAAATCACTGAAAGTCTATGGATCATAGTTTTCTAAATGTCAGTGGACAAACTTTCTCTTCATTCAGACCAACCCCTTGGGGCAGCCTCAGCGACTCCACAGTTGAAGACAATAATGTCTGATTTGAAGATGTTCAAAGACAATTGCATTTTACTGGTCAAAACTTCAATGCCAACTCTTCAATATATTTCATTTTCTTTCTGCCCTCAAACCTTTTAGAATCGGCAGAAAAAATCTTGATAATTCAATTTGTTTTCACAGCAGTTCAGCTGGGCAGCATTTTCGGCCCTGGGGAGGACTCTATCTCTGTCCTTACTGACAGGGGCTACGGGCCTCTGGGTCTGTGAATAGCCAGGTGCAGTGACTTTAAGGGGTCATTAAAGACTATAAATCATTTGCAGAAATGGTCACATCTGTGTTTTAGAAATGTAGTGGGATTTTTAAAGCTACTTTGTTTTAAAACTCTAAGCAAAAATTATAGTCATTTTTGCATATTTCTGATTTTAAAAGTATTACAGGCATTAGGGATAAAGGTGTATCTCAACAGTTTTCCATCTTTCATCCATAGAGTTTCAAATATATGTGGCTTTCTCCCCAGGAGTTTAACTTCATGCATTGTTGTTGAGTCTCTAAGTTGTGTTTGGCTCTTTGCAATCCCATGGACTGTAGCCTGCAAGTCTTCTCTGTCCATGGGATTTCTCCAGGCAAGAATCCTGGAGTGGGTTGCCATTTCCTTTTCCAGAGGATTTCCCGACCCAGTGATTAAAAACTGCATCTCTTACATCTCTTGCATTGGTTCTCAGTCACTCATTAGTGTCTGACTTTTTGCGACCCCATGAACTGTAGCCCTCCTCTGTCCATGGAGATTTCCTGGCAAGAATACTGAGTGGGTTTCCATGCCTTCCTCCAAAAGATCTTCCCAACCCAGGGACTGAATCTGAGACTCCTGTGTCCCCTACATTGCAGGTGAATTGTTTACTATTGTGCTACCTGGGAAGCCCAAGTACATCCGTATGGTTGAATAATATTCAGTCCAAAGTCACATGACTTGTGATGTCATAAAACACATTTATTGATATGGCCATCTTCCCAGTAAACTGGGGCTTCCCTGGTGGCTTAGCTGGTAAAGAATCTGCCTGCAATGTGGAAGACCTGGGTTCGATTCCTGGGTTGGGAAGATCCCTTGGCGAAAGGAATGTCCACCTACTCCAGTATTCTGGCCTGGAAAATTCCATGGACAGAGGAGCCTGGTGGATTACAGCCCACGGGGTCGCAAAGAGTCCTACATGACTGAGCGACTTTCACATTCCTTCCTGGTAAACTGCGAATGTCTCAATGACAAGGACCATGGGAAACCCATTACTTTATCCCCTGAAACTGCCGCATGGGACCAGCACTCAATAGATGTTTGATAACATAAAACAAAGTTGTAAAATTCAGCAGCAAAACTAGGGGCTTTGTGGAAGTCTTCACAGCAGTTTTTGAAACAGAATAAGTAAGAAAATATCCCAAAAATTCACACAAAATTCAGGAAATCAGCTTTTAGTAAGAATCTTTGAGATACGATTTAAAACATCCAAGTTAATGAAGAACTTGTCATTATTATAGAAAGCTGCTTCTCACACCAGCCTGTGATGGCCTTATGTACCAATGGGGTAGTGTTCTTAAGGGTTCCAATGATGTCTCATCCACTGACCAGTGGTCATGGTTACCCCCAAGCATGTTTCAAAGAGCCAGTTCACTGATATTAACAGATGATGACCAATTACTATGATATATAAAGTATTAAATGAACCCTATTTTACTTCCATCTTCATGTGAGCTCTATACATTGGATTAACCATAAGATTAGACAGAAAAGTGTCTTTATCTGAGCATCTATGAATGTTTTTAACGAATGTGCTTTACTGTGCATTATTTGTGTTCTAATGAGTGCACTTAACTGTTTTTAATGAATGCACTTTACTGAGCATTATTTGGAGGGCTTGGCAGATAAGCTAAGGGGGCATCGAGGAGCCAGCCTACCCCAGGAAGGCTCTTATAGAGTGATCCAAACAGATCATTCCCTTCTGGTTCCATACCTGGTGGCAGCTGGTGCTTCTGTCGGCTTCTCAGAGCAGCCTCTAGAGGTGCTTACCTGGAGGAGCACAACCAGGCTGGGAGGCAGGAAAAGCTTGTGACAACACTGAGAATGTAGCTCAAGCATAAAAACTTTATGATGNAGCTGGGCAGCATTATCAGCCCTGGGGAGGACTCCATCTCCGTCGTTACTGACAGGGGCTACGGGCCTCTGGGTCTGTGAATAGCCAGGTGCAGTGACTTTAAGGGGTCATTAAAGACTATAAATCATTTGCAGAAATGGTCACATCTGTGTTTTAGAAATGTAGTGGGATTTTTAAAGCTACTTTGTTTTAAAACTCTAAGCAAAAATTATAGTCATTTTTGCATATTTCTGATTTTAAAAGTATTACTTACAGGCATTAGGGATAAAGGTGTATCTCAACAGTTTTCCATCTTTCATCCATAGAGTTTCAAATATATGTGGCTTTCTCCCCAGGAGTTTAACTTCATGCATTGTTGTTGAGTCTGTAAGTTGTATTTGGCTCTTTGCAATCCCATGGACTGTAGCCTGCAAGTCTTCTCTGTCCATGGGATTTCTCCAGGCAAGAATCCTGGAGTGGGTTGCCATTTCCTTTTCCAGGGGATTTCCCGACCCAGCGATTAAAAACTGCATCTCTTACATCTCTTGCATTGGTTCTCAGTCACTCATTAGTGTCCGACTTTTTGCGACCCCATGAACTGTAGCCCTCCTCTGTCCATGGAGATTTCCTGGCAAGAATATTGAGTGGGTTTCCATGCCTTCCTCCAAAAGATCTTCCCAACCCAGGGATTGAATCTGAGACTCCTGTGTCCCCTACATTGCAGATGAATTGTTTACTATTGTGCTACCTGGGAAGCCCAAGTACATCCATATGGTTGAATAATATTCAGTCCAAAGTCACATGACTTGTGATGTCATAAAACACATTTATTGATATGGCCATCTTCCCAGTAAACTGGGGCTTCCCTGGTGGCTTAGCTGGTAAAGAATCTGCCTGCAATGTGGAAGACCTGGGTTCGATTCCTGGGTTGGGAAGATCCCTTGGAGAAGGGAATGTCCACCTACTCCAGTATTCTGGCCTGGAAAATTCCATGGACAGAGGAGCCTGGTGGATTACAGCCCACGGGGCCGCAAAGAGTTGTACATGACTGAGCGACTTTCACATTCCTTCCTGGTAAACTGCGAATGTCTCAATGACAAGGACCATGGGAAACCCATTACTTTATCCCCTGAACCTGCCACATGGGACCAGCACTCAATAGATGTTTGATAACATAAAACAAAGTAGTAAAATTCAGCAGCAAAACTAGGGGCTTTGTGGAAGTCTTCACAGCAGTTTTTGAAACAGAATAAGTAAGAAAATATCCCAAAAATTCACACAAAATTCAGGAAATCAGCTTTTAGTAAGAATCTTTGAGATATGGTTTAAAACATCCAAGTTAATGAAGAACTTGTCATTATTATAGAAAGCTGCTTCTCACACCAGCCTGTGATGGCCTTATGTACCTATGGGGTGGTGTTCTTAAGGGTTCCAATGATGTCTCATCCACTGACCAGTGGTCATGGTTACTCCCAAGCATGTTTCAAAGAGCCAGTTCACTGATATTAACAGATGATGACCAATTACTATGATATATAAAGTATTAAATGAACCCTATTTTACTTCCATCTTCATGTGAGCTCTATACATTGGATTAACCATAAGATTAGACAGAAAAGTGTCTTTATCTGAGCATCTATGAATGTTTTTAACGAATGTGCTTTACTGTGCATTATTTGTGTTCTAATGAGTGCACTTAACTGTTTTTAATGAATGCACTTTACTGAGCATTATTTGGAGGGCTTGGCAGATAAGCTAAGGGGGCATCGAGGAGCCAGCCTACCCCAGGAAGGCTCTTATAGAGTGATCCAAACAGATCATTCCCTTCTGGTTCCATACCTGGTGGCAGCTGGTGCTTCTGTCGGCTTCTCAGAGCAGCCTCTAGAGGTGCTTACCTGGAGGAGCACAACCAGGCTGGGAGGCAGGAAAAGCTTGTGACAACACTGAGAATGTAGCTCAAGCATAAAAACTTTATGATGACAATATCTATTTAGACGGATGTGGTTTATTTTACTGCCTTTCTTGGAGTAACTATTTAATAGCATCCTCTCTTTTACTCTCAAAAATCTGTCAAGTTACCTGAAAATTATACAGATATAACATATATAATTATATAAATTACACAAATTATATATATATATA
>SJYW01040925.1:155653-185343 GCA_006410735.1 Raphicerus campestris | reverse complement strand
TACATGACTGAGCGACTTTCACATTCCTTCCTGGTAAACTGCGAATGTCTCAATGACAAGGACCATGGGAAACCCATTACTTTATCCCCTGAACCTGCCACATGGGACCAGCACTCAATAGATGTTTGATAACATAAAACAAAGTAGTAAAATTCAGCAGCAAAACTAGGGGCTTTGTGGAAGTCTTCACAGCAGTTTTTGAAACAGAATAAGTAAGAAAATATCCCAAAAATTCACACAAAATTCAGGAAATCAGCTTTTAGTAAGAATCTTTGAGATATGGTTTAAAACATCCAAGTTAATGAAGAACTTGTCATTATTATAGAAAGCTGCTTCTCACACCAGCCTGTGATGGCCTTATGTACCTATGGGGTGGTGTTCTTAAGGGTTCCAATGATGTCTCATCCACTGACCAGTGGTCATGGTTACTCCCAAGCATGTTTCAAAGAGCCAGTTCACTGATATTAACAGATGATGACCAATTACTATGATATATAAAGTATTAAATGAACCCTATTTTACTTCCATCTTCATGTGAGCTCTATACATTGGATTAACCATAAGATTAGACAGAAAAGTGTCTTTATCTGAGCATCTATGAATGTTTTTAACGAATGTGCTTTACTGTGCATTATTTGTGTTCTAATGAGTGCACTTAACTGTTTTTAATGAATGCACTTTACTGAGCATTATTTGGAGGGCTTGGCAGATAAGCTAAGGGGGCATCGAGGAGCCAGCCTACCCCAGGAAGGCTCTGACAGAGTGATCCAACCAGATCATTACCTTCTGGGTTCCATACCTGGTGGCAANGCAAGAATCCTGGAGTGGGTTGCCATTTCCTTTTCCAGAGGATTTCCCGACCCAGTGATTAAAAACTGCATCTCTTACATCTCTTGCATTGGTTCTCAGTCACTCATTAGTGTCTGACTTTTTGCGACCCCATGAACTGTAGCCCTCCTCTGTCCATGGAGATTTCCTGGCAAGAATACTGAGTGGGTTTCCATGCCTTCCTCCAAAAGATCTTCCCAACCCAGGGACTGAATCTGAGACTCCTGTGTCCCCTACATTGCAGGTGAATTGTTTACTATTGTGCTACCTGGGAAGCCCAAGTACATCCGTATGGTTGAATAATATTCAGTCCAAAGTCACATGACTTGTGATGTCATAAAACACATTTATTGATATGGCCATCTTCCCAGTAAACTGGGGCTTCCCTGGTGGCTTAGCTGGTAAAGAATCTGCCTGCAATGTGGAAGACCTGGGTTCGATTCCTGGGTTGGGAAGATCCCTTGGCGAAAGGAATGTCCACCTACTCCAGTATTCTGGCCTGGAAAATTCCATGGACAGAGGAGCCTGGTGGATTACAGCCCACGGGGTCGCAAAGAGTCCTACATGACTGAGCGACTTTCACATTCCTTCCTGGTAAACTGCGAATGTCTCAATGACAAGGACCATGGGAAACCCATTACTTTATCCCCTGAAACTGCCGCATGGGACCAGCACTCAATAGATGTTTGATAACATAAAACAAAGTAGTAAAATTCAGCAGCAAAACTAGGGGCTTTGTGGAAGTCTTCACAGCAGTTTTTGAAACAGAATAAGTAAGAAAATATCCCAAAAATTCACACAAAATTCAGGAAATCAGCTTTTAGTAAGAATCTTTGAGATACGATTTAAAACATCCAAGTTAATGAAGAACTTGTCATTATTATAGAAAGCTGCTTCTCACACCAGCCTGTGATGGCCTTATGTACCAATGGGGTAGTGTTCTTAAGGGTTCCAATGATGTCTCATCCACTGACCAGTGGTCATGGTTACTCCCAAGCATGTTTCAAAGAGCCAGTTCACTGATATTAACAGATGATGACCAATTACTATGATATATAAAGTATTAAATGAACCCTATTTTACTTCCATCTTCATGTGAGCTCTATACATTGGATTAACCATAAGATTAGACAGAAAAGTGTCTTTATCTGAGCATCTATGAATGTTTTTAATGAATGTGCTTTACTGTGCATTATTTGTGTTCTAATGAATGCACTTAACTGTGTTTTTAATGAATGCACTTTACTGAGCATTATTTGGAGGGCTTGGCAGATAAGCTAAGGGGGCATCGAGGAGCCAGCCTACCCCAGGAAGGCTCTGACAGAGTGATCCAACCAGATCATTACCTTCTGGGTTCCATACCTGGTGGCAACTGGTGCTTCTGTCGGCTTCTCAGAGCAGCCTCTAGAGGTGCTTACCTGGAGGAGCACAACCAGGCTGGGAGGCAGGAAAAGCTTGTGACAACACTGAGAATGTAGCTCAAGCATAAAAACTTTATGATGGCAATATCTATTTAGATGGATGTGGTATTTTTACTGACTTTCTTGGAGTAACTATTTAATAGCATCCTCTCTTTTACTCTCAAAAATCTGTCAAGTTACCTGAAAATTATACAGATATAACATATATAATTATATAAATTACACAAATTATATATATATATATAATGCAAATTATATAGGATCAGATTTTTCTGTCTACAGAATCTTTGAGTTTGGCTCTGGGAAAATTTCCAGGCTTAGGAGACCCTCCAATATTCATTGGAAGGACTGATGCTGAAGCTGAAGCTCTAATAGTTTGGCTACCTGATGAGCCGACTCATTGGAAAAGGCCCTGATGCTGGGTAAGATTGAAGACAGAAGGAAAAGGGGGTGACAGAGAATAAGATGATTGGAAGGTATCATCAACTCAATGACATGAGCTTGAGCAAACTCCAGAACATAGTGAGTGTGGCCTGGCATGCTGCAGTCCATAGGGTCACAAAGGGTAGGACACAACTGAGCAACTGAACGACTGAACATCAACAAGGGAATAACTTACTAGTAGATAGTATTTATGGAGCACTTTCTATTGCCAGAGCATAAGTGTGATTTTATTACATCATTGCATCATCATTACAACCAGATTGTAAGGTCGGCACTGCTTTTAACATCCCCGTTTTACAGATGTGGACACCAGGGTTTGAAGAAGTCAATAGACTTTTCAACTAAGGGAATAGTGTAACCACAATTTGAGTGAGCGGTCATAGAGCCCCCAGCAAGATCATAGGTCACTTACTCTGTACAGAATTAGTAGTTAACAAAATCAGTGCTGTGAACCATAAAGCCAGGGCACTGGAAGGAATGTTGGGAAATGAACTAGATCTTTGACCTCTTTTGGCTTAAGGTCATACATGATATGACCAATTCACAGAAAATACTTTCTACTACCTTTGATAAGTGAAAATACCTCCCCTTTAATATTTCTGGGCTATTATTGAGTTTTCTATCATGTTCGGTTTGAAAAAGAACAAAATGAAAAATTATTTCTACTTATGTATAGAATTATGTTTATAAGGATTATGCATTGATATTATGGCTTCCCTGGTGGCTCAGAGGGTAAAGAGTCTGCTTGCAATGCAGGAGACCTGAGTTTGATCCCTGGGTTGGGAAGATCCTCTGGAGAAGGGAATGGCAACTCCCTCCAGTACTCTTGCCCGGAGAATTTAATGGACAGAGGAGCCTGGCAGGCTACAGTCCATGGGGTCACAAAGAGTCAGACATGACTGAGTGACTGATGCACTAATATTGTATTTATAAACCAAAATACTCTTTTAAAATGTTGGATTAAATTTTATAGATTTATGAATTTTTAAATTGCATTTTTGGAAAAAATGTGAAAAAAAGTTGAGAAAAGATGTATTTTTTTTTAGTGATTTAAGATTATACCAAGAAAAAAGTTCTCATTATTTAGTTTTTAATTTTACTCTATGTAACTGGGCTTTTAAAATGCTAGTACTTTGCTTCTGCTCAGTGCTGCTGCAGAAGAGAACTGTAGGAGCAAATGCTCTAAAGAATGAAATTTTCTTCCCGCAGGGTTTTTTTTTGTTTTTGTTTTTGTTTTTTTTCCTGAGTAGGGACTTCAGCTGTCAAGGAGAAACAGTTTCCCCTTCTCTGATACTCAGTTCTCTCATAGTTGATGCTTTTCGCCTATGCAACTAGAAATGCCTCAGTTCAGTTCAGTCGCTCAGTTGTGTCTGACTCTTTGTGACCCCATGAATTGCAGCACGCCTGGANGAATACTGGAATGGGTTGCCATTCCCTCCTCCACCGGATTCTCTAGACCCAGGGATTGAACCCACATCTTTTACATCTCCTGCATTGTCAGGCAGGTTCTTTACCACTAGCACCAGCTGGGAAACTCCAATCTAGTTAATGCTGAGATATTAAAAACAAAACAAAACAAAACAAAACATTGAGCATGTGAGTAAAATAAGGCAACCCAAGTAGAATCAAGATAGAAAACAGCTGAAGAGGCAGGATTTGACATTTTACCAACATCACCACCATCTTGCTTTCAGCCCGTGTTGGCTTTAGGGACAGACCTGATATTTAGTGCACAGTGAGAGAAGGCACTCACTAATGCCTCTCAGCACTGAGATTCTTCCCAAGTGTTCATGTTTTTCAGCTTCTGCACAGTCGGATTCACCTTGCCATTACTCTAGGCGCTCGGGCTGCTGAGCCAGCAAGGTCACATCAAGGTGGCTTGGGAGGAAGTCATACGACACAGGCTGTCCCCATGGAGCTTGGTCAAGGCTTGTGGTGGATTTACAGGTTATGAAAATAAAATCCGCTNTCCTCTTCACTTTCTGCCATAAGGGTGGTGTCATCTGCATATCTGAGGTTATTGATATTTCTCCCAGCAATCTTGATTCCAGCTTGTGCTTCTTCCAGCCCAGTGTTGCTCATGATGTACTCTGCATATAAATTAAATAAGCAGGGTGACACTATACAGCCTTGACGTACTCCTTTTCCTATTTGGAACAAGTCTACTGTTCCATGTCCAGTTCTAAGTGTTGCTTCCTGACCTGCATACAGTTTTCTCAAGAGGCAGGTCAGGTGGTCTGGTATTCCCATCTCTTAAACAGTTTTCCCAAGTTTATTGTGATCCACACAGTTAAAGGCTTTGGCATAGTCAATAAAGCAGAAACAGATGTTTTTCTGGAACTCTTCTTCTCAATGATCCAGCGGATGTTCGCAATTTGATCTTTGCTTCCTCTGCCTTTTTNTTGGCATAGTCAATAAAGCAGAAACAGATGTTTTTCTGGAACTCTTCTTCTCAATGATCCAGCGGATGTTGGCAATTTGATCTTTGCTTCCTCTGCCTTTTTTAAAACCAGCTTGAACATCTGGAAGTTCACGGTTCACGTGTTGCTGAAGCCTGGCTTGGAGAATTTTGAGCATTACTTTACTAGCGGGTGAGATGAGTGCAATTGTGTGGTAGTTTGAGCATTCTTTGTCACTGCCTTTCTTTGGGATTGGAATGAAAACGGACCTTTTCCAGTCCTGTGGCCACTGCTGAGTTTTCCAAATTTGCTGGCATATTGAGTGCAGCACTTTCACAGCATCATCTTTCAGGATTTGAAATAGCTCCACTGGAATTCCATCACCTCCACTAGCTTTGTTCATAGTGATGCTTTCTAAGGCCCACTTGACTTCACGTTCCAGAATGTCTGGCTCTAGGTAGGACTTTCTAAAAGCAGTTCATCCCTGATTCCTCACTTACTGCAGTTGTTGATGTTCCCCTTAACTTAGATTCTGAAATCTTTCTGTTGGTTCACATTTTTGGAAATGTCAAAGGGGGAAAATGGGTGAGAAGAGTGATCTGCAGTTCAGAAAAGTTTGTGACTGAGGTTGAGAGATTTTTCTGGGGATGATATTTTTATAGCAGAGCCAGAGGGTCTTCCAGATGAATTAAAGGCTCTGGAGAAAACCACAACATGTCAGAGCTTTTTCAAAAATCTTCCCTCTGAGGGCAGTGTTTCTTTCTCCCCTCCTTCAAGAAACAGGGAACGCTTCTCAGGTCCTGTGTTTTCCTAATATGCTTTTTCTACAAGGAAGGGACACACTTTAAAAAAAAAAAAAAAAAGGAGTGTTCAAATTAAATTCAATACTTTCTGTGAAAAGCCACCAGCTTCATCAAGTTCTGGGAATGACCAAGGTGTAGCTGAGTCTTTTATAAGAATCTTAGAGATAAATTTCTTTATTTTTTTTAAAATTTATTTATTTTTCTCTGTTATTATTTTATATTTTAAATTAATTTTTACTGGAGTACAGTTGCTTTACAACGTTGTATCAGTTTCTGTGGTACAGCAAAATGAATCAGCCCTACATATACAAAGATTTCTTGTAGTAGAAACGGGACAAACATTTTTACCAGAATAAACAACAGGACATCCACCACAGAGTGAGGTGAAGAAAATGTATGCTCTGAAATAAATAATTGAAAACTTCCATAAACAATGGACTTCATTGTTTATATTTGTTTACTTGCTTGCTTACCTGAATAGATCTTTCTTTTCTAGTGAGAAAATATCTTTGCTAAAAATAAAATGCTTAAGCTTAGACATTATCCTCAAAACAGTTTTCTATTTTTGTTTTAACTAGTCTAACATCGGTGAAAACATCATATCAATCTTAAATTTCACAGGTTTTTCTGCTAGAAAAGACCTTTTCATTCATGGAATCCATAGAACTTCACTTTTCAAGACTGCATTTAGTCACTGGGGATTATCATTTTTTCCCCAGAAATTTCCATCATTGTTTCTGATCATTTCAGTTTAAATACACTGCTAAGTCAGAGGCTTCTTCTAAACCAGAAGCGAATGCCAAAGTTGGTTTAATGAATTATGTCAATAGATGGCATTTTATTCTCAATCCAGTAAATGTGTCTCCAGTAATGAAGAGAGACACAGGTCTATGACAGTTGATTTTGCATCAGTGAAGTGTCATCAGATACTTTTTGTACTCTTACCTGATGCTGGAAAACACTGCAGGCAAGAGAAGGGGGCGACAGAGGACGAGATGGTTGGATGACATCACTGACTCAATGCACACGAGTTTGAGCAAGCTCCGAGAGAGAGTGAAGCACAGGAAAGCCGAGTGTGCTCCAGTCCATGGGGTTGCAAGCAGTCAGACATGACTTAGCAACTGAAAAACAACAACGTTCCCCTCCAAACTGGAGGCCACCTCCTCATCACCTCCCCCATTACCGGCAAGTCAGGAGGACTTTCTCTCTTGTCCTGTGGGCCCACATATCGCTCTATTGCTTAATTAAAGCACAGTCTGAAATGTGTTCAGATTAGCCTTATGACGTCCAGTTATATCCTCAAAATTCAAGTTCTTTGAGTAGGATGGTCCCCTAGCCCTAGAACACAGTAGGGGATCGAGGTATTTTCAGATATACTGTTAAAATGGAGTGAGGTTTCAAAAATGCACACATTTCCTACCTAGATGTTCAGCGTTTCTGTGCCTTGAAGTCATTCTAAATATATACTATTGCATGCTCAATCATGCCCAGATCTTTGCAACCCCATGGACTGTAGCCCACCAGGCTCCTCTGTTCACGGGATTTCCCAGGCAAGAATACTAGAGTGGATTGCCATTTCCTTCCTCAGGAGATCTTCCCAATCCAGGGATTGAACCTGAATCTCTTGCATTGGCAGGCGGATTCTTTACCACCACTGCTAAACAATTAAAAGCTATTTTCTCTCTGAGTTTCATTTCAGATTAGTAGGCAGCGCTCTGACTGAAATATCCTCTGGGCGACATCGTCCTCTCTCTGATATGTGACTTGTCAATTGATTCCAATGGATACCTGGGGCCAAGAACAGCACAGAATGTCAGTTCTGGGAATGAATTCAGTTAAAAACTGCTTATTTTTGTTTGAGAGCACACTGACTTGGTCCTCTGAGTTAGCACAGGTCATGATCTGTAAGAATTACTACAAACCTAAAACTGGAAAAGAAATCTACCAAGTTGCTATTTCCTGGGAAAATTAAATGTGCACAGCATCTATGATGAAATGTAAATAGGTGGAGAAGCTTGTTGGACTGACTAACAAGTAGGTTCACTTAGAAAATGAAACAAACCCAGTAACCCTTCTCTTAAGTTAAAAGCCTGAACATAAGCAGTTGACACTACTCAGTACTTTTAGAATTCAAGCATTAACGGTGATCCACAGTTTCTTTAGACTTATTTTTTTTTAAGCCATGTTATTTCACCATCTGAGATTTTTCTTTTGTTTCAAATCATAACAGAGGCTTTTCTCTAGGGTGGTTTTCAATTCATTAACCTATTCTTCAAAAAATTGGTCTAAGAGAATTTCTTAGTTGGCAAGGAATGTTTTCAAAGGGATAGCTTCTTTGTTTTAATTGAAAGGTTTGGTAAACATTTCCTTTATTTCTTTTTCAATTTAAAAGAATTTATATGCTTTAACTAGCAAGCAAAAATTTCAAAAGAGTCAAAATACATAAATTTTCAGAAAACCTATACTGAGCTTATAAAACATTTTGCTTTGATAAGAGACATCAGAGGTAAACTTTTTTTAAGAAGAAATTGTATAATAGAACATTTCTAGATTTCTAAGATATTTAGACTGTTATGCATTGGATATTGATCATATCTCTTTTATGTTCATCACTGATCCCAGATAAAATTATAGGAGCTTAATATAATAGGACTTTTATTTTTTATTTTTTTGATCTGCTAATAAAGGACATATTTATGAATAGTGTTTATGGTTCCTTGGAACACTGTGAATTTATATAAATAATAGTAGGAGAAAAGCTAAAAGGAATGACCAGGAATAGATGCTTATATCTTATTTAAATCTATGAAGAATTTATTTAAAACAGGTATATTTAAATATTGACAATCAGATTTCAGGAGCTCATGGTTCCTAATTTACTTATTTTTTCAGGGACTCAATTCAATGGTTAGTTTACATAAGGTATTAAATATAAGATCTGAGCAAGATTATAGGTGATGGGACAATTTTGAATTAACAGAAGAAACTACCATCAGAGTCTTGTTATCATGTCTGAGTGTACCCCAGGTCCCCCTCCAAGTCTGGGGAACCAGAAGCAAGGAAGGAAAGAAGAAAGGAAGGAGGGAAGGAAAATTTTCGGTCTCACCATATTTCTCACTGCCAATTTAAAATACTGTTTTTAGATCATCTGCAAATTAGAATGGCTTCCCTACAAATTAGAATGGCTTCACCATTAGAATGGTGACTCAAAGGTAAAGAATCTGCCTGCAATATAGGAGACTCAGTTCAATCCCTGGGTTGGGATGATCCCCTGGAGAAGGAAATGGCAACCCATTCTAGCATTCTTGCCTGGAGAATCCCATGGACAGAAGAGCCTGGTGGGCTACAGTCTTGGGCTCAAAAGAATCATCCATGACTGAACAGCTGAAGATGATTGCCTGGTATGTGAAAATCAAATATTTCAGGCAGATCTGAGAAATAAAGACATGTTGCTGACAAGAATATATATTAAAACAAAAATCCAGGAAAGAGTTACTAAAATAGAATTGCATATAAACTCCTTTTTCATCCTCTAATGTTAGAGAATCTTTTGATCTCTGATTTTGTAAAATAAATTACTCTATTTTGCTTTTCAAATGCATCCTATATCAGGAGATAAAGAAAGAAAAAGGTAATATTCCAAGTTGCATTGTATATATTTCAGTTTCAGAAATTGAAAATAATCTCACTAAAAGAATAATTTATATAGAGAAAATTATTAACAGTCCTATTGAGAACATGCTTTCAGTCTGGAAATTCTTATTCTTTTATTTTTCTATATCCAGTTAGACTGGCAATATGGGACTAGTGACTAGAATATTAGCTGAGGTTGACAGTCTCCTGTTCACCTTCACACAGAATTCAAGATGACCTCACCTGAAATGCAAGAACTAACTCTTCTGTTGGGCATCTCTGTCTATGACTCAGACTTTCAATGTATTCATAGGATGATTTACAAGCTGGTAGGAGATTAGATGCCAAGCAAGCTCAGAGATGTTCATATACCAGCCTGACCAGAGGCTGTGAGTGTGATGCTTTTGTGCTTTCAGACATGGGGTTAGGGTATCATGTGGGCTTCTCACCCCTGCTCCCTCTTACCTATGACAAGGTTTCTGTGGACCCAGACAGGAGAGCTTGCTGCAGCGGGATGCTAGGACAAGCAGAAGAGCCACCAAGGGCAGAAAGCCCACCATGCACAACGAAGAATCCTGGCTAGCCCGCTGGCAGGATTTCTCAAGGACTTTACCTGCTGTCCCAGAAGAAACTGTTAACAAGTTTAAAAGTCACTCAGGCCACAGGGATCCTTGGCCTAGATCATTGAAGAGAATAATAATAATCAGATAGAAATTCCAGTGGCAATAGAAATTCCAGACAAGACAGGCACATGGCATTGCTCTAAGATAGCAGAAACCGTGCCAGGAACTATCTATAGGTCCTCTCTCTAATCTAAACTGGAAAGAGATTCCACTTTAAATGTGGCCAAGCACCACCTCACCTTACTTCCTTGATCTCCAAGAAATACATTACAGTTGATAGGAATGTTAAATGTGGTTATGTTTCTTCCTTGCTCTTTGTTTTTTTCTTCCTTCTTCAGAAAAAGAAATATGACTAGATCAATGTTTTAGACATTAAGACTTGAAGGTATAGCCTCACCAAGAACTACAAGTATACAAGGCAAAGGTGGATAAAAATACGTCCTAGATGCTTCTGCATGAGGCACAGATGAGCCAGATTTCAGAGAAAGGGCCGCANGTTTTAGACATTAAGACTTGAAGGTATAGCCTCACCAAGAACTACAAGTATACAAGGCAAAGGTGGATAAAAATACGTCCTAGATGCTTCTGCATGAGGCACAGATGAGCCAGATTTCAGAGAAAGGACCGCACTGGTTTCTGGGAGTGCCGTGAGCTGGAGAAGGAGCACTAGACATCCCCAGACAGGAGAAGCTCATCCCAGGGCGGCTAGGAGTACAGGCTGATGACAGATTGGTGGATTCATGCGTCAGTCTTGCAGTTCCACACCCGCCATGATATTCATGCAGGTGATCCAGTCTGGGAAAGTTCTCAGAGAAAGGAGTCCGGACCTGAGCATGGCAGTGTGTGGGACTCGTGGCTGGTCATCACCAGGGCAGGAATGGAACGCAGCCACCAGGGTCAGCCTTTCTCAAAGATCTGGCACAAAGGCTGAAGCAGCAGCCTCATGTGAGGTTCTGGACTGGAGCAGGAGAGGGGACAAATGCCCCTGAAGTGAGCATTGCATTTCCTGTGAGTCTGGGCTTTTGTTTTGTTCTCTCTTTCCTAAACTCTCAAAATGTTCATCTATTGCTGAAATCAACTAGCCAATCATTCATTTATGTAAGGCTTTCTTTTCTTTTATTGAGCTTTTTAAAATGACATTTCTTAAAAGTTAACATGTACGTAATAGGAAATTTTTAAAAAACGGAAGCAAAAAAAATGTCATTCATAATCACAAGCAGTTTACGTTTGTAAGACGTTCTTTTACATGTTTGTTCAAGATAGCTCTTTTTGTTAAATTTTAAAATCTTAATTGAAAAATATAGTGAACTTTAAAAAAAAAAAAAACCTTTTTGCTTTGTATTGGGATATAGCCAATTAACAATTTGTGATGGTTTCAGGTGAGCAGTTGAGGGGACTCAATCACACATATATGGGTATCCCTTCCCCAGACTTCCCTCCCATCCAGGTTGCCACATAACTAAGCAGAGTTCCCTGTGCTACACAGTAGGTCTTTGTTGGTGATCCACTTTAAATATAGCAGCGTGTGCATGTCCATTCCAAACTCCC
The DNA here is from genome assembly GCA_006410735.1 of Raphicerus campestris. Lineage (NCBI taxonomy): Eukaryota > Metazoa > Chordata > Mammalia > Artiodactyla > Bovidae > Raphicerus > Raphicerus campestris. The sequence continues at coordinate 173,644 of SJYW01040925.1, read as the reverse complement.
TAATTATCCCTGGCCCTTTCTCTTCCCTCTGGCGACCATAAGCTCGCTATCTAAGTCACATAGGACTTTTTTCATCATATTCTAAAATGTGATGATCAGAATAGAGCATGTGATTCTGGACTAGGTGGTTTCTAGAGGATTTGAAAAAGCCTTATGAATAAGCTAGCAGCCAAAAAAACAGAACACAGCACATGAGAAAACTATTGGTCCTTCTTTTTGGATGTTTTACATACCTGGATTCATTTCTTTTGAAGTATGTATAATGATTGAAACTGCAGATAACTCAGGCCAGATGTTTGCTAGAATTCATGACTTGACTTAATCTTCAAAAGTTCAAACTTCAAAAGAAAATTCACTATACTTTTTTAGTAACACTAAAAATCCCTAAAAGTCTTCCAGACTATCTTCCCCTGTACTGTGAAAAAGTAAAAAATGTTGAATGGAATACCAAGATGCCACTGGAAATCAGAGGGCAAACTGAGAAATTTCACTAAAATGCATGTTTTAGTATTTTCTGATTATGTAAGGAACATATGTTCATAGTGATTAATCAAATATATAGAAAAATATACAGTAAAAAATGACAAGACATTCATATCACCCATAATTTTATCCATCCAGAGAAAATGATTATTTATATTCTGAAATATATCTGCCCTTNCACATATATGGGTATCCCTTCCCCAGACTTCCCTCCCATCCAGGTTGCCACATAACTAAGCAGAGTTCCCTGTGCTACACAGTAGGTCTTTGTTGGTGATCCACTTTAAATATAGCAGCGTGTGCATGTCCATTCCAAACTCCCTAATTATCCCTGGCCCTTTCTCTTCCCTCTGGCGACCATAAGCTCGCTATCTAAGTCACATAGGACTTTTTTCATCATATTCTAAAATGTGATGATCAGAATAGAGCATGTGATTCTGGACTAGGTGGTTTCTAGAGGATTTGAAAAGGCCTTATGAATAAGCTAGCAGCCAAAAAAACAGAACACAGCACATGAGAAAACTATTGGTCCTTCTTTTTGGATGTTTTACATACCTGGATTCATTTCTTTTGAAGTATGTATAATGATTGAAACTGCAGATAACTCAGGCCAGATGTTTGCTAGAATTCATGACTTGACTTAATCTTCAAAAGTTCAAACTTCAAAAGAAAATTCACTATACTTTTTTAGTAACACTAAAAATCCCTAAAAGTCTTCCAGACTATCTTCCCCTGTACTGTGAAAAAGTAAAAAATGTTGAATGGAATACCAAGATGCCACTGGAAATCAGAGGGCAAACTGAGAAATTTCACTAAAATGCATGTTTTAGTATTTTCTGATTATGTAAGGAACATATGTTCATTGTGATTAATCAAATATATAGAAAAATATACAGTAAAAAATGACAAGACATTCATATCACCCATAATTTTATCCATCCAGAGAAAATGATTATTTATATTCTGAAATATATCTGCCCTTTTGACAAACATACGTACATGGCTAATGTTGATATGGGTTTCCCAGGTAGTGCCAGCAGTAAAATACCTGCCTGGCAGTGCAGGAGACATAAGAGACATGGGTTCGATCCCTGGGTTGGGAAGATCCTCTGGAGAATGGAATATTCCAGTATTCCAGAATACTAGAATACTCACTCCAGTATTTTTGACTGGAGAATCCTACAGAGGAGCCTGGTGGACTACAGTCCGCAGCGTCGCACAGAGTTGGACACAACTGAAGCAACTTAGCATGCGCACACACAGTGTTGATACACTGTTGTGTTGGCAGGATTTTACAATATGATACATCAAAAATTTTCTCTTGGAAAATATGAAAAAAAAAGAGAAATAATTTACACTTTCCCATACTAGAAATAGTTACTTTCAAGATACTATTTACTTGCTTTCTGGATTTTTATATGCATAGTCCAAGGATTGCAGACTTCTTCTTTAAAGGGCCAGACAGCAGATATTTTAGGCGTTTCAGGCAGATGGTTTCAGTAACAACTAATCAACTCTGCCGCTGTGGCTGGAAAGCGGTCAGAGACAACACATAAATAAACTGTGTGTGGCCATGTGCCAATAAAACTTTATTTACCAAAACAGTCATGGGCCGAAATTGGCCTTTAGGTTGCAGTCAGCCAATCCTTGGCATAGATACAGTAAATCTGTATAAAAATATTGTTTAGTAACAGGTTGCATATACTGTTTGCAACCAGCTTTCTTACTTTTCTTGTGACTCTTTCAGGTGATAAAAATATATTTCTAAAACATCTATGTAGATGGCTTCAATATATTACTTTTATACAAGTATACTATGTTTTATATTTTAAATCTCACATTATTGAACTTTACAGTTTAAATCTTTTTAACGTTGTAATGAATGAAGATAATTTATACCTGATTCTGTGTACTTCTTTCTCATCTTTTTATGTAGAATAAATTTATGGAAATCAAACTAGTGGATCAAATGAATAAATATTTCTTGGGCTTTTGAAATTTGCTGCCAAATTGCCCCATAGAATTTGTGATGTGTTTTTCCTCTCAAATGTGAAGGAGTGACTATTTCCCCACATTTTCACTGTCTCTCCAGTCTAACATCATTTAATTATTTGTTTAGGTACTTATATCTCTGCAAATAATACATATTATTTTTTCACACATTTATAGACTGTTTAATTTTTTTGTGAATTTCCTCTTTCATTTCTATTATCATCGTTCTTCTATTTTTTCCCTACATATGTGTAAGAGTTTTTGTAATATTTACTGGCTATAATTTCCTAGCTATCTATCTTATAAATTTTCCTCTGGTTAGGTGTTTTTTCCATGGAATTCTCCAGGCAAAAATACTGGAGTGGGTAGTCATTCCCATCTCCAGATGATCTTCCCAATGCGGGGATCAAATCCAGGTCTCCTGTATTGCAGGCCACCAGGGAAGCTCTCATCAGTGAGTAAGAGATTTTGTGATATCTGCTGACTATGATTTCCTAGTAATGCATCTTATAAATTTCCCCCTGTTAGTTGTTTTTTTGTGGTTACATTTACTTGATGGGTGTTTATTTTAATTCAGAAAACTTATTTTTTAGTCATCTAATAAATAGCATTTTAAAAATTAATTAATTTATTTTAATTGGGGGCTAATTAGCTTATAATACTGTAGTGGTTTTTGCTATACATTGACATGAATCAGCCATGGGTGCACATGTGTGCCCCATCCTGAATCCCCCTCCCACGTTCCTTTCCATCTCATCCCTCAGGGTCATCCCAGTGCACCAGCCATGAGCACCCTGTCTCATGCATCAAACCTGGACTGGCAGTCTGTTTCACATATGATAGTATACATGTTTCAATATATTCTCTCAAATCATCCCTCCTTGCATTCTCCCATAGAGTCCAAAAGACTGTTCTAGATATCTATGTCTCTTTTGCTGCCTCGCATATAGNTGGGAGGGATTGAGGGCAGGAGGAGAAGGGGATGACCGAGGATGAGATGGCTGGATGGCCTCACGGACTCGATGGACGTGAGTCTGAGTGAACTCCGGGTGATGGTGATGAACAGGGAGGCCTGGTGTGCTGCGATTCATGGGGTCTCAAAGAGTCAGACAAAACTGAGTGACTGAACTGAACTGAACTGATAGAATCTAAATAGGATTGTGTGGGTACATGAAGCTAAAACTGTGTCTGGGAGGGGAGTTTGGTTTTAGATTCTATCTCCAGTTTGAGACTGAAATGAGACGTCTATTTCCAACTGAATACAGGCCATTCTGAAGCAATGGCTTTCCCTTCCAATCCTGTTCCTCCAGTGTTTTGCCTCAGCCAAGTACAGCTCCCTCCACCCCATGTGAGCCATCAGGTGGCATCATCAGCCCAGGGTGGCCAGCACTTCTCTTGCTGGCTGGTAAGTGCTGTGAGTGCAGGGTTCCTGCTGCTATGTCCCCAAAGCCTAGCCTTGTATCTGCTACTGGGGGCAAAAGAAGCCAGAGACCTAGGAAAGTACAAACGGGGTCCCATTCAGAGAATGGTATGTTGCAGTGTAAATCTACAGACTTGGAGCGGTGTGAGGAAATAAGATTTAGGGATCATGACATAGGCTGCCTGAGTGTCGGACCAGAAAACAATGCCCCTGGAGGAGTAGACATGAAGTGACTTTGGATAGGTCTTCTTGATGTTGAACTTTTTATCTGAAAAGTCAAGAAGCATCTCCCCATGAAGGGCACCACACAGAGTACAGTGCCTTTCCAGCCTTCCCTGGTGCAGTATTCTTCCTAAGCAGACTCAGTTGCCTGCAGTTTTTGTATGGACAAGTGTATCTTCAATGTAGATCCCAGAGTTTGTTTAAGAGGACTTTTGTCAAGATGATGGTTATGGACAATTGTAGCCATGATGTTGTGGTCACTGCGGACAGTACACAATCTTCTCAGTGCATTCAGTAGAGATTGACTGTACAGAATCTTCGACTTGTCTTATTACATACATCGTTAATGGGTCATATTTAGTTTTGTAATAGACATAAAACAAGCTTGAAGAGTTGACAAACTTTTTAATTAAAAAGAAATTGAAACCACAGACAATAGAATTTAGCTACCTATGCATCAGAAGGTTTTTTCTCCTGCTTCAATTTTCCTAAACATCTTGAATGAAAGTCATTGTTTTCTTTGCTAATTAGCTGACTTATCAAAAGTGATGTATACAAGTTTTCTTTTCTAGCAAGCATTTATGGAGTCCCCTCTATATGCAAGGTGCTAGGCTAGGAGCCACAGGGGAAAACAAATATCAACTAACATGTTTCTGCTTTGAAGCTTAAGGGTTTAAAGAAAAATGAAACATGTGCATAAACAGGTATATAACAAGTCAGAGTGTAATAAGGGCTCTAAGAGCACAATCAACCTAAATTCTTCTTTCAAACTTCAATGACCTCAGTAGAATTATTAGAGCACTCACATAGATTGTTGATGGCATTATAAAAGATGCACACTTTGGGGAAGAATTGATCTGCAGCTCTCAATGGCAGTAGATGTGTTTCACTGTTTTGTTTTTTGGCCACACCACACGGCCCGCAGGATCTTCCTTGACCAGGAATGGAGCCCATGACCCCTGCAGTGAGAGCTCGAAATCCTAACTGCTGGACCACCAGGAAAGTCCATGTTTCACTGTTTAACACTGTCCTATAGATCAAGCCTGCTGGGATGAGTCTTTAAAGGAACCAGGCAGAACACAGGCCCAGAGGCCACAGGGAAATCTCCCTTCTGGAGAGCAATCAAGGACCTCAAAGCCATAGAAAGAAGCCTGGCGAAGCAGTTCAATGAGAGGTCAGGATAGGAACCTAGCTGATAGGGATACTATGAAGCGCATCTACTGTAAAGCCTTTCAACTTTGCTCTATAGTTTTTTTTTTTCCAGTTATCTTTTTTGTTGTTGTTGAGATGAAATTGACAGATAATAGTAACAATGTGTATGTTTAAGTTGTACAATGTGTTGGTTTCACATTGTACATATATTCACACATATATTGCAATATGATCGCCACCATAGCATAAGTTAACACAGCTGTCATATCCAATTACTATCAGGTCTTCTTCGTGGTGAGAACAATCAAGAACTAGTCTCTTAGAAACTCTGAAGTTTATAATACCATATTTCAGCAATAATCAGATACAGTGCCCAAAATTTCCAGAACTTATTTATCTTCTCATTGCTAGTTTGTACACTTAAAATATCTTTTCATATCACGTGACTAAGCAGTTTTTGACCACATGCTGGATTATATAATAAATATATATATCAATGGGTAATATGATGGAATAGTCTGCACGAAGAGCAGTTTCATCATTTTCCAACATCTGAAATGCCAATTGCAGAGTAAGAGGTAGCATAGAAAATTCACACAAGTAAGATTTGCCCCATGTTGGGATTAGACTGGAGAGACTGAGATGATTCCCTGAGCAGGGACCTAGGAGAGCTGGAGCAGGATATCAGACAGATTGACCAGGCTGCCCAGACAGACAGACAGGCCAGCTGACAGCCAAGCTGTGACTGGTACCTGCTGGCTTCTGCCTGGCCTGGCCTGCCTGACTTATGCACATGACCAGGAACACAATGGGAACAGCCTTCTAGTTTTACACTCAATGCTCAGGAACTAATCAAGATAATAGTATAATAATAGAAGGTCTTATTTTAAAACATCTGTTTCATTATTTCAACAAATGATAACTACTGTGTTTTATCATGTTAAAAGAGAAAAAGCGGGACACAACATTGTGTGTACCATATGTTAACCACTTAAACAGGAATTTCTCAGAAGGATTGAAAGAGAAATCACAGTGATATCTGCATTTCAACAGTTTTATTATGAGTAATTTAAAATTATTTATTCCTAAATTTTCTTAATATTATTATAGCAAAAGTAGTTTTACAATAAATACTAAGAAATGAAAAACGATTATTTTCCCTCAAAGATACAAACAAGTTTTATTAAAGCACAAAACAGAATTGATTATTGTTGTTTCAGCTGGGTAGGTATGGTGAGCAAACCCAGATAAACTGTGGAACTTTTCAATCTACCTAAGCCCATCCACTCTCCTTCATGAGAATCCTGGCCTGATGAGTCAACCTGCCAGATGGAAACAAAAATATTGGGCAGAAAACGAGGTCAGCTACAAGACCTGGAATTGGAAAGACTCCAAGAAAGAGGCCATTTGGTTTGTACCTTGAGAAAACAGCAGAGTGGCTGTGGTTGTTAGAAGTCCAAAGAAGAAATCAGAATCTACCTAAATAACAGATGATAACTCCTACAAGGGCAGAGGCAGGAAGGGGTCCAGTTTGCTTGGTGTGGACAGATGGGGCTAGGACGCTGGCTGGGTCACATCAAAGAAACTGGGCTGGTGGGGTCAGATCAAAGAAACTGGCCTGGAGGAGGTGAAGGGAACAGTAGGGACTGGTATTTGTCAATTGCAATAAAAGGATAAACCTGGTTATTCATAGGACACAAGCCATCCTCAAGGCCTTACTCATTAAAAGCACAGCAAAGCCACAGTCATGACTTTCAGCTCAGAGAAGCAGTCCAGGGGCTCCAGGATCACCCAGGTTTCCTAACAGGAACTGGAGGCCCAGGAGAATGCCATGCACATCAAATGCTGTCTCATGGACTGACTACGGGCCTGAGCTGCGATGTGGTCATTTAAAGCACCCCATGTGTGCTCAGTAGGTCAGTCGGGTCTGGCTGTCTGTGGTCCCATGGACTGTAGCCCGCCAGGCTCCTCTGACCAAGGGATTTTCCAGGCAAGAGCAGGTTGCCGTTCCCTTCTCCAGGGGATCTACCCAGGGATCAAATCTGGGTCTCATGCACTGCACGTAGATTCTTTACCATCTGAGCCATCAGGGAAGCCCTTGTTCACATCTAGGTGAAGAGAACTCAATTTTTTGACTTAGACCCAAGAGGTGAGAGCCTATGCCAGGGTCAGTCCAGCTTGAGCAAAGAGAAGAAGGGAGCCTCTCTGGGACATACAGGGGATTGTCATGATGGAGCAGGGACCTGTATGAGAGCAATGAATATCTAGGTGTGGAGTGGGGGAGGGGGGCTGCCAAGGGGTCACAAAGGATGGTGAAGAAAGCAAAAGGAGAGGAAAGCTGGCAGGGAGTGAGATGGTGGCAGAAGCAAAAGAAAAAAACAATAAGAGGGAAACCCTTAATAGTCCCAAGTGATGCAACATTGCATTTTCCAGAAGGGTCACCCCACTGGACACAACTTCACAGGGTCTTCCATTCTGGTTCCTGGAGCTCCAGCTCTTCATTCAGGGTAGGGACAACCTTCCTAGTTACTCATCTCCTTTGATGTGATCTTCACCATCTTCCATTTCCAAGTAACTGCCAAAATCATCTGAGTCAAGCACAAGAGCTACAGAATTATTTATTTCTAGTGGGTAGTTGTACTGAGGTATTTTCATCTCCTCAAAGAACAGAACAGACAAAAAGTGCTGCATAAAGAGGTCAACATGAAAGAGGATAGCAGAGGGAAGAAACAGATTCATTAAAGACAGAACTAAACATTTTAGCAAGGAGCTAATATAGCAACATATTTTTTAATGTAAAATTATTCTTGATTTCTTTGAAAAAAATATTCATCTTGATAAAAATTTCCTATTTTGATTCTACTGAAAGTAATCTTCTGATAAATTTAGAGATGAGCAAATTGGGTGGGAGTAAGGCTAGAGTCAGAGGAACCAGAGGTCAAATTGCCAACATCCGCTGGATCATGGAAAAAGCAAGAGAGTTCCAGAAAAACATCTATTTCTGCTTTATTGGCTATGCCAAAGCCTTTGACTGTGTGGATCATAATAAACTGTGGAGAATTCTGAAAGAGATGGGAATACCAGACCACCTGATCTCCCTCTTGAAAAACCTATATGCAGGTCAGGAAGCAACGGTTAGAACTGGACATGGAACAACAGACTGGTTCCAAATAAGAAAAGGAGTACGTCAAGGCTGTATATTGTCACCATGTTTATTTAACTTATATGCAGAGTACATCATGAGAAATGCTGGACTGGAAGAAACACAAGCTGGAATCAAGATTGCCGGGAGAAATATCAATAACCTCAGATATGCAGATGACACCACCCTTATGGCAGAAAGTGAAGAGGAACTAAAAAGCCTCTTGATGAAAGTGAAAGAGGAGAGTGAAAAAGTTGGCTTAAAGCTCAACATTCAGAAAACGAAGATCATGGCATCTGGTCCCATCACTTCATGGGAAATAGATGGGGAAACAGTGGAAACAGTGTCAGACTTTATTTTGGGGGGCTCCAAAATCACTGCAGATGGTGACTGCAGCCATGAAATTAGAAGACGCTTACTCCTTGGAAGAAAAGTTATGACCAATCTAGATAGTATATTCAAAAGCAGAGATATAGTCGGACCTTGCCGACTAAGGTCCGTCTAGTCAAGGCTATGGTTTTTCCACTGATCATGTATGGATGTGAGAGTTGGACTGTGAAGAAGGCTGAGTGCCGAAGAATTGATGCTTTTGAACTGTAGTGTTGGAGAGGATTCTTGAGAGTCCCTTGCTCTGCAAGGAGATCCAACCAGTCCATCCTAAAGGACTGGGATTTCTTGGAAGGAATGATGCTAAAGCTGAAACTCCAGTGCTTTGGCCACCTCATGCGAAGAGTTGACTCATTGGAAAAGACTCTGATACTGGGAGGGATTGAGGGCAGGAGGAGAAGGGGATGACCGAGGATGAGATGGCTGGATGGCCTCACGGACTCGATGGACGTGAGTCTGAGTGAACTCCGGGTGATGGTGATGAACAGGGAGGCCTGGTGTGCTGCGATTCATGGGGTCTCAAAGAGTCAGACAAAACTGAGTGACTGAACTGAACTGAACTGATAGAATCTAAATAGGATTGTGTGGGTACATGAAGCTAAAACTGTGTCTGGGAGGGGAGTTTGGTTTTAGATTCTATCTCCAGTTTGAGACTGAAATGAGACGTCTATTTCCAACTGAATACAGGCCATTCTGAAGCAATGGCTTTCCCTTCCAATCCTGTTCCTCCAGTGTTTTGCCTCAGCCAAGTACAGCTCCCTCCACCCCATGTGAGCCATCAGGTGGCATCATCAGCCCAGGGTGGCCAGCACTTCTCTTGCTGGCTGGTAAGTGCTGTGAGTGCAGGGTTCCTGCTGCTATGTCCCCAAAGCCTAGCCTTGTATCTGCTACTGGGGGCAAAAGAAGCCAGAGACCTAGGAAAGTACAAACGGGGTCCCATTCAGAGAATGGTATGTTGCAGTGTAAATCTACAGACTTGGAGCGGTGTGAGGAAATAAGATTTAGGGATCATGACATAGGCTGCCTGAGTGTCGGACCAGAAAACAATGCCCCTGGAGGAGTAGACATGAAGTGACTTTGGATAGGTCTTCTTGATGTTGAACTTTTTATCTGAAAAGTCAAGAAGCATCTCCCCATGAAGGGCACCACACAGAGTACAGTGCCTTTCCAGCCTTCCCTGGTGCAGTATTCTTCCTAACCAGACTCAGTTGCCTGCAGTTTTTGTATGGACAAGTGTATCTTCAATGTAGATCCCAGAGTTTGGTTAAGAGGACTTTTGTCAAGATGATGGTTATGGACAATTGTAGCCATGATGTTGTGGTCACTGCGGACAGTACACAATCTTCTCAGTGCATTCAGTAGAGATTGACTGTACAGAATCTTCGACTTGTCTTATTACATACATCGTTAATGGGTCATATTTAGTTTTGTAATAGACATAAAACAAGCTTGAAGAGTTGACAAACTTTTTAATTAAAAAGAAATTGAAACCACAGACAATAGAATTTAGCTACCTATGCATCAGAAGGTTTTTTCTCCTGCTTCAATTTTCCTAAACATCTTGAATGAAAGTCATTGTTTTCTTTGCTAATTAGCTGACTTATCAAAAGTGATGTATACAAGTTTTCTTTTCTAGCAAGCATTTATGGAGTCCCCTCTATATGCAAGGTGCTAGGCTAGCAGCCACAGGGGAAAACAAATATCAACTAACATGTTTCTGCTTTGAAGCTTAAGGGTTTAAAGAAAAATGAAACATGTGCATAAACAGGTATATAACAAGTCAGAGTGTAATAAGGGCTCTAAGAGCACAATCAACCTAAATTCTTCTTTCAAACTTCAATGACCTCAGTAGAATTATTAGAGCACTCACATAGATTGTTGATGGCATTATAAAAGATGCACACTTTGGGGAAGAATTGATCTGCAGCTCTCAATGGCAGTAGATGTGTTTCACTGTTTTGTTTTTTGGCCACACCACACGGCCCACAGGATCTTCCTTGACCAGGAATGGAGCCCATGACCCCTGCAGTGAGAGCTCGAAATCCTAACTGCTGGACCACCAGGAAAGTCCATGTTTCACTGTTTAACACTGTCCTATAGATCAAGCCTGCTGGGATGAGTCTTTAAAGGAACCAGGCAGAACACAGGCCCAGAGGCCACAGGGAAATCTCCCTTCTGGAGAGCAATCAAGGACCTCACAGCCATAGAAAGAAGCCTGGCGAAGCAGTTCAATGAGAGGTCAGGATAGGAACCTAGCTGATAGGGATACTATGAAGCGCATCTACTGTAAAGCCTTTCAACTTTGCTCTATAGTTTTTTTTTTTCCAGTTATCTTTTTTGTTGTTGTTGAGATGAAATTGACAGATAATAGTAACAATGTGTATGTTTAAGTTGTACAATGTGTTGGTTTCACATTGTACATATATTCACACATATATTGCAATATGATCGCCACCATAGCATAAGCTAACACAGCTGTCATATCCAATTACTATCAGGTCTTCTTCGTGGTGAGAACAATCAAGAACTAGTCTCTTAGAAACTCTGAAGTTTATAATACCATATTTCAGCAATAATCAGATACAGTGCCCAAAATTTCCAGAACTTATTTATCTTCTCATTGCTAGTTTGTACACTTAAAATATGTTTTCATATCACGTGACTAAGCAGTTTTTGACCACATGCTGGATTATATAATAAATATATATATCAATGGGTAATATGATGGAATAGTCTGCACGAAGAGCAGTTTCATCATTTTCCAACATCTGAAATGCCAATTGCAGAGTAAGAGGTAGCATAGAAAATTCACACAAGTAAGATTTGCCCCATGTTGGGATTAGACTGGAGAGACTGAGATGATTCCCTGAGCAGGGACCTAGGAGAGCTGGAGCAGGATATCAGACAGATTGACCAGGCTGCCCAGACAGACAGACAGGCCAGCTGACAGCCAAGCTGTGACTGGTACCTGCTGGCTTCTGCCTGGCCTGGCCTGCCTGACTTATGCACATGACCAGGAACACAATGGGAACAGCCTTCTAGTTTTACACTCAATGCTCAGGAACTAATCAAGATAATAGTATAATAATAGAAGGTCTTATTTTAAAACATCTGTTTCATTATTTCAACAAATGATAACTACTGTGTTTTATCATGTTAAAAGAGAAAAAGCGGAACACAACATTGTGTGTACCATATGTGAACCACTTAAACAGGAATTTCTCAGAAGGATTGAAAGAGAAATCACAGTGATATCTGCATTTCAACAGTTTTATTATGAGTAATTTAAAATTATTTATTCCTAAATTTTCTTAATATTATTATAGCAAAAGTAGTTTTACAATAAATACTAAGAAATGAAAAACGATTATTTTCCCTCAAAGATACAAACAAGTTTTATTAAAGCACAAAACAGAATTGATTATTGTTGTTTCAGCTGGGTAGGTATGGTGAACACACCCAGATAAACTGTGGAACTTTTCAATCTACCTAAGCCCATCCACTCTCCTTCATGAGAATCCTGGCCTGATGAGTCAACCTGCCAGATGGAAACAAAAATATTGGGCAGAAAACGAGGTCAGCTACAAGACCTGGAATTGGAAAGACTCCAAGAAAGAGGCCATTTGGTTTGTACCTTGAAAAAACAGCAGAGTGGCTGTGGTTGTTAGAAGTCCAAAGAAGAAATCAGAATCTACCTAAATAACAGATGATAACTCCTACAAGGGCAGAGGCAGGAAGGGGTCCAGTTTGCTTGGTGTGGACAGATGGGGCTAGGACGCTGGCTGGGTCACATCAAAGAAACTGGGCTGGTGGGGTCAGATCAAAGAAACTGGCCTGGAGGAGGTGAAGGGAACAGTAGGGACTGGTATTTGTCAATTGCAATAAAAGGATAAACCTGGTTATTCATAGGACACAAGCCATCCTCAAGGCCTTACTCATTAAAAGCACAGCAAAGCCACAGTCATGACTTTCAGCTCAGAGAAGCAGTCCAGGGGCTCCAGGATCACCCAGGTTTCCTAACAGGAACTGGACGCCCAGGAGAATGCCATGCACATCAAATGCTGTCTCATGGACTGACTACGGGCCTGAGCTGCGATGTGGTCATTTAAAGCACCCCATGTGTGCTCAGTAGGTCAGTCGGGTCTGGCTGTCTGTGGTCCCATGGACTGTAGCCCGCCAGGCTCCTCTGACCAAGGGATTTTCCAGGCAAGAGCAGGTTGCCGTTCCCTTCTCCAGGGGATCTACCCAGGGATCAAATCTGGGTCTCATGCACTGCACGTAGATTCTTTACCATCTGAGCCATCAGGGAAGCCCTTGTTCACATCTAGGTGAAGAGAACTCAATTTTTTGACTTAGACCCAAGAGGTGAGAGCCTATGCCAGGGTCAGTCCAGCTTGAGCAAAGAGAAGAAGGGAGCCTCTCTGGGACATACAGGGGATTGTCATGATGGAGCAGGGACCTGTATGAGAGCAATGAATATCTAGGTGTGGAGTGGGGGAGGGGGGCTGCCAAGGGGTCACAAAGGATGGTGAAGAAAGCAAAAGGAGAGGAAAGCTGGCAGGGAGTGAGATGGTGGCAGAAGCAAAAGAAAAAAACAATAAGAGGGAAACCCTTAATAGTCCCAAGTGATGCAACATTGCATTTTCCAGAAGGGTCACCCCACTGGACACAACTTCACAGGGTCTTCCATTCTGGTTCCTGGAGCTCCAGCTCTTCATTCAGGGTAGGGACAACCTTCCTAGTTACTCATCTCCTTTGATGTGATCTTCACCATCCTCCATTTCCAAGTAACTGCCAAAATCATCTGAGTCAAGCACAAGAGCTACAGAATTATTTATTTCTAGTGGGTAGTTGTACTGAGGTATTTTCATCTCCTCAAAGAACAGAACAGACAAAAAGTGCTGCATAAAGAGGTCAACATGAAAGAGGATAGCAGAGGGAAGAAACAGATTCATTAAAGACAGAACTAAACATTTTAGCAAGGAGCTAATATAGCAACATATTTTTTAATGTAAAATTATTCTTGATTTCTTTGAAAAAAATATTCATCTTGATAAAAATTTCCTATTTTGATTCTACTGAAAGTAATCTTCTGATAAATTTAGAGATGAGCAAATTGGGTGGGAGTAAGGCTAGAGTCAGAGGAACCAGAGGTCAAATTGCCAACATCCGCTGGATCATGGAAAAAGCAAGAGAGTTCCAGAAAAACATCTATTTCTGCTTTATTGGCTATGCCAAAGCCTTTGACTGTGTGGATCATAATAAACTGTGGAGAATTCTGAAAGAGATGGGAATACCAGACCACCTGATCTCCCTCTTGAAAAACCTATATGCAGGTCAGGAAGCAACGGTTAGAACTGGACATGGAACAACAGACTGGTTCCAAATAAGAAAAGGAGTACGTCAAGGCTGTATATTGTCACCCTGCTTATTTAACTTTTATGCAGAGTACATCATGAGAAACACTGGACTGGAAGAAGCACAAGCTGGAATCAAGATTGCCAAGAGAAATATTAATAACCTCAGATATGCAGATGACACCACCCATATGGCAGAAAATGAAGAGGAACTAAAGGGCCTCTTGGTGAAAATGAAAGAGGAGAGTGAAAAAGTTGGCTTAAAGCTCAACATTCAGAAAACGAAGATCATGGCATCTGGTCCCATCACTTCATGGGAAATAGATGAGGAAACAGTGGTAACAGTGTCAGACTTTGTTTTTTGGGGCTCCAAAGTCACTGCAGATGGTGATTGCAGCCATGAAATTAAAAGACACTTACTCCTTGGAAGCAAAGTTATGACCAACCTAGATAGCATATTGAAAAGCAGAGATATTACTTTGCCAACAAGGGTCCATCTAGTCAAGGCTATGGTTTTTCCTGTGGTCATGTATGAATGTGAGAATTGGACTGTGAAGAAAGCTGAGCGCCGAAAAATTGATGCTTTTGAACTGTGGTGTTGGAGAAGACTCTTGAGAGCCCCTTGGACTGCACGGAGATTCAACCAGTCCATCCTAAAGGAGACCAGTCCTGGGTGTTCATTGTAAGGAATGATGCTAAAGCTGAAACTCCAGTACTTTGGCCACCTCATGTGAAGAGTTGACTCATTGGACATGACTCTGATGCTGGGAAGGATTGGGGGCAAGAGGAGAAGGGAATGACAGAGGATGAGATGGCTTGATGGCATCACCAACTCGATGCACATGAGTTTGGGTGAACTCCAGGAGGTGGTGTTGGACAGGGAGGCCTGGCATGCTGCAATTCATGGAATTGCAGAGTCGGACATGACTGAGTAACTGAACTGAACTGAAGGCTAGAGTGCGGCAGAGGATGGAGCAAAAGTCACAGGATGTCACCTGGTCTCTGTCACAAGTGATATTTGGGATTAAAGCAATAACCTGAAACATATTAAAAGGTTAGAGTTTTAGGAAAAAGAAGTTGAGAAGAAAATGGTGCTTATTTATGGCTGTGATTTAGTTATGACTACACTTACCTTCTGAATCTCTTCAGATTTGTTTACAGTCTTCACCCATTCCACTTACATGTCTCATAGTCTGAGGTTTTGCTTTCTGGATCAAACGTCTTCCACATTCTTTCCTCAACGATGTGTTTTTCTTCTACTTTGACAAAGAATAAAATTCGAATTTAAGACTGTCATTCTAGAATACCATTGAAAATTAGCCAGCAAGTTTGCCTAATAAATGTTCCCTTATTCATATTGACTGTATCTACATTTTAAAAAAAAAAGCCTAGAAAGCAATTTCTCTTTGCAATTGAAGTGATGCCATTTTAATGTTTTACTCCAACCAAAATCTCTAGAGAATGTTCAAGAATGCCAAGACATTTAGAGAAGTACACCAGTGTGAGTCAAGTTTAAACTATTCTCTTCAGAAAACTGTGGACAATTTCTACCAGTTAATGACCTAGCAAAATCTGAAAATATGCTGCCCCTTTGAAATTACATAATCTCTTCCAAGATTAACATGGTCAGGAAGCCTGTTTACAATAAAAGGATAAAACTTATCTACTGGTTAAAAAAAAACTCCCTGGAAGCCACAAGAGAATTTTGCTTATTTTCTACTCTTGATGATAATCTCTTGAAGCTATTTCTCAGTGGATTTCATCAGTTGAAAATATAAATGCTTTGGTGACAGACCTTTGATTGAGCAAAGAATACTGATGTAATTACAAGCCTGCCTGTTCTTTGACATTAGCTGTTGTCATAGCAAAGGGAGTTGGTACCTTATGAAATTTCACAGTATTGGAAATTTTTAAAATATATATTTATTTTTATTAATTTTTTTGGCTCCTGTGGGTCTTAGTTGTGGCACATGGGATCTAATTCCCTGACCAGGGATCAAACTCAGGCCCCCTGTCTTGGGAGCTCAAAATCTCAGCCACTGGGCCAGCAAGGAAGCCCAATATTGAATTTGTTAAGGTTTATTTCATGCCAGGCTCCAACTAAGTGCTTTACATAGTTTAGTTTACTTAATCATAACAGCAATTTATGGATGCACAACATTGTAGTATATATAGGGAAACCAAGATTAAAATAAATAACTTTCTCAGGGTCAAAACTAATAATTAATGAAGCTGGGTTTCAAACCCAGGTAGGTGTGACTCCAAAGTTTCCAGCGTTGAAATGTACTTTGTCTTCTCATAGCTCAACAGAAACTCCAGCAGCACCATCTCATGATTTTCAAAATAAGTAATTAAAGCAAAGACAGAATGGAAGGATATTTAAGATTTAGCACAGGGCGTGTAAAACTTAGTCATCCTTACTTCTGTATACACTCTCCTTTTGAGTAATCTGTCATTTGTTGCAATTAACCTTGAGTTACAGTCCTATGCTATTTCCTAAAATAAACTGCCACACAGGTTGAGAATGTTTGTGTTGGAATTATATATGCACATCCTCAAACACAGGCTGGAAAATGAAACCTCTTTTGATAATTCAAGCTGTCATCAGTGAGCACACAGCATCCTGCCAATCATATCTGGCGGCTGCAGTGTGTGTCCCCAGGATACGTAAGTACTAGGTTACTTAGAAAGACTGATAAACATAATCTTGATGTGATTACTGTACATTCTCATGACTAATACCTCGCTTTTGCTTGAATTTATTTTTTATTTATTTTTAGTTGGAGTATAATTGCTTTACAATGTGGTGATAGTTTCTCTGGTACAATGAAGTGTATCAGCTATGTGTATACATACTGGGAAAGACTGAGGGCAGGAGAAGAAGGGGGTGATAGAAGATGAGATGGTTGGATGACATCACCAACTCAATGGACATGAACAAACCCCAGTAGATAGTAAAGGAAAGGGAGGCCNGCCCAGCACAGAAACAAGGACAATAATAATGGAAGCTGTTTGCCTCTGGGCTCCATCACTGTCGTGTCCAACTCTTTGCGACTGCATGGACTGTAGCCCACCAGGCTCCCCAGTACTTGGGATTCTCCAGGCAAGAGTACTGGAGTGGGTTGCCATGCCCTCCTCCAGGGATTGAACCCGGGTCTCCTGCATTGGCAGGCAGGTTCTTTACCTGGGAAACTCATTTGTCCCCAAAGACTAGGTATTAAAGAAACGAAACCTCTATGGACCAACAGAAGAGAGCACTTCTTAACTAAGAACACTCACAGGCCACTTAAATTTCCTCCTCCCAAAGGGAAACAACTGTTACTAACAGTTTGGTAAAAATCTAAAATTCTCACAAAGGACCCAGAATCTGATGTGAAGCAGAGGAAAGTTGTGACACAGCCCCCAGTAAAAGTAAAACATCTTCAAAAGCAATGCCAGGTATGAAAGAACATCCAAATCAAAGCTCAAAGACTCAGCACAAAAGTGAACAACAAAATCAGAAAGATGAGCAGGAAGGTTTGACTAATTTCAAGAAAAAATGGAGAAACAGCATGATATCACATCAGAAATGAACACTAATTACAAATATCTAAAGGAGATGAGAATCACCTAAAAATATTACACAAAGGGCATTGAGAAGAGGTATGGAAATAGAAACACACAAAGAGAAATAAATAGGAAAACAATATTAAAGATGAAATGATAGCTATAGATATGAAAAAAATATACCAAAGTCCTTGAAAAAGGAAAAAACCCAATGAACTAAACTAACATTTAGAATTATAATCCAAAAAGACTCTTCTGGAAATAAAAGACCTGAATATATATATATATAT
>SJYW01040925.1:136792-150505 GCA_006410735.1 Raphicerus campestris | reverse complement strand
TCACTGCCCGCTTGATCCACACACTTCAAGCCCCCACAGCCTGCTCCCCTCTCATCCCACCCTTGTTGGTGTGGCCCTTCTCGGGGGAGAGGACCCGCATCTCCATGTTTTTCTAGAACTGTGGGGAGAGTTTGAAGTTACAAAAGAGAACTGTTTATTCTAAACTTTATATGTCCTTACATATTTTTACCTATAAAGCCTGTCAAATTCTGAAAACACATTCTAAAATCATCTCATTACCGTGGTGCTTTTTCCTGGGCTGCTTTTTTCCAGACGTTTTTCCTCAGTGAATATTGTTTGGAAGTGCCGGGAAGAAAAAGATTTCTTCCATTCTCTGTGGGTCTTAGGCTGGGCCTGAAAATTAAACTGACAAAGACAGATTAACAGGAGAAAAGTGCACACATTTTATTAAGTGTGTTCTCTGTGAACAACTCTGTAACGTAAATACTGAGACCTTTGCTTCACTTTGGTTTATATTTTACTGTGTTCTCCTCCTCCTCTCTCCCCGCTGATCTTCTGGTTCTGAAACTACTCTGGTGATTTACGACTAGTTGCAAATCCAGCAGCCTTGTTTTATCATCTCCCTTCCTGTTTCTCTGCTTTTTAACCTTGACCACTCCTCTCTCCTCAGAGCACAGACTTCAGTGCCAGACAGCCTCAAATCAAACCTAGCTCTCCTGACTTAGTAACTGTGTGAGTTTGGGAAATTTACCGATAAAGAATCTGCCTGCCAATGCAGATGTGGGTTCGATCCTCGGTTGGGAAGATCCCCTGGAGAATGAAATGATACCCCACTCCAATATTCTTACCTGGGAAATTCCATGGAGGGAGAAGCCTGCTGGGATACAGTCCATAGGGTCACAAAGAGTTGGACATGACTAAGTGACTAAACAACAGCAAAGAGTATATTAGGTTTGTTATGAAAATTAAGTGAGTTGATGTGTGGGAAGCAATCGGAGAAGTGCCATCTACATTAGCAACCGTGGCAGTCATTCTCCTTCCCATCGATCACAACCTCACCTGCTCCTCCTCCCACCAGTGACCCATCACCCCATCGCCTTCCTGTGCTCTGCACATGACAGCTGGCCTTTCCTCTTCCCTGAGGCTTGCTCTCTCTGGGTGCTCTCCTCTACTCTGGGATGTTAGCCAGCCCTTCTCGGCAAGTGGACATCCCGGGGTACATGCGTCTAAAGTGAACCTAAGTCTTCTTCATTGTGACTTTACTCTGCAGTTACTAGAAGCCACCAGGAAGCCTGGAAACCTCCGCCTGACTAGGCTCCCCCAGCCTCCACATCTGGCCCACCCTCAACTCCTGCCAAGGGTTTCACGAGTTTTGCGTTTGTCAGCTCACAGCTTCCAACTCCAGGACCCCAGTCCTCAGCTGCTTTCTTCACAGTCCATCTTTCTCAGAGTTTCTGGACCAGAAGCACAGAGCTCACTTATCTTTCTCCTGACCCGCCCTCTTCAGCCTCAGTATCAAGTCAAGCTCCTTAAGTAGCACTGAAAGCCCTCCATGGACTTTCCCTACTGACTGCTCCAGGCTTACCTTCTAAACTCTCTCCACCAGGTTTCTTCATGTTCTTTTATGCTGTTTATGTCAATGTCTCCCTCGCTGTCCTCTCTGCTTGAAACGTCATCCTTCTCTTTTCCCTTCTGCGGATCCTGTGCTGACTGCCTCCCTTTTATCTTCCCATAGTCAGCTCAGAGCTTATCTCCTCCAGAGAGCTTTCCTAACCCCACTTCTCCCTGGCTGAACAAAGGCTCACTTCTGAATCCTCTTAATTCCATATGTAGCCTTCCCAATAGTGCTCAAATCATGAGCTCTCTCATATTAATATAATCCTATGTTCCCCCTTAGAAAATATATGATGTGTGATAGAGAAGGAGGTTTCAATTAAAATTTTTATTTTAGATAAGTATGATATTAAAGATTTTATTACAAAGTTCATTTAATGAAATCTTTAACATTTATGCTATATGGAGGTAAAGGTTAAATCTCATCTCTTAATGTATTATCAGTCTTTTTATTTAAAAAATAATGAGTAAAAAGCATGGTTAGGGAAGATCCCACATGCCACAGAGTAGCTAAACCTGAGTGGTGCAACAAATCTAAAAATTTAACACTGGACTTCCCTGGTAGCATAGTGGATAAGAAACTACCTAGGGCTCACAGGTTTGATCCCTGGTCAGGAAAGATTCCACATGCCACAGAGAAGCTAAACCTGAGTCCTGCAACTACGGAGCCTGCGCTCTAGAGACCATGCTCTGAAACAAGAAAAGCCACTTCAGTGAGAAGCTTCACACCACAATGAAGAGGAGCCCCAACTCGTTGCAACCAGAGAAAGTCATTGCAAAGCAACAAAGACCCAGCATAGCCAAAAATTTTAAAAAGTAAAATAAAAATATGACATTGCATTTGTCTTGGGAGCAAGATATACATTGCAATGTGGACTTACATTTTAGTACTGCACTGAAACCCTCATACTTGGAAATTTTACTTTGTTCTAAAAATAATCTTTATGATTTGTTACTAAATGACAAGATGAAAGAGATTTTCACAGGATCCTCTCTGCAAGCCGTTCTTTTCTAATATGACATGGAAGGTGTGAATAATCCTCTTACTAAATAAGTGAAAAATATAGTATGTATACTTTTATATTTTCAAGTTTCTTAAAAATTATTAAACATCTTGATATACTATAGAAAACAGTTTGAGAAGATGTAGACTTAAAAAACTGTAAATGATGATAATCTTGAATTAGATTTGTAAACCTCATTTCATCTTTTACTGCTTCACTAACATATAGCAAATTATTTAGAAGAAAAATCCTCAAATTTTTGGAGGTCTCTGATTTCCTAAATTCAACAATTTCTAATTATTTCAACTTTAGATAAAAAATAATGGAAACTTTTGTTAATAGGTATTGATGATCGTGTATAAAAACTGGTAGAAACTGGCAGAAACTGATTTGTAATTTGTCCAAACACATACTGTGGTTGATAGAATAATGGTTCCCCAAAATGGCTGTGTCATAATCCTTGGAATCTGTAATATGACAAAAGGGACTTTGCAGATATGAGGATGTTAAAAATTTTGGTGTGGGAAGATGAGTTTGGATTATTTGAACCCAAATAAGGGATCCTTGTAAGAGGGAAGCCGAAGGATCAGGGTCTGAAAAGATGTGATGAGGGAAACAGAGGCTGGAGTGATGAATGATTGAAAAAAACAATGACTCATGAGCACATTATCATTATGTATCTTCTTTGAATTCCTGCACAAGCTCACCAAATCTCTCAGATGCTATCAAACTGCATTATTCTAAAGGAAAAATATTTAGTTTATATATTAATTGTTTTGTAATAAACAGAAATGTCATGATAGCCCAATACTTTGCAAACCTCTCAGAAGTTTTGAACCACCCTAGGGAATCCTGTTTTGTGCATATTCGTCTTATTATATAGATCGTGTTGTATCATGAAGTGTGAAAGTGTTAGTCTCTCAGTTGCGCCCAACTCTGAGACACCATGGACGGCAGCCCACCAGGCTCCTCTGTCCATGGGATTCTCCAGGCAAGGATACTGAAATGAGTTGCCATTTCCTTCTCTAGGGGATCTTTCCAATTGAAACCCGGTCTCCTACATTGCAGGCAGATTTTTTACCGACTGAGCTACGAGGGAAGCCCTATGTTGTACCACAATAATCTTAAAATGCGCTGCTTCTCCCTAATAGACTATGAACATAGTGATATGAGCTCCTGTATCTCATTATTCTTGTGATTTTTAGGACCTAGCAGAGTATGTGACACAAAAATAAGTGCTTAAACTTACATTTCTTGAATAAATTCATCAATGAGTGAAAAAACAAAATCTATAGACTATTATGATCAAACTCATATATTGGGATGTGAAGAGCTTTATTCATTTCTTTTAATATTTTTAGACATTGCAATTTTAATTCTTAAACAGCACACTAATTTTTTAAATAAAGACATAGAAAACTAGAAAGTTGCTTTCCAGAGAAAGTTCTAAGAAAGAACAATACAATGGAGTAGTTTGAAAACAAAGTCCCATTTGTGAGAAAAGTCTGGTGATTTTTAAGCATCAACCATCAACATGTTGGTTAGTGGCTAGGGATGAAGAGAGCAATTTAAAAGGACATTGCTCTTATCATTTTATGTCATTACAAATTTTTTCCTATTGTTTTCCTTTACAAGTAAAAATTTGCAAAGCTTTATATAGGAAAAAATAAGAGGTCACGTGAGAAGCTAAAAAAAGTCTTTAGACATTTTCAACAATTATTATCTTTTATTAATGTACATACATTCTCTCCTTGGCCAAGCTCTGGTCAGGCTCCTTGAACTTTCTTCTCAAGGAGACCCTGACTTTGAGTTTCCATGTTCATTTCTGCGTCTTCCAATTTTAGCAAGAATTCTGCTAAGGCAGTTTTTAGCTAGAATCCCACATCCCCCATATCTAATCACCCTTGAAATCTACTAGGGTTCCTCTTCATCTATTACCCCTAGTCCCTCACCCTATTTGTTCCCATCTGTCTGCTTTTAACAAGAACACTGTCAGGTTAATTGGCTAGAATTTTTCATGGCTCCTAATGTTTCCTTTTAGTGATTTACTTATCCCCTGGTCCTTGGCTATACATTCCCATTTTCCCTTGCTGGATCTTGAGTTGAATCCAACTTCTCTCTCCCACTGTAAGACCCAGGGCAGTGGTCCCTCCACCTAACCAATGGTCCACCTTAAATGAAGTCTGCCTTACCATTTTTTAACAAATATCATGAATACCTTTTCTTTAACATGATAGAATTCTTTGTATCTCTATGGCATATGTTGATTTCAAATATAATGATACTAATTAGAATCAACCTCCTTTTCATATTTCCTATATTTTTTGGAAAAATATTATCTTCACTCCCTCCCACATTGACAAACATGATATATATTAAATGAAATTATTTTGTCATATATGTATAGATATCATGGTCACAGAAACCATGGCAATTTGGCTTTAAGAGGTTAAAAGTATATGCCTCCCACAAAGTTTACATAGAATGAATTATAAGATTAATCTGGCTTGAGAAATAAAGTGAAATATTTGGGGATAACTATTTTCATTCCATCTATATTTTTAGGTATATATAATCATTTATTTTTCTAACAAAACTTTCAAATCTACAGCTTAAAATAAGCACATAGATCTCACATGGCATTCTCAGAGATAATTTCAAAGAGATTGTGAAAAGCTCTCTTCCATTTGCTTATGTGATTGAAATGGAAATGGGACTTGCTTTCTTTTTGAATGCCAGAAAGAGCAGCTTAGTCTCCATGAACCAGCACAAAGGAAGCATCCTTGGTTTTCTTCCCTTCTTCCAATTCTACTCTGACTCCATTCCCCAAAACCTAACCCAGAGACATAAACAACATTTGGCCAGCTTATGGCACAGGGCCATTTTGATTCCCAAAGAGGTAGTAGATACCTCTCACCTTGAAAGTAGCACAGGTTTACCCCACTGGAAAGCATACAGAAGCCGGACAGTCCCTTGGAAGAACAGCTGTAGTTATTTATCAGCCACCTCTTATCTAATTTATTTCTTTAAGTATGGCATTAAGTCAGTCATTGTTTTCCTGAGCTTATTTTTTTCTCTATCTAGGCTGCATAATTGTGATTTCTGTTTATTGAAGTCTTTCTCATTCTTCAATGCCTCCCTCCATGAAAATTTATTGAAAATAATCTTTAAAAATCCATATAGTTGTGATCAGAAAAATGTTTACATTGCACATTGGGATATGAAATTTTTAAAAGGGAAAATACAGAGACCATTATGTCGAAGTTGGCTTCTGTTTTCTGAAATCTGCAGGCTCTCCACATCCATGTTCATTACTTAAAAAAGAGAGCTTGCTATTGACAGCTGGATACCTCTCTGTTATGAAGCAACACAAAGATGCTAAAAGCAAGCCAGTGAAATCCTTGCCAGACACCCTCAGTGTGAATTAATCTCCTGCTCTCCTGTGACTTGAGAGTGTCTTAGCTTAATCCCCGGTTCATGAAGACCCCACACGTCAAGGGGTAAGTAAGCCCATGCACTGCAGCTACCGAGCCTGTGCTCTAGAGCCCACGAGCCACAACTCCTGAGGCCCACGTGCCCTAGAGCCCGCTCATAGGAACAGCAGGAGCCCCCGCAATGAGAAGCCCGTGTACCACAATGAAGAGTAGCCCCCACGCACAACTAGCGAGTGCCCGCACGCAGCAACAAAGACCGAGCACGGTCAAAAATAAAACTAAAAAATAAATAGAAACAAGCAAAAAGAAAATAACATGCTAGGGATTAAGGTGACACACAAGAAGTTATTAGTTGAAAGAAACACAGAAAAAGAAAGAATAAAGCGGTGATGCAAGTGAAAGTCAAGATCTTGGTTAATATTTATTAAATAAAGGATTGAATGAATGGATGAATGCAACCATGACCTCTTTTTTGCAATCTGGACTTATCTTTAAGAACTTAGCATGCACCACTGNAGAAAAAGAAAGAATAAAGTGGTGATGCAAGTGAAAGTCAAGGTCTTGGTTAATATTTATTAAATAAAGGATTGAATGAATGGATGAATGCAACCATGACCTCTTTTTTGCAATCTGGACTTATCTTTAAGAACTTAGCATGCACCACTGTAGAAATGTCTTACTTCAAAGGCAGCAGGTCTCAAACTGATCTCATTGATTTTTTTCCTTTTTTGTTCCCTGATTTGGTTGTAAGTATCTCTTAGACTGGGCTTCCCTGATGGTTTGATGCTTAGAAAAATGCATCTGTAATGCAGGAGACAGAGGTTGGATCTCTAGAGATCCAACAATATCCCACAGGAAGATCTCCTGGAGAAGGGAGGTGGCAACCCACTCCAGTATTCTTGCCTGGGAAATCCCATGAACAGAGCGCCTTGTGGGCTAAAATCCATGGGGCTCCAAGGAGTCAGACATGACTGAGAACACAATACACATCTCTTAGACTAGAGATCACACACCGTTTTGGCTTCTGCTCAACCTAATTCTGAGTCTGTATTTGTCAAAATCCTGCGGGCATCACCTGTCCCATTCTGCTCCATCCCACAGACAACAGCTATTTCAAAGCTTGGTCACATTGCAGGAGGATCTTCATTGCTTCCTCTAAGNCCTAACTTTGAGTCTGTATTTGTCAAAATCCTGCGGGCATCACCTGTCCCATTCTGCTCCATCCCACAGACAACAGCTATTTCAAAGCTTGGTCACATTGCAGGAGGATCTTCATTGCTTCCTCTAAGCTTTTGGGCTGTTTGTAATTCATCGTCACCACCGTAATCAAAGTTAGATTTCTTAACCCTACCTCATCAATTGTCCTTCTCATCTTCAGTGGCTGATTCTTCGTTCATGCTGCTGCTGGTGGTGCTGCTGTGCTGTGCCCAGCCATGTCTGACCTTTGGCAATCCTGTGGACTGTAGCCTGCTAGGCTCCTCTGTACATGGGATTTCCTAGGCAAGAATATTGGAGTGGGTTGCCATTTCCTCCTCCAGGGTATCTTCCCAACCTAGGGACTGAACTCATGTCTCTTNCCATGTCTGACCTTTGGCAATCCCGTGGACTGTAGCCTGCTAGGCTCCTCTGTCCATGGGATTTCCTAGGCAAGAATATTGGAGTGGGTTGCCATTTCCTCCTCCAGGGTATCTTCCCAACCTAGGGACTGAACTCATGTCTCTTGCATCTCTTGCTTGGCAAGTGGATTCTTTACCACTGAGTCACCTGGGAAGCCCTTTCCTTCATAATCCCAAACAGATTGTCAGTCTCAATGCATCTCCTGCTTTCTATCATCTGTGTTCAGGCCAGGACTTCACACAGAGTCAGAACAATCTGAGGCACTAGTTCATGGACCCTGTTCCTACTCCCTTGGTCAGATTCTCTACAGAAAATCCGGAAACTGCATTTGTAATAAGCTCTCAGGCACACAGAGGTTAGACTAGATTAAATAAGAGTAGATTGTTTTAAATTATAGTTGCTTTACAATGCCATGTTAGTTTCTGCTGTACATCAGTGTGAATCAGCTATATGTATACATATATGCCTTCCATTTTGAGCCTCCCACCACCTCTCCCCAACTCAATCCCACCCCTCTACATCACCGCAGGGCACCAAGTTGAGCTCTCTGTCGCACTAGATATTAAACTGTTCAAAGGAGCTCTCTGCTATTTCACTCTCCCTGACCACACTTTCTTTCTGCCTAGAATGCCTGCCCAGCTCCACAGGATCAAGATTAGTGTTGGTTTTTTTTTTTCCATTCCCATGACTTGCAGTTACAAAACAGACCCACAGACATAGAGAACAGATAGGAAGCATACTTGATTGGTCCTGTTTATTGATGAGAATATTGAGGCACAGGAGAAGCAGCAGCTTAACCAACTCTAGTTTACTTTGGGGCAATTTAGTAAAAGTGCCCCTCTCTCTTATCTGGGTTTTTCATACTCAAGGCCTCACAACTAGACCATTAGAACATCTAAGCAACAGCATGAATGGGTTGTTTTTGTCATTGTTGTTCAGTCTTTAAGTCATATCTGACTCTTTGCAACCCCATGCACTGCAGTACACCAGATTTCCCTGTCCTTTACTATCTCCCCTAGTTTGCTCAAACTCATGTCCATTGAGTCGATGATGTCATCCAACTGTCTCACCCTCTGAAGCCCCCTTCTCCTCCTCCCCTCAATCTTTCCTGGCATCAGGGTCTTTTCAAATGTGTCAGCTCTTCATCAGATGGCCAAAGTACTGGAGCCTCAGCTTTGGTATCAGTCCTTCCAGTGAATATTCAGGGTTGATTTCCTTTAGGATTGACTGGTTTCATCTCTTTGCTGTCCCAGGGAATTTCAAGAATCTTCTTCAGCACCACAGTTCAAAAGCATGAGCTTTTCAGTGCTCAACCTTCTTTATGGTTCAACTCTCACATCTGTACAGGACTACTGGAAAAACTTTGGCTTTGACTATATGGATCTTTGTCAGCAAAGTGGTGCCTCTGCTTTTTAATACTGTCTAGATTTGTCCTAGCTTTTCTTCCGAAGAGCAAGCTCCTTTTAATTTCATGACTGCAGTCATCATTCACAGTGATTTTGGAGCCCAAGAAAATAAAATCTGTCACTATTTCTATGTTTTCCTGATCTGTTCACCATGAAGTGTAATATTAAATATTATAAATGAAAAATAAACTCCAAAGAATTTATTGAAACTTCCAGGACATGTTGATAAAACTATGAAGAATAATTTTCACTCTAAGTTTAACTCAGTTTAAGCTACTTCTGCCACCTGTAAACTTTGAAAATAGCTGTGCTTGCCATTTAGAGACTAAAACACATGGCCAATTTTTCAGTCCATTTTCCATCTTTTAAATTCTTCAGGAAAAATAGTCAACATTATTCCACTCTGTCACATCAGTGGCATTGGAGTAGAAGGAGATTTATATTTATAGGAAGATTTCATGCTCGGTGTATCTCAAAGTAAGATTCAAAGTCATAAATTAAGTAGAAATTATACTCAATTTAGATAAAAGTAATCTTGTTTCTTCTAGAGAGAGCAATGAGTGAGAAGATTTTATTCCCTGAAGGATTTTGCATTTTATAATCATCATGTTATCAGTTCTTAATTTGTTAAATTTATAGCACTGAGGAAGTTGACACTCTTAATAGTCAGAAATGTGTGCTTATTCAAGGAGCTTTATGCAGACCTGGTAATTTTTTTTCAATTTACTCATATTGAATAAATTTAATGTGTATTACTCTAATAAATAATTATTTCTGTCACTATATAAATATATATTTCTCTACCTTTATATGTGTAGGACACATCTTTAATATTTGTTTCAACAGGATGAAGCAATTCCCATTGCACAATTATTTAACTCATTGTATACTAACATCTACATAAATTGTCAAAATGCCAACCTGGATGAATATATAGGAAGAATGAATCCTGAGATGACCAACTGGCAAAGCTTTGCCATCACTAAAAATGCGGAACAGGTTTTGAGATGTTCAAGGTAGTTACATAGTGCAGGTATTTTTGTATTGATGTGCACTATTCCATCACCCATCCATGGTTCTTCTGACACAATGAATAACCCATGTAGAACATTGTGCTCTTTACAGAATGCTTTTACAATTCAAGATGTCAATCCTGTGAGTTAGGTAGCACTATCAATCTCTTTCACATGAGGAGTTTGATCTACAGAGAGAGACTGACAGATGCATCTAAGGACCCATTCAAGCTCCTAAGTCATAAACTGATGTTGGCACCTGGGACCTCTGACATCTGTGCTCTTTGCAAAGATTTTGCTGTTTATAAATGCTCTGTAACTGTGCTGCCTTACAAGTGTACCCAAACTAATGCTTGGCTTCAGGAGGAATATTTCATAATATGAAAGTCTCCTGGTTGATTGCCTACAAATGGAGGCAGAGAGGAGCAAAGAACCTGGGATAAAGCAATATAGTGAAACTTGGAAATCTTTCAACAATGAGTAATTAAACAGTTTCTTCTTGCACAATTTCAGAATTGCTCACATGGTATTTTTGGCTAAACAGATTAACTGCAGACAGGGAATGCATATCATCAATGACTCAGAAAAATAACCTGCTCCAAAAATCTTTCCATTTTTACAAACCAGAGCTTATTGAATCAGCTTTTGTGGTCATTGATATCCATGCAATTACTTTAAGTTCTTCACTTTTCATGAGACTTCCTGTTTTCAGAACATTTACAGGATGTTCTTAAAGCATTCATGGCAGGAAAGATCCTGGGTTTAATTTCCTATAGAGTCTTCAACCTACAGTTGGCTTAAGTAGCTTGTTCTGGATGGTAAATTTCCAAATCATGAAACATCCTTGGGTGAAACAAGAATTGAAAACTTTTAAATGAACATCTTCTGGTCAAGTGAATTTCCCTGGTACTGTCAGAAAGAGTTAGCTCCCTGCAAGTCAGATACCAGAAGAGCTCTTTTCATTTATTTTCTATCATCTAGCCAGTGTCATATTCATTTGGCTCATAGCGATAAGTGTGAATTAGCAATAGGTCCTCCACCTGTCTGACTATTCTGAAGTGTCAAATCTTATTTTATCATTTGGGTAGGTGTTAGAGATCAGTTCAATTATGTTATACATTTGGCACTCTTGTCATGTCCTTTCTCATTCCCTTGTGTAAAATTACTGAGAATAAAGCATTGCATACGAATATGACTTTGTATGTACAGTTAATTTTGATAGTGCTCTGTTCTCGCGACTCACCCATGGATACTGACCTGTAATTGTTAGTAGTGAGTTACAGACTACACTGCCATGCTTTATATAATATATGACAGAGACATAACTTTTTCTAACTGAAAAATACCATTTGACCATTAGGCCAGCAAATGGCAATTACTGTAGAAGCGCAGGTGACAACAATGATAGGAAATCGTTAACAATGACATTTGGGTCTAAAACTGTGTACTTTCTGAAATGTTTCCCTCAATTGAATAATTTCCTTCAAACAGAAAAAGACCAGCTAGGATGAACAGCTTGTAAATTTTCCTATTGTAGACTTAAAAATATGCACAGCCTGAAAGTTGAGAGTTCTGCTTTACTCCTCGGCAGTTTTTAGCACTTCAAGCCTAGGAGGCGGTATCTCAAGTGACCCTGCAGAAATCATCTGAAGATGTTAAGCAGCACCCGTGCACGGAGCTGCTCCTTCCAATTTTAAGGTCTTTAAGTATGACGTAGAGATCTTNTTGGCAGTTTTTAGCACTTCAAGCCTAGGAGGCGGTATCTCAAGTGACCCTGTGGAAATCATCTGAAGATGTTAAGCAGCACCCATGCACGGAGCTGCTCCTTCCAATTTTAAGGTCTTTAGGTATGACGTAGAGATCTTTACCTGCATTTGAAGCATAACTTTGCCATTCCTAGAACATACTGGGGCCATGATGGCTTAGTCATCCAATAAACAGAACTCTAAAAAAAGTGGAAGGTGTTGGAGGAAACCACAGACAGCANAGGAAATCGTTAACAATGACATTTGGGTCTAAAACTGTGTACTTTCTGAAATGTTTCCCTCAATTGAATAATTTCCTTCAAACAGAAAAAGACCAGCTAGGATGAACAGCTTGTAAATTTTCCTATTGTAGACTTAAAAATATGCACAGCCTGAAAGTTGAGAGTTCTGCTTTACTCCTCGGCAGTTTTTAGCACTTCAAGCCTAGGAGGCGGTATCTCAAGTGACCCTGCAGAAATCATCTGAAGATGTTAAGCAGCACCCGTGCACGGAGCTGCTCCTTCCAATTTTAAGGTCTTTAAGTATGACGTAGAGATCTTTACCTGCATTTGAAGCATAACTTTGCATTCCTAGAACATAATGGGGCCATGATGGCTTAGTCATCCAATAAACAGAACTCTAAAAAAAGTGGAAGGTGTTGGAGGAAACCACAGACAGCATCTTCAGATGGCTCCTGAAAACAGTAATTCCCAGGTCTCATGGTTTGTTAAGGTCCAGGACCACACTCTTCAATTTGGCTTTCTTTTTTCAAAGTGTATTTTTTTAAAATATTTATTTTAGGCTGCATTGGGTCTTACTTGTGGCTCTTCATTCCGATGCTTGGGCTTCTCTCTAGTTGCTGTGGAAAGGTTTAGTGGCTCTGAGGCATGTGGGACTGCAGTATCCCAACCAGAATTAAACCTGCATCCCCTGCACTAGGAGGAAGATTCTCAACCACTGGGCCACCAGGGAAGTCCCTTGTGACTTAGCATGCATGCACACAGGATATAGTTAGCACATGGAAGCTGGTCAGCTGTCTCTTGCCAACAGACTGACCTACCTTGAACCCAGAGCCCAGTTTTGAGTGTTTGAGGGAGTCACAGAGGATGGTGGCTCAACTGTGCTGCCAGGACAAAAGCAAGGACACTTGTTATGTCTCTACCCCCTTAAAACCCCCTCAAATATTAATTAAAATG
Source organism: Raphicerus campestris (assembly GCA_006410735.1). Classification (NCBI taxonomy): domain Eukaryota; kingdom Metazoa; phylum Chordata; class Mammalia; order Artiodactyla; family Bovidae; genus Raphicerus; species Raphicerus campestris. The sequence goes on along the minus strand of SJYW01040925.1, from coordinate 137,515 downwards.
GAAAACGTACATCAAACCAGTCTTTAACACAACTCTTATCCATATCTTTCCAGCTAAACCTCTACTAATAGATCAGTAGGATCAGCCAAATTGTACATTAAACAACCACCTGGAGATGAGAAGAGTGTTCAGGATGGAAGATCATTCTTAGGCTCAAAAATGGAGCCACTAAAAGAGTCACTTTAATGCCCTAGTCATCCTGTCTCTCTTCATGCCTTTCAGTTTGGTGATGCCTCTCTACTAGTTATATGCTTTCTGTCTATCATGCAGGCTTAATGAGTCATCATACAATTATTTAAACAGACTCTATTCTGATTTTCTCTCTAAATATAGGAGAACGCATCTCTCTCAATGACACAATATTGCCCTGTCTTTACCAACTGCCAAAACCATTATTCAAATGTTCATTACTTTATTCATTGCTCATTCATGGGGTGTCATTAGTAATAATAAATATCATTTTACTTAATCAGTCTTTAATTATGGCCATGTCTATCCTAGAAATGAAGCAATATTCACACACCCTTAAAAATTTATCTAGAACATTCACAAAAAGGCATTTTCTATGTTTTCACACAAATATTAAAAAAGTAACAGACTAAATGATGCCATCTTGCAGATGAAACCCTCAACTGTGTGCATTTTGTTTACTGAGGTAAACAGGAGCTCAAATCAGTCAATCCTAAAGGAAATCAACCCTGAATATTCATTGGAAAGACTTAT
>SJYW01040925.1:15717-106639 GCA_006410735.1 Raphicerus campestris | reverse complement strand
CCCCCCCCACCCAGGGTTGCCAGCTTGCGTGGAACTTCTCCTAACAAGCTTTGTGGTGAGAATTTTGACACTTTCACTCTGGTTCCTATTGGAAATACCACAGTATAAGCCTTCTGTGCAATATTTCAGCAATTGTCCTGCCAATTCAGGAATTATAGAAAGAAAAAGTTAGCCAAACACTCCCAGAATGTTAAAAGGCTTTAGTTTGAAAGTAATAGTCAAGCTGTAACTGCTCTCCAAAATCCCTAAATTGAAGATAAATATATCAGGAAAGAATGCTTTTAGCTGAAAGTAACAGAAAAATGGACTAACACAGACTTAAACAGGAGACATTTGCTGTTTACTTAACTTCCAAATTAGGTGATATTAGTAAATCATCCACAACTGGGAGGGCCACTATACAACGTTGATGCTATCAGTCTCTCCTCTCTATCACTTTAAGCCTCTGAAGCTTTTATGGAGACTGACTATAAATTTGTTGTCTAACTCAGACAACAATTGAGTGTGAATGGGGGTCAACTATCAGTAATTACAACAAGGTGAAGAAGTGAAAGTCATTCAGTCATGTCCGACTCTTTGCCACCCCTGGAATTCTCCAGGCCAGAATACTGGAGTGGGTAGCCTTTCCCTTCTCCAGGGGATCTTCCCAACCCAGGGATCAAACTCAGGTCTCCCGCACTACAGGCAGATTCTTTACTAGATGAGCCACAAGGGAAGCTCATTACAAGGGAAGTAATTACAATACTGATATTCTAATAATCAGTAATTATATTGTGGCAGGAGGATTCACCTGGGACTGCCTTAGACAAATCAGTACACATGGTTACACATACCCCCGCCCTCTTCGGGCCAGTTCCCTCATTGTCTCAAAGTGACTGCCACTGTTTCAAACATTGGTCCTATCACCATATTTAAATGTAAGAAGCAAGGGGTAGAAGACATAATAGCAAGCTTGCTTTCCAGGCTGGCTCTTTTTCAGAAAGAAGCTGCTTTCTTAGAGGTGCTCAGTAGATACCAGATACAAAGCTCCCGTCCCAGAGGGCACCTCCCCTGGAGAGTCCACGGGAGGCAAGGTGGGGATTAGCTTTTAGATGCACTGCTATTTCTTTGTGGTCTTAACAAAAGGCCTCACACTCCCAAACTCCATCCTGGCTGGGGGTTCGGGGTTCGGGGGTCCGGAGGGCAGGCTTCTTTATAGTCAAGAGCCACTGGTGAAGATGCTATTTCACTGCACCAAGAAACACCTAGAAGGACGGCCTATCTAAAGTAGTTGCGCAATGCAAGCCCTTGCAGAGGCAGCAGGTGACCACAGAGCTTTCTCCTTACAAAAGCTAAAAAATTAATATGAAGATGAATGGCAACATCAACAGAAGTTTTAAGCACTGGTCTTAAAGTGCTTAAAATCCAGAGCCTTAAAAGTCGAAGGAGTGGTTTGGGGCTCTGCGCGCATTTTCGTCTGCATCTCTGCACTCCTGGTGCCAGGCTCGTGGCCTGGATGCTGCAGAACCTCACAGTGTCTGCAAGCCTCTTCCAGACGCCGGCCTGCTGGCAAGTCCCTCGGTTCCGGAGACAGTCTCCCAACAGTGCTGACCATGGCAGAAAAATGTAAGAAGAGCATCTCTGCCCATGTAACAGGAGTAAAAGATATCAACTAAGGTGGGTCGCTCTAGCAACACGGGTGTCCTGGAGCCAGCGTGCACCTGCATCCAAAGCCACTGGGCGACTTAAGAGTGGGAAGCGCTGGTTGACTTCACCTCCTGTGAGTCACGCCCTACATCCCAGAGGACAGCCAGCTGTTTTCCTAAATCTGCAGCAAAGGGGCTTGAATCGTCCTGCTGCAAAATCCAGAAAAAAAATACTGCACAGCTAGGGTTGACAAAACACCTAAGCTTAGCCCAATAAGAAAACTAATAATTAATTTAAATGATCAATTAATTAATTAAATGGAAGCCAACGTAAATGTCTGTTATTTTCTAGTCTGGTTATAGCATTGTATGTTAAAATGATCACGTTCAAGGTGAGACAACCTTACTATTTTCAACTTGTGATACTTAGCTCATTATCTGATAAAAAATAATCTCAATAATAAGCTGTTATGAGGTCTGTGCTTGGTGATTCTTCAGGAAACAAAATGTTTACTAGACATTTATTCTATGAATTACAAACCTCTCTCTGTGCTTTGGATTTTGTCTCATTTGATTATCATAATCCTCATTGTTCTTTCAGTTCAGTCGCTCAGTGGTGTCCGACTCTTTGCGATCCCATGAATCACAGCACGCCAGGCCTCCCTGTCCATCACCAACTCCTGGAGTTCACTCAGACTCACATCCATCGAGTCTGTGATGCCATCCAGCCATCTCATCCTCGGTCGTCCCCTTCTCCTCCTGCCCCCAATCCCTCCCAGCATCAGTGTCTTTTCCAATGAGTCAACTCTTCGCATCAGGTGGCCAAAGTACTGGAGTTTCAGCTTTAGCATCATTCCTTCCAAAGAAATATCAGGACTGATCTCCTTCAGAATGGACTGGTTGGATCTCCTTGCAGTCCAAGGGACTCTCAAGAGTCTTCTCCAACACCACAGTTCAAAAGCATCAATTCTGCGGCGCTCAACCTTCTTCACAATCCAACTCTCACATTCATACATGACCACAGGAAAAACCATAGCCTTGATTAGACAGATCTTATTCGGCAAAGTAATGTTTCTGCTTTTGAATATGCTATCTAGGTTGGTCATAGCTTTTCTTCCAAGGATTAAGCGTCTTTTAATTTCATGGCTGCAGTCACCATCTGCAGTGATTTTGGAGCCCCCCAAAATAAAGTCTGACACTGTTTCCACTGTTTCCCTATCTATTTCCCATGAAGTGATGGGACTGGATGCCATGATCTTCGTTTTCTGAATGTTGCATGAAATTCTCCAGGAAAGAATACCAGAGTGGGCTGCCATGCCCTCCTCCAGGGGATCTTCCCTATCCAGGGGTCAAACTCAGATCTTCTACATTGCAGGCAGATTCTTTACCATCTGAGCCATCAGGGAAGCCCAAATATAGTATAAGTATTATTATTTTAATAATAATAAGGAAAAGTAGAAGCTGAGTCATGCAGAACCACTCAAGATGCAATTGACTCTGTCTGCTTCTAAAGTCCTGACACTTGGGCATCTCACACGGAATCCATGGCCTGTCTCTTATACACATCTTTCAGTCTTGCCTAGCATCTGGGTCTTTTCCAANCACTCAAGATGCAATTGACTCTGTCTGCTTCTAAAGTCCTGACACTTGGGCATCTCACACTGTTGGTAACACGGAATCCATGGCTGCACTGAGGATTTTTCCAGCATGCACTGCTGGGAGTGAGATTTCAAGACATTGTCCTCAATTCATCTAAGAGCTTCTATTCAGGGAGAGGGATGGGTGCTGGGGGGGGGGACAGACTGGGGGAGTGGGAGGGGTCATTTTATTCTCTTTGGCATCTCCAGCTCCCCACTGTTTGTAACAAACAAAGTACACCCGGGAAAATTAGTTGGCAGCCTTATAATAGAAACTCCGTGGGGTTTTTTGTTGTTGTTGTTTTTGTAGAAGTTTACCAAGATGAGATCATTTTTATTCTACCACTATAACTTTTGTTTGAGAAAAACACTAGCAAGTATCTCCTTCCAGAAACCTTGCAAATCAATCTGTGGAGTCACCGAAGCCCTGTAGCCATCTGTTACGCAGATGCAAGAGTTGTTTATTCATACTTTCCCATTCATCTGTCTTGTGTTTCCTCTTGTCCATGTCTCACTTAAGGTAAACAAAAACCTGTCAGAGTGTGACAAAAGCCAAGACCTGAATCTGCCTGAGCCCAGAAGGAGAGTATCTGTCAAGGGAGGGAGGGAGCACAGAGGGTGCTGGGCTTAGTCACTCGGTCGTGTCTGACTCTTTGTGACTCTATAGACTGTAGCCCATCAGGCTCCTCTGTCCATGGAATTCTCCAGGCGAGAATGCAGAAGCCGGTTTCCATGCCCTCCTCCAGGGGATCTTTCAGACCCAGGGATCAAATCCAAGTCTCCCACATTGCAGGCAGATTCTTTACTGTCTGAGCCACCAGGGAAGCGCAGCACAGAGGGTGAAGGCAAGAAAAACCCCCTTCTTACTCTTCCAAGACAGAAGGTCATTTAAAATTTCTGATTATATAGTCCTCCATGTCTGACCTTCGAAATGCCCTTTGGATGGCAAAAAAAAAACATTAGGAGTGTCATGCAAAGATTTCCAACACTATACTACTTTTCTATTATTTAAAAAATTACTGGTTCTTTTACCTAGGCAAAAAGGTTTGCTTCTGTAATTCAGAGAAGGAGTTCACGGAAATGCATAAGAGACCCAGGTCCCATCCCTAGGTTGGGAAGATCCCCTGGAGATGGAAATGGAAAACCACTCCAGTATTCTTGCCTGGAGAATTCCATGGACAGAGGAGCCTGGTGGGCTACATATAGTCCATGGGGTCACAGAGAGTGAGACACGACTGAGCGACTAACACTTTCACTTCACTTTTACCTAGGCAAAAAGTTTTGCTTCTCTAATTCAGAGAATGAGTTCATGAAAACGCATAGGTTTTCTAATAAAATAAATTATCAACACAGAAACCCTGGAGAAGATATTCTTAGTAATTTTCACCAGCTTTTCCTAATGATAATTTGAATCCATTCCCTCCAGTTAAATATCATTAGCGACAGAATAGCCAAAGCAAATTGAGTTAATCAAAGTGAAATTAATTATTCCACATACCTTGAAAATTTAGAATTTCTGTGATGGCCCAGAAGATAGAGAATCTGCCTACAATGTAAGAGACCTGGGTTCGATCTCTGGGTGAGGAAGATCCCCTAGACAAAGGAATGGCAACATGCCCAGTACTCTTGCCTGGGGAATTCCATGGACAGGGGAGCTTGGCAGGTCACAAAGAGTCAGATATGACTGAGCAACTAACACTTTCACTTTTTCAAAAAATTTAGAGGTAGGACTGACTTCAGGAAAGGCTTGATCAGGACTTAAGTAAAATTACTATGTTATGGCTTCTTCTGCCTTTCACCCCTGCTGCCCTCTGCATGCATCTCATTCTTATGTGTCTCATACANTTAATTAGATTTATTTTTTTATTTTTATTTTTTATTTTTAAGAAAAATACTTAATCGCTCCTTGACCATCTCTGCAACTGATTCATCCACTGACCAGTGGGGAGTGGTGCTTTCACTCTTTTAGGCAAGAAAACCTGAGGGCAGTTTCTGAAAGAGAACATCCTGAAAAGCTGCCTTGAGAAGGGATCCTGAAATAAGGAGTTCGTGTGTTAGTCACTCAGTCATGTCTGATTCTTTGTGAGCCCATGGGCTGTAGATCGCCAGACTCCTCTGTCCATGGGATTCTCCAGGCATGAATACTGGAATGGGTTGCCATTCCCTTCTCCAGGGGACCTTCCTTACCCAGGGAATGAACACAGGTCTTCCACATTGCAGGCGGATTCTTTACCATCTGAGCTACCAGGGAATAAGGAGAGAATAGGGTAAGTGGGAAAGAAGCACAGGCAGGAAGGTGAAGAGGGCAACGGTTTTGCACCCGTGAACACAGGCAGGCCTAATGATAGTAAAAACCAAACAGCGCAAACCTTGCCTTGGTATGCCTACCTCCCTTCCTACCACTGTCCTTTCCTGCTTTCTGGTACCTGCTTCTCAGGGTGGTTCTGTTCCAGTGGGCCTCAGCTTGGGTGAGCTTGCCCAGCCTACATGGGAATCAAAGAATGCACACTATTTTTTTTAAGTTTTTATTGGAATACAGTTGCTCTACAATGTTGTGTTATTATCTACTGCACAGCAAAGTGAATTAGCCATATAGATACTAGACCTAGAGACTGTCATACAGAGTAAAGTAAGTCAGAGAGAGGAAAACAAACATCTGTGGAATCTAGAAAAATGGTGCAGATAGAGAAGAAACGTATGGACAGCAAGAGGAAAAGGGGGAGTGGGATGAACTGGGAGACTGGGATTGACACATATACACTACTGTGTATGAAATAAGGGCTTCCTAGATGGTGCTGGTGGTAAGGAATCTGCCCGCCAATGCAGGAAATGCAAGAAACTTGGGCAGGTTACAGTCAACAGTGTCCCGAAGAGTCGGACGCAGTTGATCGACTAACACACTACTGTGTATAAAATAGATAACTAATGCACATGATATTTAAATTCCCTTTTTCTTCCATTTCTGTTCTTTTTCCTCCCTCCCTAAACGTCAGCTTCTACTCTGAATTTTTGTGGTATGATTGTATATGGATTTTGTTTTTGAAATTTACTTCTTCATTTTTTCTTTGAGGGAAATATAGATCTATTTCATTCCTTTTAACTGCTGTATAAAAACCTGTGGCATGACTATAAAACAGTATATAACCAGGGACTACTGTTCATCTCCCTAGTGAGAGATGTTTAGGTTATTCCCATTTTGCACTGCTGTGAACAGTGCTACGATGAATATTCATTTTCTTGTTTCCTATGCACATATTTGAGTGTTTCTCCGGGAAATGTACCTAGCAGCATAAGGAATGACATCCTAGGAATGACAGAAGGATGTGCATTTGCAGTTGTACTGCATATTGCCAAATTGCTCCTTAAGTGTTTGGACCAGTTTTCACTCCTTCCAGCATCACATGAGAACTATTTCCAGGCATCTTTTCATTCACTTGGTATTGTCATCCTTTTAATTTTTGTCCATGCAATGTATGTGAAGTGATAGCCTCATATTTTACATTGCATTTCCCTGAATAAGACGGCACTCTTCCATGTGGCTTAACCTTAAACAAATGCATTTATTTCTGTAAACAGTCTCTTCCCCCGCTGCTGCCCCATCTTCACTCAGTTCCCACGGTGATTTCCACGAATCCGGGTTACAGCAGTGGTCAGTTTACACTCAAGTGCTTCCTGAGGCCTCTGCCTCTCACTGCCCCAGTCTCTGGGATAGCAGCTGTCTAGCATCCTTCTCTCTAGATCTTGGTTGTAGCTCAGGAAATACTTAGAGAATTTAAATGCACACTAAATGTTTTCCTTCGCTTTTAAAATTGTATGTAATTTTTATTATTTTCAATCCTTTTCTTACAAGTTGCAGGTATTGTTTTGCCCTATAACTTTTCAATTTTTAAAATAAAATAAATTAATACCTCTTATGATATATTTGATATGATATGTTAAATTTTGTATGTCTTCTTTTTGGAATTATCTTCTGCAACATATGTGAGCATTTAATGTAATGAAAGTAATGGCCCTGAGAAGTCATCATTAAAGTGGAAGTCAATAAAAGAGAAATGCATAGGGACTTCCTTGAAGGTCCAGTATTTAAGACTCCACATTTCCACTGCAGAGGTCATGAGCTTGACCCCTTGCTGGGGAACTAAGATTCTACATGTGGTATGGGAAGAGAATAAAAAAAAAGGAAGGGGAAAAAAGAAATGTAAATTATGGTTAAAAAGAAAATGTAACTTTTCAGAATTGAAACAGTACCTATTCAACAGCCTATTTTTGTAAGCTGAATTATCTTAAGGTTAAATCATGGGAAGTGATATCTTTGAAATATGTGTTTAGCAATAGTAATTAATGCTTATGGAGAATATACTGCAGTGTACTTCTTCAGTGTTGTACATGCACTTCATCCTTATAACAAGCTTGGATGTTACACTTTTGTCAGCACCATCCCAACACTCTGGATTGTGAATCAAGGCACAGCATGGTGAAGTGCTCTGTCCAAGCTGTAGGGCTGGTTTTTCACCCACACGTCATTTCTCCAGGAGGAGCTGAGACATGAGTGATCAGCCAAGGCCACGACACATGTTGATCATAAGAGAAAACACCTGTGCGCTGCTCTAACATACCACATACCTGCTTTGTCTTTTGTTTGATTTTGATTATGATGGATTAGATATAATGAAGCTTTATCTATAGAGGAAAAAAAACCAGAGTATTCAATTGTGTGTTAAGGACTATTCACAAACTCAGGGATTTGAAGAAAGACTAGGATATATTAACAAAATCTTCCAATGGCTTCTTCTGAATTGCATCCTTAGAACACCATCTGCCTTTATGGAATGCATTTCAAGCTGAAAATCTACTTTCAAGCCAGAGCTATTCTCTAATATTTTTAAAACGAGCTTTTCTGAAGGAATCACTGTTCCAGGAATACATAGGTGTCCACACCTCAGTGAAGTAGCTATGGAAGATTATCTCCAGTGGAGAATGAGTAATGATAACACACAGGTCAGCCGAGAGTGTCCACCACGGGAAACATGGCTGGGGAGTCCACCGGGGGCCACAATACCTGGGCACCTGAGAGAACTGAGTGGAGCTGGGTTGGGGATAAAGCTTAACTCTTTTTATAAATAGAGTTTCATAATGAAATATTTAAGGAATGGCTCCTCTGGCAGCTGCTGGCTCTCATATGCTGAACTGGAATTAACTCAGTGCAAAATCTTAACAGTTGCCTTCAAGTTAATTCACCCCATGACTACACACCTGGGTGCCTGGGCAGAATTAATGTGTTCATGTACACCCTAGATTTTACAAAAGTGAAGTGTTTGAGCACATGTGGCAATCTAACAGACCTCCCCTCTAAATTCCAAGGCATCTAACTCTCCCTTGGTGGTGTTTAAGGGCATAGGCACATGAAATAGACCAAGAAATGGCATTAATTGAGTTTCAGCAAGTGAGGATTGTTTGCACATTTGACCTATTTACATCTAAGAAAATGGGGAGGGATTTTTTTCTCTTTCTATTTTATTTTTTAAATTATGCAAATATGATAACACATTTACAGGAGACTTGGAAAATACAGAACAAAGTTACATATAGTTCCACTACATGTTACAGTTATTTTTTAAGTGGATAAATTAGGATTTTTAGTTGAAGTTTCAATGACAAACTCAAAAATTAATAGAATCAATATATAGCAAAGCAGAAGGATGGAGTAGACGTGGAAAGCACCATGAACCAATTCAAAATAATTAGATTTATACAGTTTTCACACAACAGTAAGATAGGAGGGAAGATTATGTTACCCCATTTTACTAGTTAAAAATATCCAGGCTCAGAAAGATTCTCATTTATAACACATCTCTTCCCATTTTAGACTCTCTTTTCAAAGTGACTCACACATGCAAATAAATGCTGCCAGTGTTCTGTGCCCTGCATTCTGTAGTCTTCACCTTCTCACTCATCCCTCCAGGAAAGACGAAAACAAAACAGAAGTGAGGTGTACTTAGAAGCCACTCTTAGAAGGACTTTGGAGCTGTCAGAGAGGCAGAGGAAAGAAAGAAGCCAGAGAAGCACAGAGAGGTCCCAGTCGGGCCATCCAGAAAATTCTCCAAACCCCAATTTACCAAAAGGAAAAATCTCTCCCTCTTTGGCCCTGAGACTTTTATTTCCTTTTATTTTTCAGTTCAGAATTAGAATCAGAGTCCTGTAAATTTCGCAGTTTCAAATCCATAATAAATCCATGGGGTTTTATATTTTATATACCTGTATATTCATAGATCTCCTCCTCCAAAGAGCAAACAAACTTTGTCATTATTTTATAATATTTAATAAGCTCTTATTTCCTCTGATGAAGATGCAGAGACAAGTAGAAAAAGACCTACTAGTTTAGAAGGATTTTAAAGCACAATGCTCACGTTTATCAAGTATTATCACTAAGGAGGAATTGTTACAATCTTGTAGAATGTTAATCTGAAAATTATCTGCCCCCAATCAGTGTTCTCTATACTCACATTTTTATAAAAATTTGATTAGTTGTATAGCTCTATAAGAAAGAAGGGAATGGCACCCTACTCTAGTACTCTTGCCTGGACAATTCCATGGACGGAGGAGCCTGGTGGGCTGCAGTCCGTGGGGTCGCTGAGAGTCAGATACGACGGGGCGACTTCACTTTCACTTTTCACTTTCTTTTTTTTTTTTTCCAAGTTTGGTTATTTTAATGCAGTTTCATTGTTCAAGGTAGTATGGATATGTTGGAGAAGGAAATGGCAATCCACTCCAGTGTTCTTGCCTGTAGAATCCCAGGGCTGGGGGAGCCTAATGAGCTGCCGTTTATGGGATCACACACAGAGTCAGACATGACTGAAGCAACTTAGTAGAAGCAGCAGCAGCAGCAGCAGCATAGCTCTATAAAATCATTCATTATACTTAGTTTTCTGAGTATTTCAGCATTCTGGTCATATTTTATATTGAAATTCATCTATTAACTTGATTATCTAGAGAGAATTATTTTCCAAAAGTATAGCAAAGTAAAACCCATTTGCAAAATATACAAGCCAAAATAGATGAACTTTCTGAAAGCATTATTAAATATTGTTGGAGATGAGCAGAAAATGGAAAACTTAATGTTCGGACTGGATTGCTGAATTATTTTTAAACAAGTAGGGGTAGCATAAAAGCATGAAAGACGTTTTTATAAAGTGATTGGTTGGGGCTTGCCTTCTCCTGTGTCAGTCCCTGGAGCAGATGGATGGAAGGACTCTTCTCTTCCAAACACGTAACTGCCACACAATGAGAGATGTCAAAAGGATCCTTGGGGTCTTATATTAATACATACCTCAAAANGGAAGGTGAAGAGGGCAACGGTTTTGCACCCGTGAACACAGGCAGGCCTAGTGATAGTAAAAACCAAACAGCGCAAACCTTGCCTTGGTATGCCTACCTCCCTTCCTACCACTGTCCTTTCCTGCTTTCTGGTACCTGCTTCTCAGGGTGGTTCTGTTCCAGTGGGCCTCAGCTTGGGTGAGCTTGCCCAGCCTACATGGGAATCAAAGAATGCACACTATTTTTTTTAAGTTTTTATTGGAATACAGTTGCTCTACAATGTTGTGTTATTATCTACTGCACAGCAAAGTGAATTAGCCATATAGATACTAGACCTAGAGACTGTCATACAGAGTAAAGTAAGTCAGAGAGAGGAAAACAAACATCTGTGGAATCTAGAAAAATGGTGCAGATAGAGAAGAAACGTATGGACACCAAGGGGAAAAGGGGGAGTGGGATGAACTGGGAGACTGGGATTGACACATATACACTACTGTGTATGAAATAAGGGCTTCCTAGATGGTGCTGGTGGTAAGGAATCTGCCCGCCAATGCAGGAAATGCAAGAAACTTGGGCAGGTTACAGTCAACAGTGTCCCGAAGAGTCGGACGCAGTTGATCGACTAACACACTACTGTGTATAAAATAGATAACTAATGCACATGATATTTAAATTCCCTTTTTCTTCCATTTCTGTTCTTTTTCCTCCCTCCCTAAACGTCAGCTTCTACTCTGAATTTTTGTGGTATGATTGTATATGGATTTTGTTTTTGAAATTTACTTCTTCATTTTTTCTTTGAGGGAAATATAGATCTATTTCATTCCTTTTAACTGCTGTATAAAAACCTGTGGCATGAATATAAAACAATATATAACCAGGGACTACTGTTCATCTCCCTAGTGAGAGATGTTTAGGTTATTCCCATTTTGCACTGCTGTGAACAGTGCTACGATGAATATTCATTTTCTTGTTTCCTATGCACATATTTGAGTGTTTCTCCGGGAAATGTACCTAGCAGCATAAGGAATGACATCCTAGGAATGACAGAAGGATGTGCATTTGCAGTTGTACTGCATATTGCCAAATTGCTCCTTAAGTGTTTGGACCAGTTTTCACTCCTTCCAGCATCACATGAGAACTATTTCCAGGCATCTTTCCATTCACTTGGTATTGTCATCCTTTTAATTTTTGTCCATGCAATGTATGTGAAGTGATAGCCTCATATTTTACATTGCATTTCCCTGAATAAGACGGCACTCTTCCATGTGGCTTAATCTTAAACAAATGCATTTATTTCTGTAAACAGTCTCTTCCCCCGCTGCTGCCACATCTTCACTCAGTTCCCACGGTGATTTCCACGAATCCGGGTTACAGCAGTGGTCAGTTTACACTCAAGTGCTTCCTGAGGCCTCTGCCTCTCACTGCCCCAGTCTCTGGGATAGCAGCTGTCTAGCATCCTTCTCTCTAGATCTTGGTTGTAGCTCAGGAAATACTTAGAGAATTTAAATGCACACTAAATGTTTTCCTTCGCTTTTAAAATTGTATGTAATTTTTATTATTTTCAATCCTTTTCTTACAAGTTGCAGGTATTGTTTTGCCCTATAACTTTTCAATTTTTAAAATAAAATAAATTAATACCTCTTATGATATATTTGATATGATATGTTAAATTTTGTATGTCTTCTTTTTGGAATTATCTTCTGCAACATATGTGAGCATTTAATGTAATGAAAGTAATGGCCCTGAGAAGTCATCATTAAAGTGGAAGTCAATAAAAGAGAAATGCATAGGGACTTCCTTGAAGGTCCAGTATTTAAGACTCCACATTTCCACTGCAGAGGTCATGAGCTTGACCCCTTGCTGGGGAACTAAGATTCTACATGTGGTATGGGAAGAGAATAAAAAAAAAGGAAGGGGAAAAAAGAAATGTAAATTATGGTTAAAAAGAAAATGTAACTTTTCAGAATTGAAACAGTACCTATTCAACAGCCTATTTTTGTAAGCTGAATTATCTTAAGGTTAAATCATGGGAAGTGATATCTTTGAAATATGTGTTTAGCAATAGTAATTAATGCTTATGGAGAATATACTGCAGTGTACTTCTTCAGTGTTGTACATGCACTTCATCCTTATAACAAGCTTGGATGTTACACTTTTGTCAGCACCATCCCAACACTCTGGATTGTGAATCAAGGCACAGCATGGTGAAGTGCTCTGTCCAAGCTGTAGGGCTGGTTTTTCACCCACACGTCATTTCTCCAGGAGGAGCTGAGACATGAGTGATCAGCCAAGGCCACGACACATGTTGATCATAAGAGAAAACACCTGTGCGCTGCTCTAACTTACCACATACCTGCTTTGTCTTTTGTTTGATTTTGATTATGATGGATTAGATATAATGAAGCTTTATCTATAGAGGAAAAAAAACCAGAGTATTCAATTGTGTGTTAAGGACTATTCACAAACTCAGGGATTTGAAGAAAGACTAGGATATATTAACAAAATCTTCCAATGGCTTCTTCTGAATTGCATCCTTAGAACACCATCTGCCTTTATGGAATGCATTTCAAGCTGAAAATCTACTTTCAAGCCAGAGCTATTCTCTAATATTTTTAAAACGAGCTTTTCTGAAGGAATCACTGTTCCAGGAATACATAGGTGTCCACACCTCAGTGAAGTAGCTATGGAAGATTATCTCCAGTGGAGAATGAGTAATGATAACACACAGGTCAGCCGAGAGTGTCCACCACGGGAAACATGGCTGGGGAGTCCACCGGGGGCCACAATACCTGGGCACCTGAGAGAACTGAGTGGAGCTGGGTTGGGGATAAAGCTTAACTCTTTTTATAAATAGAGTTTCATAATGAAATATTTAAGGAATGGCTCCTCTGGCAGCTGCTGGCTCTCATATGCTGAACTGGAATTAACTCAGTGCAAAATCTTAACAGTTGCCTTCAAGTTAATTCACCCCATGACTACACACCTGGGTGCCTGGGCAGAATTAATGTGTTCATGTACACCCTAGATTTTACAAAAGTGAAGTGTTTGAGCACATGTGGCAATCTAACAGACCTCCCCTCTAAATTCCAAGGCATCTAACTCTCCCTTGGTGGTGTTTAAGGGCATAGGCACATGAAATAGACCAAGAAATGGCATTAATTGAGTTTCAGCAAGTGAGGATTGTTTGCACATTTGACCTATTTACATCTAAGAAAATGGGGAGGGATTTTTTTCTCTTTCTATTTTATTTTTTAAATTATGCAAATATGATAACACATTTACAGGAGACTTGGAAAATACAGAACAAAGTTACATATAGTTCCACTACATGTTACAGTTATTTTTTAAGTGGATAAATTAGGATTTTTAGTTGAAGTTTCAATGACAAACTCAAAAATTAATAGAATCAATATATAGCAAAGCAGAAGGATGGAGTAGACGTGGAAAGCACCATGAACCAATTCAAAATAATTAGATTTATACAGTTTTCACACAACAGTAAGATAGGAGGGAAGATTATGTTACCCCATTTTACTAGTTAAAAATATCCAGGCTCAGAAAGATTCTCATTTATAACACATCTCTTCCCATTTTAGACTCTCTTTTCAAAGTGACTCACACATGCAAATAAATGCTGCCAGTGTTCTGTGCCCTGCATTCTGTAGTCTTCACCTTCTCACTCATCCCTCCAGGAAAGACGAAAACAAAACAGAAGTGAGGTGTACTTAGAAGCCACTCTTAGAAGGACTTTGGAGCTGTCAGAGAGGCAGAGGAAAGAAAGAAGCCAGAGAAGCACAGAGAGGTCCCAGTCGGGCCATCCAGAAAATTCTCCAAACCCCAATTTACCAAAAGGAAAAATCTCTCCCTCTTTGGCCCTGAGACTTTTATTTCCTTTTATTTTTCAGTTCAGAATTAGAATCAGAGTCCTGTAAATTTCGCAGTTTCAAATCCATAATAAATCCATGGGGTTTTATATTTTATATACCTGTATATTCATAGATCTCCTCCTCCAAAGAGCAAACAAACTTTGTCATTATTTTATAATATTTAATAAGCTCTTATTTCCTCTGATGAAGATGCAGAGACAAGTAGAAAAAGACCTACTAGTTTAGAAGGATTTTAAAGCACAATGCTCACGTTTATCAAGTATTATCACTAAGGAGGAATTGTTACAATCTTGTAGAATGTTAATCTGAAAATTATCTGCCCCCAATCAGTGTTCTCTATACTCACATTTTTATAAAAATTTGATTAGTTGTATAGCTCTATAAGAAAGAAGGGAATGGCACCCTACTCTAGTACTCTTGCCTGGACAATTCCATGGACGGAGGAGCCTGGTGGGCTGCAGTCCGTGGGGTCGCTGAGAGTCAGATACGACGGGGCGACTTCACTTTCACTTTTCACTTTCTTTTTTTTTTTTTCCAAGTTTGGTTATTTTAATGCAGTTTCATTGTTCAAGGTAGTATGGATATGTTGGAGAAGGAAATGGCAATCCACTCCAGTGTTCTTGCCTGTAGAATCNTTTTCTCTTTCTATTTTATTTTTTAAATTATGCAAGTATGATAACACATTTACAGGAGACTTGGAAAATACAGAACAAAGTTACATATAGTTCCACTACATGTTACAGTTATTTTTTAAGTGGATAAATTAGGATTTTTAGTTGAAGTTTCAATGACAAACTCAAAAATTAATAGAATCAATATATAGCAAAGCAGAAGGATGGAGTAGACGTGGAAAGCACCATGAACCAATTCAAAATAATTAGATTTATACAGTTTTCACACAACAGTAAGATAGGAGGGAAGATTATGTTACCCCATTTTACTAGTTAAAAATATCCAGGCTCAGAAAGATTCTCATTTATAACACATCTCTTCCCATTTTAGACTTTCTTTTCAAAGTGACTCACACATGCAAATAAATGCTGCCAGTGTTCTGTGCCCTGCATTCTGTAGTCTTCACCTTCTCACTCATCCCTCCAGGAAAGACGAAAACAAAACAGAAGTGAGGTGTACTTAGAAGCCACTCTTAGAAGGACTTTGGAGCTGTCAGAGAGGCAGAGGAAAGAAAGAAGCCAGAGAAGCACAGAGAGGCCCAGTCGGGCCATCCAGAAAATTCTCCAAACCCCAATTTACCAAAAGGAAAAATCTCTCCCTCTTTGGCCCTGAGACTTTTATTTCCTTTTATTTTTCAGTTCAGAATTAGAATCAGAGTCCTGTAAATTTCGCAGTTTCAAATCCATAATAAATCCATGGGGTTTTATATTTTATATACCTGTATATTCATAGATCTCCTCCTCCAAAGAGCAAACAAACTTTGTCATTATTTTATAATATTTAATAAGCTCTTATTTCCTCTGATGAAGATGCAGAGACAAGTAGAAAAAGACCTACTAGTTTAGAAGGATTTTAAAGCACAATGCTCACGTTTATCAAGTATTATCACTAAGGAGGAATTGTTACAATCTTGTAGAATGTTAATCTGAAAATTATCTGCCCCCAATCAGTGTTCTCTATACTCACATTTTTATAAAAATTTGATTAGTTGTATAGCTCTATAAGAAAGAAGGGAATGGCACCCTACTCTAGTACTCTTGCCTGGACAATTCCATGGACGGAGGAGCCTGGTGGGCTGCAGTCCGTGGGGTCGCTGAGAGTCAGATACGACGGGGCGACTTCACTTTCACTTTTCTCTTTCTTTTTTTTTTTTTCCCAAGTTTGGTTATTTTAATGCAGTTTCATTGTTCAAGGTAGTATGGATATGTTGGAGAAGGAAATGGCAATCCACTCCAGTGTTCTTGCCTGTAGAATCCCAGGGCTGGGGGAGCCTAATGAGCTGCCGTTTATGGGATCACACAGAGTCAGACATGACTGAAGCAACTTAGTAGAAGCAGCAGCAGCAGCAGCATAGCTCTATAAAATCATTCATTATACTTAGTTTTCTGAGTATTTCAGCATTCTGGTCATATTTTATATTGAAATTCATCTATTAACTTGATTATCTAGAGAGAATTATTTTCCAAAAGTATAGCAAAGTAAAACCCATTTGCAAAATATACAAGCCAAAATAGATGAACTTTCTGAAAGCATTATTAAATATTGTTGGAGATGAGCAGAAAATGGAAAACTTAATGTTCGGACTGGATTGCTGAATTATTTTTAAACAAGTAGGGGTAGCATAAAAGCATGAAAGACGTTTTTATAAAGTGATTGGTTGGGGCTTGCCTTCTCCTGTGTCAGTCCCTGGAGCAGATGGATGGAAGGACTCTTCTCTTCCAAACACGTAACTGCCACACAATGAGAGATGTCAAAAGGATCCTTGGGGTCTTATATTAATACATACCTCAAAATAAGGCTTTGTTTATAAGTGGTCTGTGAACCTGAAGAAGCCAGCACAAGAGGGGAAGAAGCAGGGAGGAGAAAGGAAAGAGAGTCCGATTCCAGGCACAGTTCCTGTGATGGCCCCATCAGCACAAACAGGAACGTATAGGTACCCTGCCTTACACAGTATCTCTAGCACATAATGATTGATTTTATAAGTGAATTTTAAAATTTTTATTTTTTATACATGTTAGACCACTTTCCTTCTACTGAATGGTCTTTGGCAATATGTATAAAATTGAAGAACAGAATATAAGAAGACAGCTGTAAGTAGGTTGAGTGCGTAAGTCCCAGGGACTTTTAATGTGATTCATCTATCTTGTTTCTTGGGTCTGATTTATCAAGATTAATTTTAACCTGACATCTCACTTATTCAGAGTACACCGTGAATAAGAGTTCTAATTCAATTCAGAACTTTTGAGAAGGTGAATTTGAGCAAGACACTTATTGCCTTACAAGCCAAGAGCAAATTTATTGATCATCGTGCCCTCCAAACTCCACGTTAAATTCTATTACAGGCGCTTCTGCCATTCCATGTGGGAAAAATGCTTGAATCACTGAATCACACTAAATAAACTGTCTGGCTTGTGTGCAAACTTATACTTTGGCATCTTCTGCATAATCCAGTGAAGATCTGAACTGAAAACATAATTTCTTCTCTCCAGTTTTAATGATTATGTTTTCAATTTACCACCTGTTTTCAGGCACATTGTGAAATCTGAGGATTGATAGACCTGGTAAATCCACCTTCCCTGTTGTGGCAGGGGATTCGACTTCAGTTCACATAATGGTCTATCTATTGGTTGATCCATTATGGATCTCTGCTACACCTGATAAAATCACTAATCTCAGCTCTTGCTCAGCAGAGCATGCTGCTGCTGCTTGTCATTATCAAAAGCAATGAGTTCAGGTGAATTTTGTGACTAGTCACAGAGACCGACCCCTTCCAGGGACAATAAGGACTTTTGATGGCAGTGTGAAAATAGTCCAGCTCAACTGCTATTCTCTAGCTTAGTGACAAAATTAATATATTTCAGAATCACTCTTAATTATTACCCCAGAGACAGCTGTTCACTAAATTCACTTTTCCCTTGTCTTAATTTATTTCTCTGTAGTTAGCACTCAAATTTTTGATTTCAATATACATGAGAGCTCATTTGATCTAGTCAAGTATCTGGAAAATTGTTTTAAAAATAAAAATAAGCCCAATGTTTCTCTTTGTTTTTTAATTTCTAAAGTCACCACTTTTGTATTTGCAGCAGGTTATTTGAAAACAAATAACCATCTCCAGCTTGTTACATATTCATCCAAACAAGGTTTAGAATTGTTGACAGAACAATTACTCGGAACATTAGAGCCCATGGATGAGCAATTACTAAAATAAATGTCCAAAGAGAAATAAGGTAAAGATTTATAATGCTTTTGTCATAACTGTAAAATTAAAATAGGCACCCCATGCTTTTCACCATAGTCTAGTGGCAGCATTAGAAAATAGTGGAACAAGAAAAACAGCTTTTATTTTCCTGTAGGAACAGTGTTGTTTAATCAAGAATCTAACAGGAAGTAAATTACAAATGATAAATTGTCCTTTCTAAAAGTTTATATACGACTCTAAACATCTATGATAATTCATATATTATTATAATTCTGGGTCTACAAAATATATGTAACTATTTCTCCACTTCCATTATATACTGTGTTTCAGTATCCTAAAAATGTATATAAAGAGTTTTTAAATTATGCAAGTTTACTGTATAACACTTTGAGAAACATTAATAAATGTTCTCCTGGCATATTAAAGATAGATTTAAGTTCTTTGATCAGTCTTCCATTGAGAGATGGGACAGTTTTCCTTCCCCTTGCACTCAGATGATCCTACACCAGTTTAGGATTCATCCTTTAAAAGAGATCACAACTTCTGCCTCCATCTCTCGGAAGCTGCTGCCTTGTAAGAAGACTGACTACCTGCAGGAAAAATCCCATGGGAAATTCTGGAGAATAGTCAGAGAAGCAGAGAAGCTTAGTGAGTCCAGCCTTCCAGATAATTCTAGCAAGGTGGTTTGCATGAGAGCAAAGATATTATGGTGTCTCTAGCAACCTGTGCAATCCAGTATGGCAGCCACCATCCACAAGTGTCAATAGTCCAAACTGAGATGCACTGTAAGATAAAATTGGATTATCTTACATTGGATTAAAAAAAATAGCTGATTAAAATTTGTTAGATGCTTCAGTTCAGTTCAGTTCAGTTCACTCAGTTGTGTCCTACTCTTTCTGACCCCATGAACTGCANTTTTCCCTTGTCTTAATTTATTTCTCTGTAGTTAGCACTCAAATTTTTGATTTCAATATACATGAGAGCTCATTTGATCTAGTCAAGTATCTGGAAAATTGTTTTAAAAATAAAAATAAGCCCAATGTTTCTCTTTGTTTTTTAATTTCTAAAGTCACCACTTTTGTATTTGCAGCAGGTTATTTGAAAACAAATAACCACCTCCACCTTGTTACATATTCATCCAAACAAGGTTTAGAATTGTTGACAGAACAATTACTCAGAACATTAGAGCCCATGGATGAGCAATTACTAAAATAAATGTCCAAAGAGAAATAAGGTAAAGATTTATAATGCTTTTGTCATAACTGTAAAATTAAAATAGGCACCCCATGCTTTTCACCATAGTCTAGTGGCAGCATTAGAAAATAGTGGAACAAGAAAAACAGCTTTTATTTTCCTGTAGGAACAGTGTTGTTTAATCAAGAATCTAACAGGAAGTAAATTACAAATGATAAATTGTCCTTTCTAAAAGTTTATATACGACTCTAAACATCTATGATAATTCATATATTATTATAATTCTGGGTCTACAAAATATATGTAACTATTTCTCCACTTCCATTATATACTGTGTTTCAGTATCCTAAAAATGTATATAAAGAGTTTTTAAATTATGCAAGTTTACTGTATAACACTTTGAGAAACATTAATAAATGTTCTCCTGGCATATTAAAGATAGATTTAAGTTCTTTGATCAGTCTTCCATTGAGAGATGGGACAGTTTTCCTTCCCCTTGCACTCAGATGATCCTACACCAGTTTAGGATTCATCCTTTAAAAGAGATCACAACTTCTGCCTCCATCTCTCGGAAGCTGCTGCCTTGTAAGAAGACTGACTACCTGCAGGAAAAATCCCATGGGAAATTCTGGAGAATAGTCAGAGAAGCAGAGAAGCTTAGTGAGTCCAGCCTTCCAGATAATTCTAGCAAGGTGGTTTGCATGAGAGCAAAGATATTATGGTGTCTCTAGCAACCTGTGCAATCCAGTATGGCAGCCACCATCCACAAGTGTCAATAGTCCAAACTGAGATGCACTGTAAGATAAAATTGGATTATCTTACATTGGATTAAAAAAAATAGCTGATTAAAATTTGTTAGATGCTTCAGTTCAGTTCAGTTCAGTTCACTCAGTTGTGTCCTACTCTTTCTGACCCCATGAACTGCAGCATGCCAGGCCTCCCTGTCCATCACCAACTCCTGGAGTTCACTCAAACTCACGTCCATTGAGTCGGTAATGTCATCCGGCCATCTCATCCTCTGTTCCCCTCTCCTCCTGCCCCCAATCCCTCCCAGCATCAGAGTCTTTTCCAATGAGTCAGCTCTTTGCATGAGATGGCCAAAATACTGCAGTTTCAGCTTCAGCATTAGTCCTTCAAATGAATACCCAGGACTGATCTTTAGAATGAACTGGTTGGATCTCCTTGCAGTCCAAGGGACTCTCAAGAGTCTTCTCCAACACCACAGTTCAAAAGCATCAATTCTTTGGCATTCAGCTTTCTCCACAGTCCAACTCTCACATCCATACATGACTGCTGGAAAAGCCATAGCCTTGACTANTGGATCTCCTTGCAGTACAAGGAACTCTCAAGAGTCTTCACCAACATAACAGTTCAAAAGGATCAATTCTTCGGTGCTCAGCTTTCTCCACAGTCCAACTCTCACATCCATACATGACTGCTGGAAAAGCCATAGCCTTGACTAGACAGACATTTGTTGGCAAAGTAATGTCTCTGTTTTTGAATATGCTGTCTAGGTTGGTCATAACTTTCCTTTCAAGGAGTAAGCATCTTTAAATTTCATGGCTGTAATCACCATCTGCAGTGATTTTGGAGCCCCCAAAAATAAAGTCTGACACTGTTTCCACTGTTTCCCTATCTATTTCCCATGAAGTGATGGGATCAGATGACATGATCTTTGTTTTCTGAATGTTGAGCTTTAAGTCAACTTTTTCACTCTCCTCTTTCACTTTCANAGTAGTGTTTCACAATGTTTTAAGGCTGATATACAAAGAGTTTACTGGAAACTGACTATATCTCAGAATAATAAAAAGCATACATGTTGAAAAAATAATTTACTTCATGCCCTCTGAACTTTCAGGATAAAGGGAAGTCAGCTGGAGAAGGGAATTGTGAATGTGCTTCAGTGGATCATCATGCTAAATGCTTTGTTCTCTTCTTTTGTTTTTGACAGCCTCTAAGGAAAATATGTCAAAAATATTACCTAACAAATCCCTAACTGAGGTGTTTATAATTCACTATAGTTACTTCTGAATGAGCAAATCTGGTCTAACAACTTCTTATTAAATTCTAAGTTTGCTAACAACAGCCCTCAACTAGTAATGTTTAATTTTTTATTTAAAAATCTCTTGCTATCTCTTGCTTCAGACCTGTCTTTATAAGTTTACTTCACTGATTATACATTTATTTTTCAATTAATAATTGACTGTCTTCTGACATTTCTGATGGATCTGAAAATCTTGTAGATGTATTTATTGTCTTTGCCCACTTGCTTCCCAGATGATAAAAGGAGTTCAGAGGGATTTAACTATTTCCTTCCAAAATGGCAGCTGGGATCAAATAAATTTCTGGTTCTGGAAAGCATTTGGCAGATTGGGAATGACTCATTTGTTTCATGATGCAAAAGTCAATGCAATGCTGACAGCATAATAAACTTACCTTGTGGTTTGATAGACTTGGGAAACCCTTCTCAACCGCAAAACATAATGGTCTTATCTTCCAGCTTCACCATTATCTGCATTATTTAAACAAAAGATTTAACTTACTGTTGATTTTATCTTTTTATGATGTAATTCTACATCAAGTACCCTTTTAACAGAGACAATAACCACTTATTAAGTTTTATCTATAGGGTAAGCACCTGGAGAAGGAAATGGTAACCCTCTCCAGTATTCTTGTCTGGAGAATCCCCTAGGCAGAAGAACCTATAGGGCTTACAGTCCTTGAGGTGGCAGAATCAGACACGACTGAGCCTGCATACACACACGCAAGTGCAGAACAAAAGACTTTTAAGTCATTATTGTTGACTTCTGTGACAGTAATACCAGGGGATATCACTATTATCCCACCTGGAGGTGAAAAAGCAGTGTCAGAAAGGTTAAGTCATTCACCCAAAGCCACATAGCTGGAAAGTGTCTGTGACTCCAAGTTACCAGACTAGTAGGCATCACCTGGTCTCTGCATCTCAGCCGGGGCAATGAGAGGGCCCTGCTGTCCAATCTCAGGAGTGACCAGGCTTCTGAAATTGGATCTCTGTAGATATATCTTTTGGTTCTCAGGCCAGAGGACAGCCAGACTCTGTTCTAGCACCGTGTGTTCTCATTTTCTGCTGTTGGGTGGTCCTGCCTGTTCAGGACCTCCGCACACTCTGCCCAGTCTCCAAGTCAGTGCAATTGCTTTGTCTTCTTTTTGCCTAATTTGAGCTTGTATCTATAGTCACACTCCAGTATACTGGGGGCTTCCCTGGTGGCTCAGATGGTAAAGAATCTGCCTAATTATTTAATGTGGGAGGCCCTAGTTTGATCCTTAGGTTGAGAAGATCCCCTGGAGGAGGGCATGGCAACCCACTTCAGTATTCTTGTTTGGAGAATCCCCAAGGACAGAGGAGCCTGGTGGGCTACAGTCCATGGGGTTGCAAAGAATCAGACATGACTTAGCGACTAACAGTTTCACTTTTATGTGTCATAGTCCTGCCTGGAGAAGACCTCTGGAGGCCTGGAAGCCCTGACACTGACTCCAGACTTTGCCCCTTCCTTTCTGCATCATGTTGAACAAGCCTGGCTTCTCCTGGGGCCATACTCACTCCCGCCGATGCCCTCATCCTGTGACCAGTCATTGCTTGTTATCTGGGTGTTCAAAACTTTCCCAGGGCTGCCACATGACATTAATTCTCTTACTTTTCAGTTTGGTTTAACTCCTCACATAAGCTCTGTTGATAAGACAACCACAAAGGTGAATATGCTCTTTTGTAAAACTATAGTTCAAAAGTTATGATTTCCCACCTTCCTAATCAAGAGCTCTCACACCTCATCAATATTTCCTAAGAGAGAACTGGCAGTGTGGTCTCTATGGGCAACATCTGGGCTGCATGAAGACAGGGATCTTTCCTTTCATCCTCTGTCACCCTCTTCTCCTTCTGTCCTCAGTCTTTTCCAGTATCAGGGCCTTTTCCGATGAGTCAATTCTTCACATCTGGTGGCCAAAGTATTTGAGCTTCAGCATCAGTCCTTCCAGTGAATACTCAGTGTTCATTTCCTTTACGATTGACTGGTTTGATCTCCTTGAAGTCCAAGGGACCCTCCAGAGTCTTCTCCAGCACCACAATTCAAAAGCATCAATTCTTTGGTGCTAAGCCTTCTTTATGAGACCTAGAATATGCCTAAATCTTAGGGTGAACCCCTTTCAGGTTCTAGAGTGAGTACCCTCGCTGTATTAGAATAGTTCCAATCCAACAATCAGAAAACATTTTTCAGACAAAAGATACCCAAAATTATTATCTTCCAGTTAAAGATAAATAAAATTACTCAGGTAATAATTTGTAATATAACTAGAGGGCCATGTCTGGAATGATCTCTGAGACAGTTACATTTTACTGACCTGTTAAAAAGTTACATTTCACTCACTCTGAGTTGTGAGCAGTTTCAATCCAGCCTGTCTTTATTAATGAAGGAAATAAGCTTTCCTCTAGCTGGCTTTCATGTACCTGCAGACACACAGGTAGGCAGACAGGCATATGGTTGCTACAGGTGACTGCTGGTGTTTTCTTCTTAAAGCTTAACTGTTTTGTTTTAAATGTTTGCAGGATTCTCTTTTATTGGAATTCTTCAGTCTGATCCTTCCATTGGCACCATGTTCCCTCTTTCATTTAAACTTCAAGAGAATTAATTTCCAGGTGATAAGGAAATTGATCCAGAACTTCTAAGCACTGTATTTCCCACCTCCTCATGGACCTGGCACGGAAACATACACACACACCACGCAGACACACACACCACGCAGTTGTCATTTTGCTGTTTTTCTGTGAGAACCTGTTATTTGGCTCTCACACTGCAGTGGGTTTCTTATGTAACCTTAGTGGATTATGTAACATACAGAAAACTATTACTGCCCCCAGAGAGACAAAACAGTCTCTTTTCATCTCCACCTGGAAGTCTAACCTGAGGGTTCATGATGTTCCTCTCTCAGCTCTCTCAGTTTTCTGTGCAACATCTACAAATAGGATCTCTACTGTTGCAGCTCAACTCGTACAAAATTTCAAAATTAATTCTCTAAGCTTTTTATTTCACAGAACTTGTCTCTATCATGATTTTGTGAATACTTAAAATGTCAAATATTATCGTTAAAATTTTAAGTAAAAGAAATACTTAAAAAACACAAAACTAGTAAGTCAGATCAATCTGATAATCATTTTTATCCTTTGTTTGAGTTGGCACGTGAGTCTTGGAGATGGTTTTCCATCTTCCCACTCTCCCCAGGATGCAGTTCATGCTTCAACTTCATCCAGCATCTTCCCTAGACTGATCTGGGTACATCTTGCCTGGCCCAGGTGATGCCCAGGGAACCCTTGCATAGAATATAACCAGACTTTCGGAGATGAACACAAAGTCCTCTCAAACCCGGCCTCACAAAACTGCTCCCTCCCTCCCTGTCTCCTCCTCCCTCACCTTCCCCACGTCTGTAAGACATGTTTCGTTGCAAGTGGCCCCTCCTTGCTCCACATGGTGGAGTCCATGCCAGGGCAGAGCCAAATTTGAGAAATATTTCTAATAATTAGTGCATCTCTGTTTCTATCCCTTTTTAAACATCTCCAACTTCCCTCTTCTCATATTTACCCCCAAAGATTCACTTCTCACTTTCAATAGACCATAGCGCCTCACTTACTTTCCAGGGCCACATTGTAAGCCATGTATGACTGGCTGTCATGCACAGTCTATTATCATTGGATACCAACCTTAGAGCAAGATTCCATTCTGTTCTTTGTTTGCTTGTTTTCAATTTCCAAAATAGAATTCCCTCCACTTGGAAGAATCAATGCACTCATTAGACATCCTCACACCTTGGTCTTTCTTCTTGGCTTTCAGCAGTCAAGAGCTCCCCATTCCCTTAAGACTCTTTTTAAATTGAGCCCCCCAGTTTTCCAGGCAACAAAGAGCAAATTTAATTTGCCCTTTCTCTCCACTCTGCATACACATGAGCAATGACTATCTTTCTTTTTTCATTTTTATTTTACATTGAAACATAGTTGATTAAGAATGCTGTGTTAGTTTTAGGTGTACAGCAAAGTGACTCAGTTATACACACACATGCCTCTATTCTTTCCCAAATTCTTTCCCATTTAGATTATTACAGAATATTGAGCACAGTTCTCTATGCTATACAGTAATTCCTTGTTTGTTATCTATTTTAAATTGATTTATTTTTTAATTGAAGGATAATTGCTTTACAGAGTTGTGTTGGTTTCTGCAAACATCAACACGAATCAGTCATAGGTATACATATGTCCCCTCCCTCTTGAACCTCTCTCTCATCTCCCTCCCCATCCCACCTCTCTAGGTTGTTACATAGCCTCTGTTTGAGTTCCCTAAGTTGTACGGCAAATTCCCACTGGCTATTTTACATATGCTAATGTAAGTTTCCACTCAGTTCTTCCCATACATTCCACCCTCTTCTTCCTCCCCCTTCTCTGTCTATATGTGTTCTCTATGTGAGCAATGACTATCTTCCAGTGAGTGCATGCCCAATACAAGGTATGACCTAGATTCTTAAATCATTGCCTCTTTCCCTTCTTGAAACTACTCCAAAGCAAGAAGGAAAATAAGAAACAAAAATTGTATTGAGAACTAAATTAAATTCTTATAATAACTGCACTTTAAATATAAAGATAGGAAATTTCAATATAGAAGAATGTTAAACACATGCTATATACATGCTAATCAAAAAAAAAAAAAACTTGTATAACTCTAGTAATATTAGATAGGCTAGAAAATCTTCCAGAAATAAAAAGCATTATTTCAAAATAATAACAGAGTAGGAAAACTAAATGATCCTAAATTTTCATGCACTGAAGATATGAAATAAAAATTTTAAAACTAAGAAAGTGGAAATAAACAATCATGATGAAAAATTTTCAGTTCAGTTCAGTCGGTCAGTTGTGTCTGACTCTTTTTGACCCCATGGACTGCAACACACCAGACTTACCTGTCTATCACCAACTCCTGGAGCTTGCTCAAACTTATGTCCATCAAGACTGTGATGCCATCCAACTATCTCATCCTCTGTCATTCCCTTCTCCTCCAGGCTTCAAACTTTCCCAATATCAGAGTCTTTTCCAATAAGTCAGTTCTTCGCATCAGGTGGTCAAAGTATTAAAAGGAGAAGCAACTAATAAATAAGAGGAAGGTTTGAAAAATACACTTAACAAATGGAATTCTATCCATTTAAAAAACATTGAGACCAATGACTATAGAGCACATATTTTTTCAAGTAGACATGTTTATCAAAATTGATTGTATGTGGGCTCAAAAAACAAATAACAACAAATATCAAAGAAGTGAAATTTGATCACTTGTGATTTCGGGCCACAGAGGATTAAGCTAGAAATCATTTGTTAAAGATAAAAATTCACCTCACCCCGTCCAAAAATAAACAACACTCTTCTGTATAACCTATGGGTCTAAATCTATGTAGAAATTATAATGAAATAAAACATATATTCAACCAAATGATAATGAAAGTAATACATATCAATATTTGTGAGATACAAACAAACCCCTCTTACAGGGAAATTAACGGTCATCAGATAAGAAGAAAGCATAAAAATCAAATATCTAAGACTTTTTTTTTTTTTGCAAAAGCAGCTAAGTCAATGAAAAGAAAGTAGGAGGAATCACTTTGCTGTATACCTGAAACTAACACAACATTGTAAATCAATTCTACTTCAATTAAAACAAACAAACAAAAAATGCACACCAGAGTTGTGTCAAGACATGAAAATAGTGGCAGGACAAGCAGGGGCCACCACAGTGTTGTGAAGTGACTGTCCTCCAATTAAAATAAATGAATAATTTTTTAAAGTTATTCCATATAGCATTTTTGCAAAAACAAAACATTAGGAGCAATTCATGTGTCCATCTATAGGTAAATGACTACATATGTAACAGTGCAGCCATAAGATAAAATTTCAAATTAAAAAAAAAAGAATTAGAGAATTCATTGCATATCATTAGAGAAGGATCCTCAGGATAATGCTATTGTTAAGTTAAAAATCAATTGCAGAAGAACATTTATAATATGCTGTCATCTGTGTAAAAATTGAGGAAGGAAAAGGAATGTTGATATTCCTTTGCTGATATGTTGATATTGACTTTTACATACATGCAAATATCTCAGGAAAGATGAAGAAAAAATTACAAAGACAGAGGAGAAAAGCAGGAGAGATGGCCGGGAAACAGAGAGGGGAAGGAGTCATTTCTATTCCTTTCTGTCCTTTTTCGTATTTGAACTGTGACTTCCTTATCTGTGTATCTAGGTAAACTGTAAATCATTCTGACCAGCATTGTATGGAAGATGATGAATATGCTGTATTCAGGAAATAAAAGACCCCATCGTTACCAGGATGCACTCTCCCAATAGGACTGCCTGGAAGTGATAACAAAGGATTGGTTCTTGTCTCATCTGCATAGTAGAGCACCCCTGAGTACAGGAGATGAGAGACAGCACAGAGAGCACAAAGCACCAGCTAATTATTGTCATCTGTGACATACTGGGGCTTGGCACACACAGAGGCACAGGAACGTGGAACAAAGAGCACACAGGCTATCTGGGCATTTCTGGGACACATGAAGTGTGNCTGTGTAAAAACTGAGGAAGGAAAAGGAATGTTGATATTCCTTTGCTGATATGTTGATATTGACTTTTACATACATGCAAATATCTCAGGAAAGATGAAGAAAAAATTACAAAGACAGAGGAGAAAAGCAGGAGAGATGGCCGGGAAACAGAGAGGGGAAGGAGTCATTTCTATTCCTTTCTGTCCTTTTTCGTATTTGAACTGTGACTTCCTTATCTGTGTATCTAGGTAAACTGTAAATCATTCTGACCAGCATTGTATGGAAGATGATGAATATGCTGTATTCAGGAAATAAAAGACCCCATCGTTACCAGGATGCACTCTCCCAATAGGACTGCCTGGAAGTGATAACAAAGGATTGGTTCTTGTCTCATCTGCATAGTAGAGCACCCCTGAGTACAGGAGATGAGAGACAGCACAGAGAGCACAAAGCACCAGCTAATTATTGTCATCTGTGACATACTGGGGCTTGGCACACACAGAGGCACAGGAACGTGGAACAAAGAGCACACAGGCTATCTGGGCATTTCTGGGACACATGAAGTGTGGGCACAATAGACGTGAAGGGGTGGGCGAAACCAGGCCATGGGGGACTTTGGATGCAAAACTTGGCGTGCACTGCGTGGTTTTCCATGAGGCGAAGAATATGTGGCAGGACACGTTTCCAGGGCAAACTTAAACTTGGCCCCTTTATTCTATCATTGTTTATGCATAAATGCCATGTTTTCATCCTTTTGACAGACATGCCTCCAGAGGTCATAAAATAGCTGCCTAGGTGGCCAAATGCTTTGAATGAATTGCCTATACTTTTCAAGAGTACTGCCAAAGAATAAAAACTCCAGGAATAATTTTCTGACAAAAATATTTTGAAGCTATACTGGAAAAAAGTCCAGAGCATCAGGGTTGAGGAATCGCTGTAAGTAAGAATCATGGTCCGACCTCGATATTGTATTTCTTGGTGCTGAGCAATAGTTGGATAAATTAATAAGCATTTTAATATGAAGAAGGTCATCACAGAGCACTGTCTTATCCTTTGCACTTCTGTAGAGAGCATTTCCGGATAGCATTTCTGAAGAGCGTCGGACTGTCTTCTTTTTCAAGTGAAGATGAAAAGATGTAAGAGACTCAGTGGCACTTTCTCAGGCCTGCTGACTCATCACCTTCCATGTCCAGGCATTTGTGTAATTTGGATAGACATGACCAACCGCAAGAAACATAAAAATGAGAGCTGAACACAGTGAGACGTTCCATCAGGAAGGGATTTGTGAAAGAAAGAGGAAGAGAAGGGAGCAGCCATCAAAGGGTGTTGGTCACGGCAGCTTGTGCCAAGGTCAGCCTGTGTCCTCTGTCTAAGGGCCGGGGGCTCACCCATTCCAGCCCTGGGTAGTAGGGAGGCAAGAATGGGCCCTCTGAAAATATTCCAAGAAGCTAAGTCCCAGGGAAAATTCACATGCTGACTTGATGTGACAAATACATGTGAGTTTTTTCAACAACAATGTAAAGACCATCAGGACATGTTTGGCAGATTCCTCTGGCTTTCCAGACCTCAGAAAGGAAAGACAGGCAGCAGTGCTGGATTGAGTTTTCTTTCCAGGATGTGTAGGCATGGCTGCAGCAGAGGGAGCAAATCACAGCCCCGCCAGAGTGCTCACTTCAAGATATGGATCAGACGATGGTTGAAAGTTGCTGTGAAGGTGAAAATGACCTTCAGGCAGATTTCCAAGAGGGTTTTGTAACCAGCTCCCCAGACTTCCAGCCTGATAAATGGGTCCCTGTAGTGGTGTCCCTGGTCACTGAAAGGCAGCTACCATCACGGTTCCTCTGTTTGGACCCAGCAGTGACCTTCTGGCAGCATCACAGCCTGGAGCGGCCTTCATGCATAGAAATGGACCAGACATTTATTCACCTACAATAGTTGTCTGCGGAGTTAATCCTTCCAAAAATAGGTCAGCATCTTCTCTCCTTATCTCGAGATTAACTCCACAGCAACTCAGCTGGGAAAAGCTTTCTAGAACCAAATGCACTGTTTCTGTTCCACGGTCCCTTTTGTTACTGGACACACTGGCCTGAGTATGTGGGTGCAGGGAAATCCGGTTTTTCATTTGGGTTTATTCTTTACAATTAAAGGACCGTTTCCTTGGCCTTATTCTTAGTCTCCACTGCTCAATTCAAGCGCTTAGTGGGAAAAACAAGCAAGGGGACAGTATGGGCAGCCAAGGCAGTTTATGACCTCCCAGAGTCTGCTGACCAAAGATGGACTCAGAATTGCACCCCTCCTCCACACACCAGCTAAGCCAGGGCTGCCCCATTGCATCCTGCCAACAAAACCCCACCGCGGCCACTCCTGACTTCAAAGGCTCTGTGGATTCAAATCCCAGAGGCTCAGCAGCACATTCAGCAATTTTGTCAAAAGATCTTTCTTTTCCTTCTTTAAATCCTTGAGATTGCAGATTGTAGTTCTCCCTGCTCTACTTCTTTCGTCTGCACCAACAAAAAGTGCTCAGTCCTGAGGGACACTCCTGCCTTTGCTGGGAGGATAAGCAGAGAAGTGGGAGATGGGTCAACAGGCAAAGGGAAGGAGCCGTGAGAAGCATGGAAGGATGTTCAGCCCACATACACAGTAGGGCAGGTGCAGGAGGCAAGGGTGGTGGGGGAAGGCGGGGGACTTTTATCTTAAGGGGAAGCATGGCCCACCATCCACAAAGGTAGTTCAGTTCAGTTCAGTCGCTCAGTCATGTCCAACTCTTCGCGACCCCATGAATCACAGCACGCCAGGCCTCCCTGTCTATCACCAGATCCTGGAGTTCACTCAAACTCACATCTATTGAGTCAGTGATGCCATCCAGCCATCTCATCCTTTGTCGTCCCCTTCTCCTCCTGCCCTCAGTCTTTCCCAGCATCAGGGTCTTTTCAAATGAGTCAGCTCTTCGCATCAGGTGGCCAAAGTATTGGAGCTTCAGTTTCAACATCAGTCCCTCCAATGAACACAGAGGACTGATCTCCTTTAAGATGGACTGGTTGGATCTCCTTGCATTCCAAGGGACTCTCAAGAGTTTTCTCCAACACCACAGGTCAAAAGCATCAATTCTTCAGCGCTCAGCTTTCTTCACAGTCCAACTCTCACATCCATACATGACCACTGGAAAAACCACAGCCTTGACTAGATGGACCTTTGTTGGCAAAGTAATGTAAGCACAGGGTAAAATAAGCATCATCACTAATATCCTATGACACTTCAAAAATCAAGTTACTATGGTATGTTCTAAGATGAAGAATAAATTCAAAGCAAGAGAGTCTTGAATTAGCACTTTCTGGAGAAAATCTCTCTGTAGCAGTGCTGATACAAAAAGTTTTACAGAAGTTAGAATCACATAAAGGACATCTCTTGCTCTGGGACTCCAAGATCTTTCCACTATGTTCTCCCTGTTGTAGACTCTTTGTCGTTGTTTAGTTGCTCAGTCGTGTCCAACTGTTTTGCAGTCCCATGGACTGTATGTAGCTCACCAGGTTTCTCTGCCCATGAGATTTTCCAGGCAAGAATACTGGAGTAGGTTATCACTTTCTCCTCCAGGGAATCAAACCCCTATCTCCTGCATTGGCAAGTGGATTCTTTACCACAGAGCTACCAGGGAAGCCCTATAGACTCTTAGCCTTCTCTTAATCCAATGTGACTAGTAACCATTTTCTCAATGGTGAAAACAAGAATCTCACTGCACTTTGATCAAGGTGCCCATTAACTACCTCTGACTTTGTGCTTCTCCAGGACCAAGTCACTCAAAGGCATGAGTTGAATACAAGCCCAAGACTTCAGGGTAGCAGAGGTGACTGTGGGTGCTTAGAGGTAGTTATGAACTCCCCAACGCTGGATCTGTTTCAAGATATGTTTATTCTATGGTGCTAAGTATATTTCAAGCATCTGCTTAGATCAACAGTAAAAAATGTGGTATTAAACTATTTAGAAAATTCAAGTCACATCACAATAAAAACACCAGTCAAATTCAGCAAATATGACAATCAGGGAACTTGGATGCTACTCAAATTAATCCTACATTTAACAGTGATGGCACATGTTCGAATTGGGTGCCAAACTAATGAGAAAATATTAAATTGAGGCATTTAAGGGGCTTTCATGGTCCAACTTTGATTGGATATCCAGCAATTAAAAATGACAAGTTATTTCCATGTCTGTGCACCATTTCCATTTTTTTCTGCATACTTGATTATGGCCAATTTTTAGACAATATCTACACACTAGAATTTCCAAGTTGCTCCATGGTAAAAAAAAAAAAAANATTTGATCACTTGTGATTTCGGGCCACAGAGGATTAAGCTAGAAATCATTTGTTAAAGATAAAAATTCACCTCACCCCGTCCAAAAATAAACAACACTCTTCTGTATAACCTATGGGTCTAAATCTATGTAGAAATTATAATGAAATAAAACATATATTCAACCAAATGATAATGAAAGTAATACATATCAATATTTGTGAGATACAAACAAACCCCTCTTACAGGGAAATTAACGGTCATCAGATAAGAAGAAAGCATAAAAATCAAATATCTAAGACTTTTTTTTTTTTTGCAAAAGCAGCTAAGTCAATGAAAAGAAAGTAGGAGGAATCACTTTGCTGTATACCTGAAACTAACACAACATTGTAAATCAATTCTACTTCAATTAAAACAAACAAACAAAAAATGCACACCAGAGTTGTGTCAAGACATGAAAATAGTGGCAGGACAAGCAGGGGCCACCACAGTGTTGTGAAGTGACTGTCCTCCAATTAAAATAAATGAATAATTTTTTAAAGTTATTCCATATAGCATTTTTGCAAAAACAAAACATTAGAAGCAATTCATGTGTCCATCTATAGGTAAATGACTACATATGTAACAGTGCAGCCATAAGATAAAATTTCAAATTAAAAAAAAAAGAATTAGAGAATTCATTGCATATCATTAGAGAAGGATCCTCAGGATAATGCTATTGTTAAGTTAAAAATCAATTGCAGAAGAACATTTATAATATGCTGTCATCCGTGTAAAAATTGAGGAAGGAAAAGGAATGTTGATATTCCTTTGCTGATATGTTGATATTGACTTTTACATACATGCAAATATCTCAGGAAAGATGAAGAAAAAATTACAAAGACAGAGGAGAAAAGCAGGAGAGATGGCCGGGAAACAGAGAGGGGAAGGAGTCATTTCTATTCCTTTCTGTCCTTTTTCGTATTTGAACTGTGACTTCCTTATCTGTGTATCTAGGTAAACTGTAAATCATTCTGACCAGCATTGTATGGAAGATGATGAATATGCTGTATTCAGGAAATAAAAGACCCCATCGTTACCAGGATGCACTCTCCCAATAGGACTGCCTGGAAGTGATAACAAAGGATTGGTTCTTGTCTCATCTGCATAGTAGAGCACCCCTGAGTACAGGAGATGAGAGACAGCACAGAGAGCACAAAGCACCAGCTAATTATTGTCATCTGTGACATACTGGGGCTTGGCACACACAGAGGCACAGGAACGTGGAACAAAGAGCACACAGGCTATCTGGGCATTTCTGGGACACATGAAGTGTGGGCACAATAGACGTGAAGGGGTGGGCGAAACCAGGCCATGGGGGACTTTGGATGCAAAACTTGGCGTGCACTGCGTGGTTTTCCATGAGGCGAAGAATATGTGGCAGGACACGTTTCCAGGGCAAACTTAAACTTGGCCCCTTTATTCTATCATTGTTTATGCATAAATGCCATGTTTTCATCCTTTTGACAGACATGCCTCCAGAGGTCATAAAATAGCTGCCTAGGTGGCCAAATGCTTTGAATGAATTGCCTATACTTTTCAAGAGTACTGCCAAAGAATAAAAACTCCAGGAATAATTTTCTGACAAAAATATTTTGAAGCTATACTGGAAAAAAGTCCAGAGCATCAGGGTTGAGGAATCGCTGTAAGTAAGAATCATGGTCCGACCTCGATATTGTATTTCTTGGTGCTGAGCAATAGTTGGATAAATTAATAAGCATTTTAATATGAAGAAGGTCATCACAGAGCACTGTCTTATCCTTTGCACTTCTGTAGAGAGCATTTCCGGATAGCATTTCTGAAGAGCGTCGGACTGTCTTCTTTTTCAAGTGAAGATGAAAAGATGTAAGAGACTCAGTGGCACTTTCTCAGGCCTGCTGACTCATCACCTTCCATGTCCAGGCATTTGTGTAATTTGGATAGACATGACCAACCGCAAGAAACATAAAAATGAGAGCTGAACACAGTGAGACGTTCCATCAGGAAGGGATTTGTGAAAGAAAGAGGAAGAGAAGGGAGCAGCCATCAAAGGGTGTTGGTCACGGCAGCTTGTGCCAAGGTCAGCCTGTGTCCTCTGTCTAAGGGCCGGGGGCTCACCCATTCCAGCCCTGGGTAGTAGGGAGGCAAGAATGGGCCCTCTGAAAATATTCCAAGAAGCTAAGTCCCAGGGAAAATTCACATGCTGACTTGATGTGACAAATACATGTGAGTTTTTTCAACAACAATGTAAAGACCATCAGGACATGTTTGGCAGATTCCTCTGGCTTTCCAGACCTCAGAAAGGAAAGACAGGCAGCAGTGCTGGATTGAGTTTTCTTTCCAGGATGTGTAGGCATGGCTGCAGCAGAGGGAGCAAATCACAGCCCCGCCAGAGTGCTCACTTCAAGATATGGATCAGACGATGGTTGAAAGTTGCTGTGAAGGTGAAAATGACCTTCAGGCAGATTTCCAAGAGGGTTTTGTAACCAGCTCCCCAGACTTCCAGCCTGATAAATGGGTCCCTGTAGTGGTGTCCCTGGTCACTGAAAGGCAGCTACCATCACGGTTCCTCTGTTTGGACCCAGCAGTGACCTTCTGGCAGCATCACAGCCTGGAGCGGCCTTCATGCATAGAAATGGACCAGACATTTATTCACCTACAATAGTTGTCTGCGGAGTTAATCCTTCCAAAAATAGGTCAGCATCTTCTCTCCTTATCTCGAGATTAACTCCACAGCAACTCAGCTGGGAAAAGCTTTCTAGAACCAAATGCACTGTTTCTGTTCCATGGTCCCTTTTGTAACTGGACACACTGGCCTGAGTATGTGGGTGCAGGGAAATCCGGTTTTTCATTTGGGTTTATTCTTTACAATTAAAGGACCGTTTCCTTGGCCTTATTCTTAGTCTCCACTGCTCAATTCAAGCGCTTAGTGGGAAAAACAAGCAAGGGGACAGTATGGGCAGCCAAGGCAGTTTATGACCTCCCAGCGTCTGCTGACCAGAGATGGACTCAGAATTGCACCCCTCCTCCACACACCAGCTAAGCCAGGGCTGCCCCATTGCATCCTGCCAACAAAACCCCACCGCGGCCACTCCTGACTTCAAAGGCTCTGTGGATTCAAATCCCAGAGGCTCAGCAGCACATTCAGCAATTTTGTCAAAAGATCTTTCTTTTCCTTCTTTAAATCCTTGAGATTGCAGATTGTAGTTCTCCCTGTTCTACTTCTTTCGTCTGCACCAACAAAAAGTGCTCAGTCCTGAAGGACACTCCTGCCTTTGCTGGGAGGATAAGCAGAGAAGTGGGAGATGGGTCAACAGGCAAAGGGAAGGAGCCGTGAGAAGCATGGAAGGATGTTCAGCCCACATACACAGTAGGGCAGGTGCAGGAGGCAAAGGTGGTGGGGGAAGGCGGGGGACTTTTATCTTAAGGGGAAGCATGGCCCACCATCCACAAAGGTAGTTCAGTTCAGTTCAGTCGCTCAGTCATGTCCAACTCTTCGCGACCCCATGAATCACAGCATGCCAGGCCTCCCTGTCTATCACCAGCTCCTGGAGTTCACTCAAACTCACATCCATTGAGTCAGTGATGCCATCCAGCCATCTCATCCTTTGTCGTCCCCTTCTCCTCCTGCCCTCAATCTTTCCCAGCATCAGGGTCTTTTCAAATGAGTCAGCTCTTCGCATCAGGTGGCCAAAGTATTAGAGCTTCAGTTTCAACATCAGTCCCTCCAATGAACACAGAGGACTGATCTCCTTTAAGATGGACTGGTTGGATCTCCTTGCATTCCAAGGGACTCTCAAGAGTTTTCTCCAACACCACAGGTCAAAAGCATCAATTCTTCGGCGCTCAGCTTTCTTCACAGTCCAACTCTCACATCCATACATGACCACTGGAAAAACCACAGCCTTGACTAGATGGACCTTTGTTGGCAAAGTAATGTAAGCACAGGGTAAAATAAGCATCATCACTAATATCCTATGACACTTCAAAAATCAAGTTACTATGGTATGTTCTAAGATGAAGAATAAATTCAAAGCAAGAGAGTCTTGAATTAGCACTTTCTGGAGAAAATCTCTCTGTAGCAGTGCTGATACAAAAAGTTTTACAGAAGTTAGAATCACATAAAGGACATCTCTTGCTCTGGGACTCCAAGATCTTTCCACTATGTTCTCCCTGTTGTAGACTCTTTGTCGTTGTTTAGTTGCTCAGTCGTGTCCAACTGTTTTGCAGTCCCATGGACTGTATGTAGCTCACCAGGTTTCTCTGCCCATGAGATTTTCCAGGCAAGAATACTGGAGTAGGTTATCACTTTCTCCTCCAGGGAATCAAACCCCTATCTCCTGCATTGGCAAGTGGATTCTTTACCACAGAGCTACCAGGGAAGCCCTATAGACTCTTAGCCTTCTCTTAATCCAATGTGACTAGTAACCATTTTCTCAATGGTGAAAACAAGAATCTCACTGCACTTTGATCAAGGTGCCCATTAACTACCTCTGACTTTGTGCTTCTCCAGGACCAAGTCACTCAAAGGCATGAGTTGAATACAAGCCCAAGACTTCAGGGTAGCAGAGGTGACTGTGGGTGCTTAGAGGTAGTTATGAACTCCCCAACGCTGGATCTGTTTCAAGATATGTTTATTCTATGGTGCTAAGTATATTTCAAGCATCTGCTTAGATCAACAGTAAAAAATGTGGTATTAAACTATTTAGAAAATTCAAGTCACATCACAATAAAAACACCAGTCAAATTCAGCAAATATGACAATCAGGGAACTTGGATGCTACTCAAATTAATCCTACATTTAACAGTGATGGCACATGTTCGAATTGGGTGCCAAACTAATGAGAAAATATTAAATTGAGGCATTTAAGGGGCTTTCATGGTCCAACTTTGATTGGATATCCAGCAATTAAAAATGACAAGTTATTTCCATGTCTGTGCACCATTTCCATTTTTTTCTGCATACTTGATTATGGCCAATTTTTAGACAATATCTACACACTAGAATTTCCAAGTTGCTCCATGGTAAAAAAAAAAAAAAAATCTGCCTGCCAATGTAGGAGACATAAGAGATGTGGATTTAGTCTCTGAATCAGGAAGACCCTCTGGAGGAGGAAATGGAAACCCAGTCCAGAATTCTTGCCTGGGAAATCCCATGGACAGAGGAGCCTGGGGGGTGGCTACAGTCCATAAGGTTACAAAGAGTGGGACACAACTGAGCAATGAGTATATGTTACATCCACACACTGCTCTTTAGAGGGTAAACCGGCGCCTTTCTCCCTGGATGTCTTCCGCCCATGCTGTGTTCAGTCTGCTGTCCCCTCCCCAACAATATGTCATAGAGATTCTACAGCTGTTCTGATCACTATCGGATATTAAGGACAAAGTAGTTTAGTGCCATCTAAAAAATAATAATAATAACTGGGTCAAATTCTTCCAGTGTAAGCCTTCTCCCTTTGCCTAGTTCAGTCCTGGAACAGAGAAAAAATGGGTTAGTGTTTTCACTATTAAACCTTGATCTTCCATTGCTCCTTCTAGACTCTCTCTCCTGCCTCTGGCTTCTGTGGGATTAGAGTTGGGGAGAAAGATGAAGGGAGGGATGGGGCTGGTCTACCCTGGGGAAGGAGCTGCAGATCCTTACAGCAATGGCATGGAGATGCATGTTGGCGTTTTAATAGTGGGGCCTTTTGTGCATTCTCCAGAGACCCCCCTCTGCATGGACCTGCACAATCCTCATCGATGTGAACTCTACCCTCTGCCTGATGACTTCTCCAGCTTCACCAAGCATTTCAGTCTGAAGCACACCTCCACTTTTTTCCACCTTGCCTGTGCAAGAAATCTTTGAAATGATTCAAGCCTGCCTGCATCCCTGGGGTCCCCTGACCCAGAAAAGCACTCTGCCTCCCTGGTCCTCCAACCAGTCTCTCCTGCTCCACCATCAAGAAGATGCCAAATCTTCTCACCCAGGGGCTTCTCTACACAAGGGGGCATGCCCCACTTTCATTTCTCTCAAACTTCTGGGACTCAAGGGTGCTTTTCACTTCTCTCCCCGGCCCTTGGCAATAGCTCAGCAAATTGTGGCCACTCAGAATGCTCTTTTTGGTGTCAGAGTTTCGTGCTTGTCCTCTGGAGCACTCTCAATAGCCATCAGACTGGGGTCCAAGACACAGAACCAGCCATTCAGGAACTCTTCCCAGGGAAAGCTTTGCTCCCCATCATCTCCTGATTAGTCTCCTTGACTCCTAAACAAGAGGTGGATAATGGCTAAGGGCCCCAGATAATGGGATGTGCATGTGGGGGTGGGTGGTGGTCAACATTGGCATGTTCTGCATGGGGGGTCTAGCCTTTCTAACATGTGGTCATTTTATATCCTTTGGTCTCGATTTTCCTGTAGAGAAAAAGTCCCACTTACCATACAGTAGGTAAGAAGTCCAAATGGTGAGGGATCATGTCACAAACTCTTCACTGTGTTTCCCAGCTTCTTGCTCAGAGCATTCTGTCCTTTTCTTGGGTACAATCCATCACGTTACAAATGTGATTTATGTAACATAAACAAGGGGGAACCTACTCTATTCTCTACAGTCATTTGGATATCTCATGTTAAGGCATGATTGGTTATGTAACAATTCTCTGATTTTAACCACATCTTTTTAGAATAATTAACAAATAGCTATTTCTAATTATACTGGAGAATAGTGTTTCTGCTAGATTTTTTTAACATTCAAGGAAATTCAAACCTTTTCTCTTAGTCACATTTTCAAACTCACTTTGTTTACCAACCTTCATTCTATCATTTTTCTTCATGGATGAATCTATTTCCATAAACTCAATAGTTATTAATAGAATAGTGAAACCCTAATCGTTATGAAGATGATCATCACATTTGCAATAACAGCTACCAAAATTGACCTTTTCAACAGGACTCATGGTAGCATAAATCTGCAGCAAATAGCACAGAACTCTAAACAAATATGAGTCCAATTATTGATTTTTCTTCAGGATGAGAGCAAGGGTGGGGATGGTGATGGATGTCAGTAATGAAATCACACTTGATCTAGGCATCTTTCAACCTAAGCAAAGCCTGTTTTCAAGCCTGTTTTTTTCCAAATTTTTTCTCTAACCTGTTCTGCAAACATGGAATATAGTATACTCTTCTATTCACTAAACTCTATCCTCCATTTCAATTCTCTTTTCAAGACAGTTCTGAGTTAAGCAAAAGCCCCGACATTTAGTCCTCCCTTCTCTTCCCAAATGTGCATAAATAATAAACTATCACACATAAGGAAAGCACACATCAACTTAAAAAACCATGTGATGAAAGTTTTCAGGATTTCAGATAAATATAATGCTTAAGGGACCAGACTTTTAAGACAATATAAGGATGACAAAAACCCTTCTTGGGAGAGTGCGTGCCTGCTAAGTTGCTTCAGTCATGTCCGATTCTTTGCAGGCGTCTCCGACTGTAGCCCCCCCCAGGCTCCTCTGTCCATGGAATTCTCCAGGCAAGAAGACTAGAGTGGGTTGCCATTTCCTTCTCCTGTGAGAGTGCAGTTGATCTCAAAAGTCAACAGAAGGAGACACTGTCACTTATCAGTATGATCTACAAGAGTTAGGGTGAAGGTGACCCAAGAACTATCAGAAAGAGTGAGCCCTCTGCCTCTGAGAACTAGTAACAAAAAGTCCTACCAGTATACTCAAAACACTCATTCGTGTTTCCTAGTATGATGACCACAGCAATTAGATAATCATCTTGTGGTATATGGGAGGGGACCAAGAGTTATTCTTGGTATGAATAATCGTACCAACTTTTGGGTGGAGGGCTGACAGAAGGCCTTCTCCACCCATAATCCCCAAATTGCATCTATCTATCTATCTAGTTTCTTGAAATTTTTCCTAGGAATTAGAAATAAAACACCTGATATCTGTCAGGAACCAGTCGAGAAAATGGGCTGAGGGTTAACATGGAGCCCCTACAGACTTTTCTTTGCCAATATAGAGTAACAACAACAACAACAACAAAAACTCACAAGGCGCAAGTAACGTTTCCCTGGTTCAAAGAAAGGAATTTACTTTGCACATTCCTATTAGCTGCTTCCTTCTGAAATACTGATCGGTGCTCTCAACCAAAGACCTTACATTTTTGCCTTTGGAATAAACAGTTGGGAAGAGGAGACAACGTGGACCAGGAATGCTTCATTCTCATTAAATGTATCAAGGCATTGGGAACAGTAATACATTTTTGGTGGGCACCCATGGTTGTCATGTCCATCTTCTCCTTCCTAACTGAATCCTACCCAAACCCAGCTGTACAGATGGTCCTGACTGGCTAGACACTCCTGTGTCCTGCAATGATGAGGGAAAAGGTGTAAGGCAGGGCATCAGGATCTTCTGTGCTCGAGCGCACACACACACACACACACACACACACACACACACTTCTCTTTCTCTCTCTTTTGCAAAGGAAACTAAAACTTGAGCATTCTAACAGAATCTCATGTGCCTTGGGTTTTGTAAACCCAGGGAGCTTCTAATTGAAGATTTCATATCAAGAATCACTACAGCAACCTTCAAGTCTGTGTATTTTGTTATAAAGCTGTCAGTTCTTCCAAATATGTAAGATAAAAAAGCAATAAACCACACAAAAGGAAATAACACTTCTTTCTCTGTATTAAGCCAGTTTTACCCCACCTATGTTCTTTGATATTATAGACTTCCCAGGTGGCTCAGTGATAAAGAATCCATTTGCCAATGCAAGAGATGCAGGAGAGGCAGTCCATCCCTGGGTAAGGAAGATCCCCTGGAGGAGGACATGGCAGCCCACTCCAGTATTCTTGCCTGGAGAATCACATGGACAGAGGAACCTGACGGGCTACAGTCCATGTTTGTTATTATCAGTGCCACAAAATCTTCACAAATATGCAAATGCCTGTCTTCAAAATGTCTAAAACACTTTTCTTCTTTTTCTTAGTTTTCTTACTATTTTCTTCTTCTTTTTTTTTTTCATTCTCATTTGAACTGTAATTACTCAATTCAGTCATTTGGATCATGTATTTTTACAACCTGCATCAACTCGATGAAAATTGTTATTATAAAGGTATAAAAACAGAGAATTCATCACTTAAGGATGTGGTTCTGGACCAATTTCAAACCATAATGGTTATGTCTGAAAGTTCACCTTTTTATATACTCGTCTCACTCACCTTTTGGTTTTTCTATGACTCACTTCACAATTCCACTTTTAGTAAATGTCTCATAAACAGAGAAAGGACCTGCCGTCATTTAGCAAATATGACCAGTGTTCATGACTCAAAACGTGATGAGTATTGTATTTTTCTGAAACCTATTTTGTGGCTTCCCTGGTATCTTAGACAGTAAAGAATCTGCCTGCCAATGCAGGAGACTAGGGTTCGATCCCCGGGTCAAGAAGATCCCCTGGAGCAGGAAATAGCTACCCATTCCAGTATTCTTTCCTGGGAAATTCCATGGACAAAGGAGCCTGTCGGGCTACAGTCCAGGGGGTAACAAAAGGGTCAGACACAACTTAGCTACCAAACCACCACCAATCTTATTTTGTACGCTCCACAAATAACCATAAGGAAGGAAAACATGTAGTACATCCTATGGACCAATGTCACTTTATTCTGTTATATGTTCTATGATGTCTGTGTTACCTTGAGGGAAAGGGCAAACTTAATTAGCTTAGCACCTAATCATTTCAAGGCAAAGCAACCTACATATGAGAGGTGTGATTTTTGTGCAACTTTAGGTAATAATTAAGAACTGCACATCTACTTTTGTTAAATTTCAAGAGAATATGTTAGAAAGATTTTCATAAATTTTGAAGACATTCCAGTTTCTAGCTCCTGACCAATTATAAGTTTTCCAGTCCTGGATAGAAATAATTTATCACCTCATTAGCCACAGAATTATTTTTTAAATGTAAATCACAGAATTTTATTTTTAATATATTACCAAACATTTGGGCTGCCATCAAGTGTCTCTTCCTAAGTCTTTAGTTTCAAGGGATAGCAATATTTCAACCTATGAAATGAGCCATTTCTTAGGATGTATTAATTTGCAATTTACGCAAATCTATGGTTTTTCTTAAATTTTAAAATTTCAATACAAAAGAGTTAACAATGCAGATCTCTTCTTTATATCTACCCTTTAATTAATATCTTTTATTAAAAACAAAATATGTTTGGATAGCATATGAATTGTTATTACATTGGATTATTTGATACAGAAACAGACTAGAAAATTAAGAAACTTAAAATCACTGGGAAAGCATGACTTTTTAACATTGTGTAAATAATAACAGCATTTTAAGCACATAAGTGCACATTTAAAACATATGAAAATAGCATTGCAATGGTGCCCCCTTGTCCAAAACCCTCAGTGTATGCTTGAAATCATGGATAGTACCAAACCCTATATATATTATGTTTTTTCCCCTACTATAAACAGGTAGCATAGACAGAAAGAAGTATGATTCATGTCCCAGGCAGCAAGGGCAGGATAGAGCAAGTGTCATCACACTACACAGAATGGAATGAAATATAAAACTTTTGAATTGTTTATTTCTGGAATTTTCCATTTAATATTGCTGGACCGTGGGTTACTGAAACCCTCAGAAAACAACACCAGGAATAAAGGAGGACTATTGTCTATTTCAGGTTTCCTTGGTGGCTCAGGTGGTAAAGAATCTTCCTGAAATGCAGGAGACTTGCATTCGATCCCCGGGTCAGGAAGATCCCCTGGAGAGGGAAATGGCAACCCATTCCAATATTCTTGCCTGGAGAATCCCATGGACAGGGGAGCCTTAGGGCTACAGATAATGGGGTCACAAAGGGTTGGACACGACTAAATGACTGAGCACTAAGCACATGTGCCTCCTGCTGTTATGCATTTAAGGACGTAGCATCACTTAAGACATGTGACCCTGCCCCAGACTAAACCCAACAAAGCCTCTGAATCCAATGCTATGCAAATGCAGGAGGAAAAGGGACTTGTTTAAAGACAGTACAAGTCTGCAGTCAACCAAGGACAGAGAATGAGAAATTTTACTGAGAAAATGATCTGTATGCTTGAACAGAAAGACTGGATGTGGGGTTCAACAACTGGGACAGACCTACAAAAGCTACTAACCAAATGCCATGGCATCTTTAGAGTTTCATTTTAACAAAGTAACTATTAAAAGTCTGTTATGAGACAAAAAATGTTTAACGCTGAACTGAACTTTAAAGTTATTTTTAAATTACTGTTATTTTTAGGTGTGATAGTTTTGTTTTTTTACGGTCCTATCTTTCAGCAATATATATAGATATTTTTAGAATTGCATGATTTCTTCAGTTTGCTTTAAAAATTAAAGTTTTAATCTATTATAATGATATTCTGGTAGTGTTAAAATATGATTTTCTCTTCAAGATACATGTTTACATATTTACAAGAGAAAACATTACAATTCTAAAATTTGCTTTAAAACAATAAGAATGT
The DNA here is from genome assembly GCA_006410735.1 of Raphicerus campestris. Lineage (NCBI taxonomy): Eukaryota > Metazoa > Chordata > Mammalia > Artiodactyla > Bovidae > Raphicerus > Raphicerus campestris. Next base: position 62,702 of record SJYW01040925.1, on the reverse strand, counting down.
AGGGGGAAAATATTAAAAGAGGAAATATGGATGAAAGAAAAATAGCCAGATATTGATCATTGTTGAAGCTGGGTATTGAACTGATACCATAGAGTTAAATTGTTAACTCTATTTTTGTGTATGTACAAATCTTTTACAATAAAAGAATGTAGAAACACTAAGTAGTGGAGAAAAAAATGAAGAAAAAGTTTCCTAAGAAGTACCCAACTTTCTTTTAAGAATGCCGATTAACTGAGGTTATTCTTGAATTTTAAAAAAATTGAAATCTAGAACCTGTCTTAAATTCATATTCCGAGGGCATGGAAACCCACTCCAGCATTCTTGCCTGGAAAATTCCATGGACAGAAGAGCCTTGCAAGCTACAGTCTATGGGATGGCAAAGAGTCATGCACGACTGAGTGACTAAGCACACACAGAGCACATCTTTTAAGACACTAAATATATTTCTATCCTTTGAATCCAATCTCATTCATATATCTCTTTCCAGGAATATATATAATGACAGAAGCACATTTAGTAGTAGGAGTAAAAACCAGATAAGCTCTTAATGAGAGCTATTTACTTTATCATCCTGCACAACAGGAATTGGAAATGCCTCCCAGTCCAAACGACAACATAAAAAGGGCAAATAAGGTAATATTGAGGATGACTTCAAGGTAAAGTACTTCTGAAGTTCCAATCCTGTAGAACTTGTGTATTTTCAAGGCAGAGTAAAATTGCTCTTTAGCTGAAGTAGAGATTAAAGCTGAGCCTCTGTCAGGGGTGGTTTAGTTCTGCCGGGTGAGTGGGACGTATTGTCCCTGCGGCAATGTAGTCCAGCCTATTCTCTCTTCAATCTGAACACTAGTTAGCCCGGACCCTGAAGTGTGGTTTAAAATATTGTAGCATACATCTTCATTTGTAAAGCTACTTGTCAAGTACTTTTCAAAGCCTGAGTTGCCCCAAAAGTAGTCTCAGAGTCCAAGAGATCTTGGGAGATAGTTGTCTGCTTTGACGCCTCCACTTTCACCCCCACAAGCATCCCATTGTCATCCCCACCGGGACTTATTTTGCCCTCTCAGACCCCACCCTCTCGGACGCTCTACCCTGTGTCCAAGTGAGCTCCCACTTCCTAAGGATTTATACTCTGCTGGGAAGGAGAAAATAGAGAAGAAAGGAAGGAAAGAAGGAAAGAAGGGAGGGAGGTGTTACTAAAAGCAGGTCTGGCTACTTGATGCTCAAAAGCCGTTAAAGAGGTAAGTATGATGGAAAGCAAAGGTGGCTTAGATGATAAAGAACCTGCCTACGATACAGGAGACCCAGGATCAGTCCTTGGGTTGGGTTGATTCCCTGAAGAAGGGAATGGCTACCCACTCCAGTTTTCTTACCTGGAGAACTCTGTGGACAGAGGAGCCTGGTGGGCTATACCATGGAGTCACAAAGAATCAGACATGACTGAATAACTAACACACAAAGTTTGCTTTATTTTGGATGCTGGCAACCATGTTAGGGGGTGGTGGTGTTTTCCCAAAGGCCAACCCCACCCCACTGAAAAACAGTGGGCAAGTGTTGAGGGAGCGGGTTATATGCAGAAACAGCCTCGGCAGCTCTGACAGCCATTTTGAAATGAGTCATGCAGTCTGACAGTTTTAGTTCCAGAGAAGTTTGCTCCTATTTCCTTGAGGCCAGTTCTTAAAATTGTGGCAGCTTATGTCAAGGAATCCACTGGCAAGGCAGAAGCTGAAGGAGATGAAGGTTTGATCCCTGGGTGGGAAAGATCCCCTGGAGGAGGAAGTGGCAACCCACTCCATTATTCTCGTCTGAAAAACCCATAGGTAGAGGAGCCTGGCTGGCCACAGTTCATAGGATCTCAAGGAGTTGGACAGGACTGAGTGACTAAACACGCAAGCAGAGCATTTATTTCATTGCTACTTTATTTTGTGGCTCCCATGCATTTATTCTAACAGTATTTTCATCCATTAAAATTGGTTGGATTGAATCACAAAAGGCCAACACTTCCACTACCAAGTTCAGCTCTTGAAGTCTCATATCTCCCTAGTTAGTCTTTCAATGACATGATTAAAAATGTTAAATTGGAAACAATTCCACTTACAACTGCCAATGATCAGAGAACTCTCCAACTGGTTGGAAGTATGTTGACAAACAGCACTAAATGAAGCAAAAATGCTCCTGAAAGTTGTTAGAGCCCACAAAAATATTGGCCAAGGTGATTTCCTTATGTATGAACCACAGTTTGAAAATCAATTTGGGTGCAATTAATAGATGCTGGTTCCTAGGGGAAAAAAGCTATGATAAACCTAGACAGAGTATTAAGAAGCAGAGACATCACTTTGCCAACAAAGGTCCATATTGTCAAAGGTATGGTTTTTCAGTGGTCATGTACAGATGTGAGTGTTGGACCATAAGCAAGACTGAGTACTGAAGAATTTATGCTTTCGAACTGTGGTGCTGGAGAAGACTCTTGAGATTCCCTTGGACTGCAAGAAGATCAAACCAGTCAATAATAAAGGAAATCAANAGAGGTAAGTATGATGGAAAGCAAAGGTGGCTTAGATGATAAAGAACCTGCCTACGATACAGGAGACCCAGGATCAGTCCTTGGGTTGGGTTGATTCCCTGAAGAAGGGAATGGCTACCCACTCCAGTTTTCTTACCTGGAGAACTCTGTGGACAGAGGAGCCTGGTGGGCTATACCATGGAGTCACAAAGAATCAGACATGACTGAATAACTAACACACAAAGTTTGCTTTATTTTGGATGCTGGCAACCATGTTAGGGGGTGGTGGTGTTTTCCCAAAGGCCAACCCCACCCCACTGAAAAACAGTGGGCAAGTGTTGAGGGAGCGGGTTATATGCAGAAACAGCATCGGCAGCTCTGACAGCCATTTTGAAATGAGTCATGCAGTCTGACAGTTTTAGTTCCAGAGAAGTTTGCTCCTATTTCCTTGAGGCCAGTTCTTAAAATTGTGGCAGCTTATGTCAAGGAATCCACTGGCAAGGCAGAAGCTGAAGGAGATGAAGGTTTGATCCCTGGGTGGGAAAGATCCCCTGGAGGAGGAAGTGGCAACCCACTCCATTATTCTCGTCTGAAAAACCCATAGGTAGAGGAGCCTGGCTGGCCACAGTTCATAGGATCTCAAGGAGTTGGACAGGACTGAGTGACTAAACACGCAAGCAGAGCATTTATTTCATTGCTACTTTATTTTGTGGCTCCCATGCATTTATTCTAACAGTATTTTCATCCATTAAAATTGGTTGGATTGAATCACAAAAGGCCAACACTTCCACTACCAAGTTCAGCTCTTGAAGTCTCATATCTCCCTAGTTAGTCTTTCAATGACATGATTAAAAATGTTAAATTGGAAACAATTCCACTTACAACTGCCAATGATCAGAGAACTCTCCAACTGGTTGGAAGTATGTTGACAAACAGCACTAAATGAAGCAAAAATGCTCCTGAAGGTTGTTAGAGCCCACAAAAATATTGGCCAAGGTGATTTCCTTATGTATGAACCACAGTTTGAAAATCAATTTGGGTGCAATTAATAGATGCTGGTTCCTAGGGGAAAAAAGCTATGATAAACCTAGACAGAGTATTAAGAAGCAGAGACATCACTTTGCCAACAAAGGTCCATATTGTCAAAGGTATGGTTTTTCAGTGGTCATGTACAGATGTGAGTGTTGGACCATAAGCAAGACTGAGTACTGAAGAATTTATGCTTTCGAACTGTGGTGCTGGAGAAGACTCTTGAGATTCCCTTGGACTGCAAGAAGATCAAACCAGTCAATAATAAAGGAAATCAACCCTAAATATTCATTGGAAGGACTGATGCTAAAGCTCCAATACTTTGGCCACCTGACGTGAAGAGCTGATTTATTGGAAAACACCCTGATGCTAGGACAGATTGAAAGCAAAAGGAGCAGGGGGGTGACAGAGGATGAGATTGGTTAGATAGCATTATTGACTCAATGGACATGCGTTTGAGCAACCTAAGCAAAACAGTGAAGGACAGAGAGGCCTGGTATGCTGTTTATGGGATTGCAAAGAGTCAGACATGACTTAACTGCTGAAGAACAACAATATATTAAAAAGTGATCCTAACAAAGATTTCCTCTGGCATTTCAATGAGAAAATAGCCCAATATCAAAGAGCTATCAGATAGTATAAGCTGATAAATAGCTTCTGAAAGGATCTTTTGGTTAAAAAGCTGACAGAGACCATAGGAAGTCCCAGCAAAACTGCAAATGAGCTACAGCATCTTTGTGTACTAAAATATTTCACGTGTCCTCTGATATACTTCAGGGTAGCCATTGACAATAAATGTTTGAAAAGCGTTATTTAATGAAGTCGAGAGACTAAGTTGCACAGAATAGATTCCCTAAATGTGATGATGTCACCACATATCCTTTGTAAGCGGTCCAGTTAAATCTGCCTTGGTCTTGGATCTGACTGGTCTACCAGGGATGCTCCAGGGAGGTCATATGTGTACAGAGACAAAATAATTTTCTCCATGTAAATATGTTCAAGTATTTAAGAAATGCTATGTGCCGTTGCCCTGGAGGTTCAATGTCAATTTACAATCAAAATTGAATTTGACCCTAAAGCAATCTTTTTCATTTACTAATGATGACAGCTGGTCTTTAAATGTGTCTGGCTATTCAACGGTCATGAGCAGTGGTTCTGACCACTAATTCACAGGGCCCTTAGAAAGAATGAGCCCTGCTACAGAGTCTATGGGTGGGGTTTCTGCCTGGATCACCCCATGCCTTCATTAAACAGGTCTATTTGTGTTTCAGATCTATTCTTCTTCCTCTGCACAAGATGAGAAACAGAATTGCTAGCCCTTCATGCTATGTACTTTGCAATCTATGTTTATAATGATGCCCCTGAGACAAACCTGGCTTTCTACAACCTCTGCACAATAATCAAAGGAAAACGCAGGCAGTATCTACCTAATACTGGATGAACGTTGTCTGTTTTCATCGTTCAGCCGCTAAGTCATGCCCGACTTTTTGCAACCCTGTGGACTGCAACACACCAGGCTCCTCTGTCCTCCACTGTCCTCCACTGTCTCCCGGAGTTTGCTCAAATTCATGTCCACTGGTCAGTGATGCTATCTAGCCATTTCATCCTCTTTTGCCGTTCTCCTTCTGCNGCAAAAGGAGCAGGGGGGTGACAGAGGATGAGATTGGTTAGATAGCATTATTGACTCAATGGACATGCGTTTGAGCAACCTAAGCAAAACAGTGAAGGACAGAGAGGCCTGGTATGCTGTTTATGGGATTGCAAAGAGTCAGACATGACTTAACTGCTGAAGAACAACAATATATTAAAAAGTGATCCTAACAAAGATTTCCTCTGGCATTTCAATGAGAAAATAGCCCAATATCAAAGAGCTATCAGATAGTATAAGCTGATAAACAGCTTCTGAAAGGATCTTTTGGTTAAAAAGCTGACAGAGACCATAGGAAGTCCCAGCAAAACTGCAAATGAGCTACAGCATCTTTGTGTACTAAAATATTTCACGTGTCCTCTGATATACTTCAGGGTAGCCATTGACAATAAATGTTTGAAAAGCGTTATTTAATGAAGTCGAGAGACTAAGTTGCACAGAATAGATTCCCTAAATGTGATGATGTCACCACATATCCTTTGTAAGCGGTCCAGTTAAATCTGCCTTGGTCTTGGATCTGACTGGTCTACCAGGGATGCTCCAGGGAGGTCATATGTGTACAGAGACAAAATAATTTTCTCCATGTAAATATGTTCAAGTATTTAAGAAATGCTATGTGCCGTTGCCCTGGAGGTTCAATGTCAATTTACAATCAAAATTGAATTTGACCCTAAAGCAATCTTTTTCATTTACTAATGATGACAGCTGGTCTTTATATGTGTCTGGCTATTCAACGGTCATGAGCAGTGGTTCTGACCACTAATTCACAGGGCCCTTAGAAAGAATGAGCCCTGCTACAGAGTCTATGGGTGGGGTTTCTGCCTGGATCACCCCATGCCTTCATTAAACAGGTCTATTTGTGTTTCAGATCTATTCTTCTTCCTCTGCACAAGATGAGAAACAGAATTGCTAGCCCTTCATGCTATGTACTTTGCAATCTATGTTTATAATGATGCCCCTGAGACAAACCTGGCTTTCTACAACCTCTGCACAATAATCAAAGGAAAACGCAGGCAGTATCTACCTAATACTGGATGAACGTTGTCTGTTTTCATCGTTCAGCCGCTAAGTCATGCCCGACTTTTTGCAACCCTGTGGACTGCAACACACCAGGCTCCTCTGTCCTCCACTGTCCTCCACTGTCTCCCGGAGTTTGCTCAAATTCATGTCCACTGGTCAGTGATGCTATCTAGCCATTTCATCCTCTTTTGCCGTTCTCCTTCTGCCCTCAATCTTTCCTAGCATCAGGGTCTTTTCCAGTGAGCCAGTTCTTTGCATCAGGTGACCAAAGTATTGGAGCTTCAGCTTCAGCATCAGTCCTTCCAATGAATATTCAGGGTTGATTTCCTTTAGGATGGACAGGTTGCACCTTCCAGAAATTGACAGCATTTGGGAGGCAAATCAAAATCACACAAGAAAAATAAGAATCTTCCTCATGAGGCTGAGTCATAAGAAAATTGGGTTCTTTTCATTCCCTCCCATGAATCATGATGTAAACAAATGCAGAGATACAATGATATACTATAGATTGATTTACTGTAAGCTTAATATATGTTAGTTAAAGAGATGAACTGTCAGTTACTCACTATTTCTCATATGGCTATGGGCTTCACTGGTGGCTAGGCTGATAAAGAACCTGCCTGCCAATGCAGGAGACTCAAGAGATGCAGGTTCAATCCCTGGGTTTGGAAAATCCCCGGGAGAATGAAATGGCAACCCAATCCAACATTCTTGCCTGGGAAATTCCATGGACCTGGCAGGCTACAGTCCATGAGGTCACAAAGAGTCAGACATGACTGAGCACACACACACTCACACATTATGTTAATATATTCTTACATGTTTATGTAGCAGCAATAAAATCATTTGTTGAGGGAGAAAAAAAAAATCAGTATCTCCCACATCGGGAGTTATTTCCCTCAAAAGTTTCCTTAGAAGAATACTTGCCAAAATTAGCACATTCCTGAAGCACAACCCTTTCATTCATTACCAAGACACAGTCTCCCTTCTTTAAAAGTACCATCTCATTGACATCTCTGTAGTCATTTAATGCACGGTCACTGGTCNCCTCAAAAGTTTCCTTAGAAGAATATTTGCCAAAATTAGCACATTCCTGAAGCACAACCCTTTCATTCATTACCAAGACACAGTCTCCCTTCTTTAAAAGTACCATCTCATTGACATCTCTGTAGTCATTTAATGCACGGTCACTGGTCAAAGTCCAGCCACAAACGGGAAGCATTTACGCTGGCTAACAGAATATACTTTGCAGAATTTTATAACAAAGCTCTAAGATTAAGCAAATATGACATATTTTCCAGCAAAAATTCTTATTTATTTGTAATTTTGCATATTTGTTGATGTATCCGGTGTTAACTTGGCCTAAAGTTCGATATTCATAAACATTGAAGCCTGAGCCTACATAAAAGATTTCTTTCCTTCTTATGCTTTTTATCCTTTTAAAAATCTGAACAAATCATTTATTTTTAAATCACTACTATTCTGTAGAGCTATTTAGCATTCAATAACTCTCTTGCTGAAAACAAAATTCCATCTACTATTAAGTAATTAAATTAACAAAAGCAAAAGGCATACTATAAGTTTTTGTTGCTGGTGTAATAAACACAAAGGAAACAATACATTATTCTATAGTATCACTTTCTAGCCAACACATTTTAGAATTATGTTAAATTTCTTAGGAGAAAATGATACTAGGAAATAGTCTCTAGAATCTACCTTTATGTCCATCAGAGGTACTGGAAAGTTGACAGAATTTCTCAGCACCTTTACAGATATTTTCATTCTCCTAACAGAAAAGTAGAAGTCCTGAAAGAGACCAATAAAAAATAATAAGTATCATAGAGATAAACAGAACATTCAAAAACGTGTTGAAAAAATGCATGAACTGAGTTAATAGCATCAACTAGATTTATTTAGTTAGATTTTGGTTTTGTTCATATCTTCTTAGCATAAGCTTGCTCTGACTGTGGAATTCTTTTAGGGAAAAGACCCAGGAAGAATCATGGACCCTTGACATTAATGAGAGCTCTGTGGTCTGAGAAAAAGTACCTCTGAGGGAGAAGGGAGGAGAACTGGGCTGTAGGTCAGGTCAAAAGAGTTTAAACAAAGGTGTAAAAAAGAAATACCATTTCAGAGTTGGCAGTATGCTCCAGAAAATGCCAGAGCCTCTGGAGGGCAGGGGGCAGGGAGTAGGTGTGGTCTGGCTCCTTTCAAACCACAAAATCACAGGAACCAACTTTCTTTACATTTTGGAAGGAACTAGCAGTCACACCAACAACAAGGACAATATTTAAGTCTAAAGTTCATTCTAAATAAGTACATATGGTTAAACAAAATGATCTGACTTAACAGACTGATACTCAGCACCAAAGAACACGGAGAACAACACAGGGGAGAGACAGTCCCCGACCCCTGGGGGCAGGGCTCTTGTGAACACAAGGCCCTTATGGTCACTCAGCCTTGTCTCATGGTCTGGAATACAGCCAGCATGCAAAAAAAAGAAAAAGTGGGTTGGGGGGGTGGGGTGGGGGGCAAGGCTGGTAATGAATAATGGCTAGGTAGTTATGCAATTAACAGAAAGGAGCATTTAATTAAATTGTAAATACTGCAGAATACAGATTGGCTTAGCATTAAACGTGGATTAGGTAATAACTAATTGGAAACAAATGTGTGGGATTTTATATATTTGGCTCTTTAAGCTTGCGTGTGTGCATGCTAAGTCACCTCAATAGCATCCAACTCTTTGTGATCCCATGGACTATAGCCCGCCAGGCTACTTTTGTCCATGGGATTCTCCAGGCAAGAACATTAAAACAGATTGCCATGCCTTCCTCCAGGGAATCCCAGGAGTTGAACCTGCGTCTTTCACGTCTCCTGCACTGGCAGGTGGGTTCTTTACCACTAGCACCATCTGGGAAGCCCCTTTAAAGCGTGCTTTTCCCCTATAAGTATTTTCCTCTCTTGATATAAAAGATACTGAATAAATCCAGAAACTGGAAAAATCCTATTTTACCCTTCAGCTGTGACCTCATTAATGTCCAGAGCATGCCTACCTATTGCACAAAATGTCTCTCCATTTCCAAACTCCTGCATCTTGAAACGCCAACATTTCATGATTAGAAGGAAATAGTCACATTGCAGATGCTAAGAAGCTCTGGCAACCTCATTAACCAGAGCAGGTTTTGGAGAACAAAACATTTCCTGCCACATCTGATCCATTTTCTCTTCTGTCTTTCATGGGATCCTGCAACCCATTCAGCCAATCCTCTGTTTCTGTAAATTCACATCAAGGTTTTTCCACAGTTCACCGTGTTTGGGAGATACATCAGTGTTTGCTGAGGCAAAATCTTCAGAAAGAGACTCAACGTGTAGGGCACATTCTGCAGAGTGAGAGGACATCTAAACTAAGATGTCAGCTTCCACCCTTCCTACAACGTACTTCACCTTGTCTTTTTTTAAAATATTAGTTACTTGATTTGGCTGCATCAGATCTTGGTTAAGGCACGCGGATCTCCACTGCATCATGCAGGATCTTTCATTGCAGCACTTGGCCTCAGTAGTGCTGGTGCAAGGGTTTCCTTGCTCCCTGCTACGTGGAATCTTAGTTCCTGGATCAAGGACAGAACTTGTGTCTCCTGCATTTCAAGAAAGATACTTGACCACTGGACCTCCAGGGAAGTCCCTAATTCACCTTGTCTTTTCTTTCAACCTCCTTCTCACCACTAGCCCAGGCCTGAGGGCAGGGGTCTTCAGATGGAAGATGGTGGACACTAGCTGCTCTGAGGCAAATCCTCGTCATTGGCTGGAGGAGGGGAACCACACGGCCAAACAACTGCCCTCTGAAATTCCATTTTGCACACTCACCCTCAGAAGTGTCACATTGAACCACTTTTCCTGATGGGAGTGTGCCATATATCTGGTGGTTTAATGCATGGAAAAAAAAAAAAAAAGAGGAGGTAGAAATAGATTCAAGAGAAGGAAACTCTTTTTAGGAAACCCACAAAGAGTCAAGTCTTAGAGGAGTGCAGGAGTGAACCGTGGGCTACATTGGTTATTCAACTGGGAAATGGTGTGGAGGTGGCAAGCTTCGAACTGATTTTTTAAAAGCAAAAACCCAATACGTGGTGAATAATGAGGATATAAAGTCTCTGGTTCTTAAGTCAACTGTTCAGTTTTCATGCTGACCTGTTTCATGTAAATATTTAGCACAGATAAATTCAATTCAATTAATTTTAAATAGTACTGTTTCAAAATGAAAGATCCTGTGGAAACTTGGAGAATTAAACAAAATAGGAGAAAAGAGTATGAAAAGTGAAAATAAGTTCCAATGCTGTTTGCTTTCTTCTCACATTCTATTTCTAGATACTTTTCATAGAAAAAATATTTAGTTTCTGACACATATTTAGCATCTCCTAGCCTTCTATGTCCACCTTTAAAATCCTTCTTTTGCCACAAAACCTTTTCATGTGCTCCTTTAAAAGTTTTTTATGATAAAATGTTAAATTTTTAAAGAAAAGCCACAATGAGCAACACACATTTTCATTTATGGGGTTCTGGCTCTGAGCTGTCCACAGACTATCTTGATTATTTGTTGAGAATTTGAGGCAAGAACATATCCGTGAATTTATAGCACTCTGTTCTCTGATGCCATGTAAACATAACTGTAGTGGTATCTTTACATGGGAATGCTTTTGCTTTCAGATCCCCTCTAGCTTTAGGAAAAGAAAGTGAAGATGCTCAATCGTATCCAACACTTTGCAACCCCGTGGACTGTAGCCTACCAGGCTCCTCTGTCCATGGAAATTTTTCAGGCAAGAGTACTGGGTTGGGTTGCCATTTCCTCCTCCAGGGGATCTTCCCAACCCAGGGATTGAACCCAGGTCTCCCACATTGCACGCAGACTCTTTATCAGCTGAGCCACCAGGGAAGCCCCCCTCTAGCTTTGCTGAGGTATAATTGACATAAAAGCTTTCAATTCTTGTGATACAGAGTTCTGTGTTTGCAATTGGTTTTCAATACCTCAGGTTAATAGGATTCTAAAAAACATGCAATCTATTTTTGGACATTTTAATATGTCAGAAATTGTCTAGGCTGTTCCCACTAACAAGACATAGGGCTTGGCAATTTGGGAGACTCTGAAATCTGAGAGTTGAGACAAGTTCTTAAAAATTGTTGTACTAAAATGAAAAGAAAAGGAAAAAAATTTTCCAAGAAACTAAAAAGGAATCTGAATTACAATAAGCCTCAAATGACACAAGTATTTATAGACTGAATGAGAAGGGGCAGATATCAAGAGAAATAAAAGAGAGAAAAAACAGAATGTATGGGAATACACGTGGGCTTCCATGGTGGCTCAGTGGTAAAGAATCCTCTTGCAATGCAGGAGACCAGGTTCGATCCCTGGGATGGGAAGATACCCTGGAGAAGGAAATGGCTACCCACTCCAGCGTTCTTGCCTGGGAAATCCCATGGACAGAGGAGACTGGCAGACAGCACTCCCTGGGGTTGTAAGAATAGGACATAACTGAGCAACTAAACCACCATAAGGAAATACATAGAGGCTGTGGGGAAAAGACAGGAAGGGACAAAGTGAAATTACAGACAAAACCTAGAGGAAGAGCCCAAACAAAGAACAGCCTCGAGAAAGGAATGGATGTCACAATAGTTTCATGCAAAGGAGTATGATGAGCAATTTGGGGACACACTCTTCATTTCACGTGTGTTATTTGGTTGTGGTGTGCCATTCAGAGCTTCTGGGTTTTTTCATGCCATAGAATCTCTTTTTCTTACGGTTTGGTCAAGTAAAAAAATAAAATCTCTTTGAATAAATACTTCTACCAATTTACTTAGAATCACGATCTGAGAATCTCATAGTTTGTTTTTGTTTTTTTTTTTTCAAAAGAATGAATGTCCTAGGGATAAATAATTTACTTCCAAAGGGGCAAACATTGGTAATTTAAACAGAAAAGCTTAAATCCAATCTCTTACTTTGGGTTCCTACAACAGGGCTTGTAAGCAGGAGGTTGATAAGAAAAGAAGTGACAGGGATTTTCCTGGTGATGCAGAGGTTAAGACTTCACCTTCCAAGGCAGGGGGTGCAGGTTTGATCCCTGATTGAGGAGCTAAGATCCCACATGCCTAGGCTAGGGCTAAAAAAAAACCCATAAAACAGAAGCAATATTGGAACAAATTTTAAAAAGACTAAAAATGGTCCATGTCAAAAAAGAAAGAAAAAAAGGGCAAGTGAGGAACAGAAGGAACTAAATAAAGGCGGAGAAACCAGGAGACTATGCTTGGGTGAGGGTGTGNAAAAAAAAAACCATAAAACAGAAGCAATATTGGAACAAATTTTAAAAAGACTAAAAATGGTCCATGTCAAAAAAGAAAGAAAAAAAGGACAAGTGAGGAACAGAAGGAACTAAATAAAGGCGGAGAAACCAGGAGACTATGCTTGGGTGAGGGTGTGCCTGTGAGAGGCCTCCTAGAATTTTCCAGCTGGGTACCCACAGGATAGGTACCCACCAGCTGCTCCCACTCCCCGACTCCCCCAACCACTTGAGGGTGTTCCTAACAGTGCTAAGTCCCCTGCATTTCTCAGCTGTGTCTATATCTGGGCTGGAAGGGCTTCTGTTTCTTAAACAAATAAACAAAAAGGCCTGAGGCAGGAAAGCAGAGATGGACAGAGGGTGATGGAGATGGATGCAGTTGGTAGCCTGCAGACCGTTCTCTACAGCTGTGGATAAAGTCAGAAATGCCTTAGTTCACCCTCAGGTGGCTCAGATCTGCTCATGTTCCCATCAAGTTATTACTGCCTCTTCAAGGTGGCAGTCAGCACCATCTCTAACAAATACACACACAGCAACAGGACAAACCTTAGTCCCCAGTCATGCAGCTCCTACCAAAGATGTATCATCTCACTCCCACGTTCCAGTCCCCTTCTAGATTTTTCTCATCTCCAGCCAGTCTTCAGCTGCTCTTAGATGGCTAGACAATTAGAAGACTCCACCTGCAGGGTCTGAGTAGACTTGGTAGCTTGGTTTGGTTCTGGTGACTATTATCACTGAGCATAGGAGCACCAGGAACGGATCCCACCAAACCACTGATTTCCAGATACACGTCCCATACCTGTGTAACAGAAGCACCAGCTAATCATGGTGAATTACCCTGGCCAGTGACTCCCTTCTTTGCTCATCTACTAACCTGAGCATTCCAAAGAGATCTAAGTTGCAGTTATAGGAATAGCTTCAATTTAATAGACTTTTTTTTACTTTATTCCTTGAAATCTTAGCTGTCTAATCCAGAAAGATGCTTTCTTCCCCTTGCACCTTCCCATGAGAGAGCAAGCAAGCTCTCTCTGAATTGTGGAGTCTAGATTTGCTTTAATCCAGTCTGATCCTCTCTGTGGCAGTATGCATTGCTAACCTTTGGAAAAGAGCATTTTATGAATTGCAACATAGTTCTAACTGACTGAATGAAATAGAGTTACAGTGTTCTGGACAATTCTCTTTTATCTTAATCACGTCCCCAAGGCACATGTTGATTCTATAGAGAGAGAAATCTTTAAGACATTCTCATCAATTATTTTGTGCAGTATGGAGATGGTCCAATTTGAAAATACATATGTATATGTGTATGTGCGCCCAGTCACTTCAGTTGTGCCCAACTCTTTGTGACCCTATGGACCACAGACCGCGAGGTTCATCTGTCCATGAGATTCTCCAGGCAGGACTACGGAGTGGGTTGCTATGCCTTCTCGACGCAAGGATCAAACCCTGTGTCTCCTGCATTGCAAGCAGATTCTTTACCCACTGACCCATGTACGTATACATGTACTGTATATCATAATTATATTTTAAGTCATTTTTTTACATTTTAATAATTCTCCCACAAACAAATGTAATTCCATTCTATTCTAGGAATCTGAGTAACATAGAACCAACTTGAATGAGAAATTTGGCACCTGATGAAAATAAAAAATACCCAGAATACACTGATCATTTAGCTTTACAATTTGTTTCCTGGGTAAATGTAAAACTCCTCCTCATTTTTGGTTGTTTGAGCTCTTCCCTAGGCTTCAATTCTATTAAATAAGTATTTTTTAAAGTGAGAGAATGTGACAGTTACTAGGAGTTTTAGAACTCGGGTTCACGAAACCATTTTCTTGACTTCATACCCAGTTTATTTTTTGTGTGTTTTTTTTGTTGTTGTTGTTCTATATATCATTATTGACAAATCTAGCAGCAATATACTGCCAACTAATGTCACTACTTTCACTTAAATCATGGCATTGTTTTAGAGGAAATTCCAGTAGGACTGTCAATTCCAGCTCTCTGATATGGGCTGTAAATGCAGTTCTTCAGCTCTAAATATACCCTACCATTGTCTTTTTTAGGAAAAATATTCAACAAATCGCATTTCAAGTGGTGGTAGGGATAATTAAAAGAAATAATAAGGCAAGTTTGGTTGAATATATGGAAACCATAACACAATTTAACTCTCTGTAGATGGCACCCCACTCCAGTACTCTTGCCTGGACAATCCCATGGACGGAGGAGCCTGGTAGGCTGTGGTCCACGGGGTCACAAAGAGTCAGACACGACTGAGCGACTTCACTTTCACTTTTCACTTTCATGCATTGGAGAAGGAAATGGCCACCCACTCCAGTGTTCTTGCCTGGAGAATCCCAGGGGCGGGTGAGCCTGGTGGGCTGACGTCTGTGGGGTCGCACAGAGTTGGACACGACTGAAGTGACTTAGCAGCAGCAGCAGACAGTTTCATAAACCAGTAAATCACAGGGGATATGAAACAANCCCACTCCAGTGTTCTTGCCTGGAGAATCCCAGGGGCGGGCGAGCCTGGTGGGCTGACGTCTGTGGGGTCGCACAGAGTTGGACACGACTGAAGTGACTTAGCAGCAGCAGCAGACAGTTTCATAAACCAGTAAATCACAGGGGATATGAAACAAGTTGCTAGTGAAGAATTGACAGGTAAAGATCTGGAGATCATGAGTGACCACTAGCTTCCACATGTTTTATTAAAAGAGTTACATATTTTATTAAAATGTGGCATGAAAAATAATAACAAAATTGAATTCTGGAGACTAATAATCATGAAAAAAGATCAAAACCTGTCAAAGAGCTATCTAAAATATTCCCTGTGTACAGATGGTAAATTCTATCAAACCTCAAGGAACAGATAATTCTGATTTCAGTTAATGTGTTCCAAAGGATAGAAAATGATTTCAAGCTTCCAAATTTATTAGGACTTTGAGAATCAAATCTGACAAAGATCAACCAAGAAAAGATTGCAGCCAACTTTTGCTTATGAATAGGGATGCAAAATTCTAAATAAAATATTGGTGACTTAAGATATAAACATGTAGATGGATTAAAGATGGAAACACAGCTAATGTCTCGTTTTCCCCCTTTCTCTGCCCTTTTAAAATGATGTGTTATAAACATACTTCAGCACTGATTGGAGGCAACTGAAGCAAAGTTCTTGCTGTCCTACGGAAAGGGGAGGTCATAGCCAAGTTGCTCACAATTCAGGCAGTGGGATTAATGGATCATAAATTCCTCCTGCCTGGCAAAGCCCCAGAGAGAAATAAATTCAAGGTGTGTCTACAGAGACAGGACCGTGGACCTGGCATTCTTAGCTTGCAAATGTTCTGAAGTCCCAAGACAGTCATGGAAGTAGCAGAAAGCCACTGGATCAGAAAAGATCAGGGTTTAGAGGGTGCCTGACTGTACCTGTGGGGACAATCTGGTACCAGCATTTAGAAATCAGCCAATAGTAGTCTTCATGTTAGTATTTTAAGGAGGATAATATTATAATTACCAAAGAAATGCCAAAGAAGTAATTGCTAAAAGACAGCTTCAATTTATTGCTAAATATAAAATCTTTTATTTTTTCTAGGAATGGTAGGATATTCTTTTATCATAATAAAAACCCATCAGCTGCAACCGTATTTTATAGTGTAACACAGCATCATATCCATTATGATAAGAATAAAACATTTTGGGGCAAGTTTAGCCAATGCAAAGCAGCAAGAAGAAAAAACAAGTGTGAATATTGAAAAGGAAAAAATAAAATTAGTGCTATTTGCAGACGATGTACACTGCTCTGGAAATTTAAGAGAGATTACATTTTAAAACTGTTAAAAATTAAAGAAAGTTGGGAAAGTAGCCAGACATAGTTAACTAATTTTAAACATATATTCTATTTTTAATAATGTTAATTAACACTTATATAGCACATAAGTATTTGCAAGACCTAATCTAAAGAATTCTGCCTTTACGGACCGTATACCACATGGAACTCCACTCAGTGTTATGTGGCAGCCCGGGTGGGAGAGGAGTTAGGGAGAAAATGGATCTATGTATATATATGGCTAAGCCCCTTCACTGTTCACCTGAAAATATCACAACATTGTTGGTTAATTGGCTTACCACAATACAAAATACAAAGGCTTAAAAATAAATGAAGAATACCAACTTTAACATCACTATATTAAGAATAGGAAATGGAGATACAATCAAACTAAGTGATTTTTTTACACAGCTAGTAGTAAGTGGAGGAGTCAAGATTTGATCCCAGGTGAACCGGCTCTAGGCACCACCACCAAGACATACTGACACGTTTGAAAACAATAAAAAGATTATCTAAAAGCTGAACAGAAAAAAAAAAAAGTGTATGTGGAATAGGCAGAACCCACAAGAATAATGAAACTTTATAAAACTATTCTTCAAAGTATTAGATAGCTTTTAATGGATAGATATTTTAATGAATGAACTTTCAAAAATGTACTTCCAGAAATATTATGCAAAATATTGTGTTTGTGTATATGCAATTTTTCCCAGACGTCAGCGTTTTATGCATCAAAAAATTTGTCAGGAAAGTTTATTGCTCCCAAAGGCTTAACTTTGGTTATAAAGATAAAAGATCTGAGTAATTCAAGAAACTTACATCATTCCAGGTGGGAAGACAATATGATAAAGATGACCACACTTCTCTTCCCCAGAGAAACGTAAATGAAATGCATTTACAGTAAAAACACAGGTCGTATTTTTTTAGGAGAGAAAAAGTTGCCAAGAAGACTTAGAATTTCACAAAAAGGAATAAATGGGCAGTAGTGGGTTAGACAGTCTTAAAAAAAAGATTGGAGGCGGCCCTTTCTGTTATTCAAACTTACTCTAAAGCTACTGTAACTGAAAATCCATGGCACTTTTAGAGTAAAACAAAGATTCTAAAAACGAGATCAAATACACACATGGACATACAGGAGACACATGTGAACAGCACANGGATTTCACAAAAAGGAATAAATGGGCAGTAGTGGGTTAGACAGTCTTAAAAATAAGATTGGAGGCGGCCCTTTCTGTTATTCAAACTTACTCTAAAGCTACTGTAACTGAAAATCCATGGCACTTTTAGAATAAAGCAAAGATTCTAAAAATGAGATCAAATACACACATGGACATACAGGAGACACATGTAAACAGCACAAACTACTTACATATACTTTATAATCTAATAACTATGTCCTTCCAACAAATGGAGAAATTATAAGTTATTCAGTAAAAGGCAATTGGAAAGTTGATAACTTTTTTTGAAATGAGAAGTTAAACCACTACTGAATACCTAAAATTTAATTCCAGATGATTCTTTAAAAAATTTTTTATATGAATTAAATTTTAAAATACTGTAAAACACTTAGGAGAAAAATGGACTTTTTACAGTAACAACAAAGGTGGAAAAAGTTCACATGACAACAAAGTTAACAATTTTTTAAAAAACTACTAAATTTGTTTATACAAAATTTAAAACTGATTTATGATGGAAAGAACCATGATGCTCTGGCTGTTTTCCTACTAAAATAGCAAAGTTTAACAGAGCCACAGAGATCATATATGCCTCACAAAACTAAAATATTTACTCTCTGATCTTTTCCAGAATATATTATCAGTATGAGTTTGAACAATTAAAAACAGAATTTAGAATATAATTTTTATATAAAGTCCCAAACAAAGTGAAACTAAACAACATATAATACAGCAAAAATAAATCAATAAATAAACACATGGTAAGGCTATATTTTTAAAAAAGTATAAGAATGATGAATATAAAATTCAGGATTGTGACAAACTGGGGTGAAAGGAGTCAAT
Organism: Raphicerus campestris; assembly: GCA_006410735.1. Lineage (NCBI taxonomy): Eukaryota > Metazoa > Chordata > Mammalia > Artiodactyla > Bovidae > Raphicerus > Raphicerus campestris. The sequence continues at coordinate 44,344 of SJYW01040925.1, read as the reverse complement.
GTGATACAGAAAAGAAACTCACCCTGTTTGCATCTTATCAGTAACTCTAATTTCAGCTTCTCCATGGGTTTGAGGTTTCACCAGTGTTTGGCTTTTTTTTATTACGCTTTGTTATTTACATTGTGGTTTACTCACTTAGTCGTGTCTGTCTCTTTAGGAACCCCATGGACTGTAGCTTGCCAAACTCCTCTGTTCGTGGGATTGCCCAGGTAAGAATACTGGAATGTTCCTGTTCCCTTCTCCAGGGGATCTTTCTGACCCAGGGAGTGAACCCTCTTCTCTTGCATTGACAGGTGGATTCTTTATGACTGAGCCACCAGGGAACTCCTTATAATTTACATAGACATCACATAATCTTGAAGGTGTTAAATATTACATATGAAAGAAAGAAATGAAAACAAGCTAGGTACTAACAAGCTGACGAGGGAGTTTGTATGTGGGTTGAACAGCTGCATTCGCAGATAAGGATCTGGGAACGACCAGCGTGATGCTGAGTGACCCAGAAATGCCAGACTATGGATGTTTTTTCTTTGATGCTATTAGATCTTTCTAGAGAAGGTTTCCTCTGAATTCCTGCCAGAGGTTGGGAGGTAGACCCTTACCTACTTATATTTTGTTAGGGAGCTGGATTTATGTTCACATGTAGAATCCAGTTGAATCCAGTTAATCTTGGTCATTTTTTTTTTTCCTGAATACTCTTCCATCCTCTCTGTCATCTTAGTTTTTTTTTTTTTTAATTCTTTTGTTACAGTTTTAATGGCATCTCTGGGAAAAAGGAAATCATTGCCTGTTGTTAATCCACCACGTTTAGCTAGAAATAAATTACACATCAATTTCTCAATTTTAGATGATAATCTCATACCTTTCCACCATGAAAGATGCCCTGCTTCAGTTTTCTTCCTAAGAATGTTTGATAATAATTCTGTTTTCAGTTACACTCTTTGTTACTTTAATAAACTTAAACAGTAGCTGTTCCTTTTTAAATCATCACCTTGATAATCACTATGTAAGCTCTATTAATTCCCTTTACCTTTCTTTTGATGCTTTTATGTAGTTTTTGTTCGTTTATCACCAACATTTTCCTTATTGACAAAAGAATAACGTCCATTATCATACCCTCAAAAATTTCCATCACATCAGGTATTCTAACTGTTGCTTGAAATCTTTATTTTTCCATGGGTACCTGTCTTACAGAGTACTACATCATCCAAATCCCATCTCTAGCTTAGCATTTTTGTACTTTTTTTTGTGTTTTTTTTTTTGAATCTGAAAATCATTGTCCTTTTTTAAGTTCTATGAAATTATTTTTTTTATAATTTCCTCTCATTTTTCTGTTCTCCTTCTAAAACTGGCCATAGTCTGATATCACACCTCCTGGTTTGACCCTGTAGATCTTTTTCCTCCCCTCTAATTATCTTCCTTGTCTTTCTAGATTTTTTTTCTCTACATCTTGAGAAATTGTGCCACTTAGTTTTAAAATCTTCTCATTAAGCTTTTTCTTTTTACAATAATATTTTTAATCTTTGAAAAACCTGTTACATTATTTGAGTATTCTCTTCATCTTATTCTCATTTTATATGAAATCACATTTTTAAGAATTTTTCTTAGTATTCTAATTAAAAATTCTTCCAAATTCCCTTTGTTTTTGAAAGAATCTATTTCCTCCACTATTAGTTTTCTTTTAAAAATGAGATAAAATTGACATATAGCATTGCATAAGTTTAAGGTGCACTGCTTGGTGGTTTGATCTATTTATATATTTATACATGACTACCACTCCTTGGAAGGAAAGTTATGACCAACCTAGATAGCATATTGAAAAGCAGAGACATTACTTTGCCGACTAAGGTCCTTCTAGTCAAGGCTGTGGTTTTTCCAGTGGTCGCATATGGATGTGAGAGTTGGACTGTGAAGAAAGCTGAGTGCCGAAGAATTGATGCTTTTGAACTGAGGTGCTGGAAAAGACTCTTGAGAGTCCCTTGGACTGCAAGGAGATCCAACCAGTCCATTCTGAAGGAGATCAGCCTTGGGATTTCTTTGGAAGGAATGATGCTAAAGCTGAAACTCCAGTATATTGACCACCTCATGCGAAGAGTTGACTCATTGAAAGACTCTGATGCTGGGAGGGATTGGGGGCAGGAGGAGAAGGGGACGACAGAGGATGAGATGGGTGGATGGCGTCACTGACTCGATCAACGTGAGTCTGAGTGAACTCGGGGAGATGGTGATGGACAGGGAGGCCTGGCATGCTGCGATTCATGGGGTCGCAAAGAGTCGGACACAACTGAGCAACTGAACTGAACTGAACTGAATCACTGTAGCATTAGCTATCTCTTCTATTATGTTACATAATTACTGGGTCTTATTTGTGGTGAGAACAGTTAAGATCTAGTCTTTTAGCAACTTTGAAGTTTATAAGGCAGTATTATTGACTACAATTACTATGCTATACACTAATCTCCAGAACTTATCTACTAGGGTTTTTTTTTAATTCATTTTTTTACAGTCTTCCGCAATCAACATCCATGATTCTCTAAGTCCTCATTATGTGGTCATCCCAGGAGTGTGTTCACACGTAAGAATGAAATACAAGCTGGCCAGTACAGGTTTTCTTTGTTTTGTTTTAGGAAGATTCATGTCCTGGTAAGATCCACCTCTTTAATGTGAAGCTTTTCTAGAGTCCTGGGTATTACTGGGTGTCTTCTCTTGGATGTCTGTGTTGGGGGTGGGCGTGACCGGAGATTAAGCCTGTAGTCCCGCAGACGTCAGAACTAAAAGCTTTGCTGTGATGGATAAGCAACGAGGACCTACTGTGTAGCGCAGGGAGTTCTGTTCAATGTCACAGGGCAGCCTGGATGGGTGGGGAGTTTGCGGGAGAATGGATACATGTATGTGTATGGCTGCGTCCCTTCACTGTCCACCTGAAACTATCACAACATTGTTAATCAGTTATACCAAAATACAAAATAAAAAGTTTAATTAATGTAAGAAGCAGCAAAAAAGCTTTACTCTGGAAATAGAAATTTGTCCATTTATTTCCTGACTTAGCAGCTTTAGATAACAGTTCTTCACCTTCCCAGAAAGAAAGGTGAGAATCTGGCTGTCTCTGACTCTTCATCTTTCTTTGTACAGTTACTAAAAGGCTTAATTCTCTCTCTACTCCTATTTCAAAGCGAGTCCCCCTTGTTCTTTGCAATAACCCTCTTGCTGGTTGTTCCATCACCACTCAGAACCCCTAATGGAGTTCATTCCCTCACTGTTCACTATCTCTTCCCTTATCAAATCTTTAATTTAAGCTAAGGTGACAACCAGTTGACATTAAATGATGCTTGAGTCAGCTTCCCTAGCAAATGGTTGCTTTATGACTAACTCAGATCAATGGTTCAATCCACGGTGCACTTCTATGGATAAAGAAGGATTTCATGATTTCAGATTCCAAACAAGGTTCCAAAGAGAAGTACTCTGAATAATTGGATGCTAAAAATAAGAATGGTATATTTAGGATGTTGACAGTAAAAATAAATTAACTAATTGTCATGAAAAATAAGATAATTCTACTTTCTTTAAGAAAAACCCCAATGCTGAGCTCCTTTAAAGTTAGTTAATTCAATAGCTCAGTGATATCATTAAGGAGTAGCCACATCTCTCTCCTCTGCCCGCCCCCAGCCAGTACCCTCAAGCCCTGAAGGTATCATGCTGTTTCTTCCTCCATGTCTCTCTTTGGCTAAGAAATCCTCCAAAGCTCTCCAAGTTGGCTTCCCCTCTTTTCTCATTAACCAGCATTGAGTTGCAGATCTTTTTCTAAGTCATCACTGGCAAAGAGAATACAATCACTGTGATTAGCTTAAATTAGTAAGAATTTACTCCTGAGCCTATGTGTATTGGGTCAAGGGCTGAACACACTGACAAACATGGAACTCTGCTGAAGGAAAGAAGGGAGAAGTGGTTCAGGGACAGCAGACAGCCAATGATGTCTCCTTTAGTCCTTCTTTAAAGTATAGTTGATTTAACAGTGTTGGCTTAATTTCTGCTATACAGTAAAGTGAGATATATATATATATATATACATATATATTATATACATTTTCTTTTTCATATTCTTTTCCATTATGGTCTACCCCAGGAGATTGGATATAGTTGCTATACAGTAGGACCTTGTTGTTTATCCATTCTATGTAAGACAGTATGCATCTGCTAATCCCTAACACCCACGGCATCCTTCCCCTACCTTCTTCCCCCTAGTCAAATACGAGTTTGTTCCTTATGTCTGTGAGTCTGTTTCTGTTTTGTAGATAAGTTCATTTGTGTCATATTTTATATTCCACATATAAATGATATCATATGGCATTTGTCTTTCTCTTTTAGACTTACTTTTTCTAGTATGATTAACTCCAGGTCCATCCAAGTAGCTGCNCAGTATTATTGACTACAATTACTATGCTATACACTAATCTCCAGAACTTATCTACTAGGGTTTTTTTTTAATTCATTTTTTTACAGTCTTCCGCAATCAACATCCATGATTCTCTAAGTCCTCATTATGTGGTCATCCCAGGAGTGTGTTCACACGTAAGAATGAAATACAAGCTGGCCAGTACAGGTTTTCTTTGTTTTGTTTTAGGAAGATTCATGTCCTGGTAAGATCCACCTCTTTAATGTGAAGCTTTTCTAGAGTCCTGGGTATTACTGGGTGTCTTCTCTTGGATGTCTGTGTTGGGGGTGGGCGTGACCGGAGATTAAGCCTGTAGTCCCGCAGACGTCAGAACTAAAAGCTTTGCTGTGATGGATAAGCAACGAGGACCTACTGTGTAGCGCAGGGAGTTCTGTTCAATGTCACAGGGCAGCCTGGATGGGCGGGGAGTTTGCGGGAGAATGGATACATGTATGTGTATGGCTGCGTTCCTTCACTGTCCACCTGAAACTATCACAACATTGTTAATCAGTTATACCAAAATACAAAATAAAAAGTTTAATTAATGTAAGAAGCAGCAAAAAAGCTTTACTCTGGAAATAGAAATTTGTCCATTTATTTCCTGACTTAGCAGCTTTAGATAACAGTTCTTCACCTTCCCAGAAAGAAAGGTGAGAATCTGGCTGTCTCTGACTCTTCATCTTTCTTTGTACAGTTACTAAAAGGCTTAATTCTCTCTCTACTCCTATTTCAAAGCGAGTCCCCCTTGTTCTTTGCAATAACCCTCTTGCTGGTTGTTCCATCATCACTCAGAACCCCTAATGGAGTTCATTTCCTTACTGTTCACTATCTCTTCCCTTATGAAATCTTTAATTTAAGCTAAGGTGACAACCAGTTGACATTAAACGATGCTTGAGTCAGCTTCCCTAGCAAATGGTTGCTTTATGACTAACTCAGATCAATGGTTCAATCCACGGTGCACTTCTATGGATAAAGAAGGATTTCATGATTTCAGATTCCAAACAAGGTTCCAAAGAGAAGTACTCTGAATAATTGGATGCTAAAAATAAGAATGGTATATTTAGGATGTTGACAGTAAAAATAAATTAACTAATTGTCATGAAAAATAAGATAATTCTACTTTCTTTAAGAAAAACCCCAATGCTGAGCTCCTTTAAAGTTAGTTAATTCAATAGCTCAGTGATATCATTAAGGAGTAGCCACATCTCTCTCCTCTGCCCGCCCCCAGCCAGTACCCTCAAGCCCTGAAGGTATCATGCTGTTTCTTCCTCCATGTCTCTCTTTGGCTAAGAAATCCTCCAAAGCTCTCCAAGTTGGCTTCCCCTCTTTTCTCATTAACCAGCATTGAGTTGCAGATCTTTTTCTAAGTCATCACTGGCAAAGAGAATACAATCACTGTGATTAGCTTAAATTAGTAAGAATTTACTCCTGAGCCTATGTGTATTGGGTCAAGGGCTGAACACACTGACAAACATGGAACTCTGCTGAAGGAAAGAAGGGAGAAGTGGTTCAGGGACAGCAGACAGCCAATGATGTCTCCTTTAGTCCTTCTTTAAAGTATAGTTGATTTAACAGTGTTGGCTTAATTTCTGCTATACAGTAAAGTGAGATATATATATATATATATACATATATATTATATACATTTTCTTTTTCATATTCTTTTCCATTATGGTCTACCCCAGGAGATTGGATATAGTTGCTATACAGTAGGACCTTGTTGTTTATCCATTCTATGTAAGACAGTATGCATCTGCTAATCCCTAACACCCACGGCATCCTTCCCCTACCTTCTTCCCCCTAGTCAAATACGAGTTTGTTCCTTATGTCTGTGAGTCTGTTTCTGTTTTGTAGATAAGTTCATTTGTGTCATATTTTATATTCCACATATAAATGATATCATATGGCATTTGTCTTTCTCTTTTAGACTTACTTTTTCTAGTATGATTAACTCCAGGTCCATCCAAGTAGCTGCAAATGACATTCGTTCATTTTTACGGCTGAGTAATATTCCATTACATACATCTTTGTCTCTTCATCTGTCAATAGATATATAGTTTGTTTCCATGTCTTGGCCATTGTAAATAGTGCTGATACAAACAAAGGAGTGCATATATCTGTTTGAATTACAGTCTTATCAAGATATATGCCTAAGATATATATCTGTCAAAGACATTGATCTGTCAAAGAACCTAAGGAAAGCAGCTTCCTTTTCTCTTTCAGCAGCTGGATGTGGTGGTAAGATGTGGATATAGAGAAGACCATAAAAATGTTAACATATGATTGATCAGAGTCAGAGACAAACATTCTTCATAAAATTATATATTTAGTTCCCAAAGGGGATCAACAAGTATTTTTCCCTCATCTGCAAAATGAATGTTCTCTCGTCCTCTCAACTTTTATGAATTCCGATACATCTTGTTATACAATGAATAGTGTAGACAGTGTCAGATACTAGTCTTCTGATATTTTCTAAGAACTCAGTATACCAGATGGTAACAGTCTGAAGCTCTTTATTCAGTGCAGGGTTGAAGGTATTCACCAGCAGCCTGTATAGCTTGATAAGAGTTGTCAAGGAGACAGGTGGCTGGTTCAATGATAGCTGATAACTGTCCTTTCAAGGGCTGCACACAGTCAAGGAGGGGAAGAAAAATGGGGTAGGAACAAACGAGGGTGAGATGAATAGGTGTATTGAGAAACTGTCTCTTTACCCTTGCAATTCCCCCTCCCATCTGGGTACTAAATGACACAATGGTAATAGAACTCACACAGGAATGAATAGCTTATTGATAGGTGCGCGATGCTCCCTCACCAAGTTATCTGTGTTCTGCTTATGTCACCCAGTACACAATACAGTAAAAACTGTATGGCTAATGAAAGAGGGAGGCAAACTCCGGAGGGTCTCATTCAATTACTTTCTCTACAGAACACCAATGTGCATAAACTGACATCACCAGTGAAATGGGTCCTCCCAAGACCACGTGGAGCAAAGCCTATGGTGAACAGAGACTCAAATTCTCCCTGAATTTGCTCTTCGTGATGTGAGAAGTTTAATTTTTATGTCCTCATGTCTTTTAATGACTTGTTATTGGTAGTTTCTGAGTACAGCGAATACTATTTAATTAACTATTTTCAACATAGGCTGAGAAGAAAGACCCTATGAGCTCATTTGTCTATTAACACAGAAGTGAGACAAACTTAAGAATTTTTGCATACCCATTTGGAGATTTTTCTTTCTTTAAATCAGATATTGGATTATTTACACAATTGGAAGCTTAACATGTACCTACATTTTTCTAACTGATTTTATTATTCTTTGATCTTAAGGAAGTGAAATGAATAAGTCTGATGTTCTTTTCCATTTTTTTTTNAAGGAAATCATTGCCTGTTGTTAATCCACCACGTTTAGCTAGAAATAAATTACACATCAATTTCTCAATTTTAGATGATAATCTCATACCTTTCCACCATGAAAGATGCCCTGCTTCAGTTTTCTTCCTAAGAATGTTTGATAATAATTCTGTTTTCAGTTACACTCTTTGTTACTTTAATAAACTTAAACAGTAGCTGTTCCTTTTTAAATCATCACCTTGATAATCACTATGTAAGCTCTATTAATTCCCTTTACCTTTCTTTTGATGCTTTTATGTAGTTTTTGTTCGTTTATCACCAACATTTTCCTTATTGACAAAAGAATAACGTCCATTATCATACCCTCAAAAATTTCCATCACATCAGGTATTCTAACTGTTGCTTGAAATCTTTATTTTTCCATGGGTACCTGTCTTACAGAGTACTACATCATCCAAATCCCATCTCTAGCTTAGCATTTTTGTACTTTTTTTTGTGTTTTTTTTTTTGAATCTGAAAATCATTGTCCTTTTTTAAGTTCTATGAAATTATTTTTTTTATAATTTCCTCTCATTTTTCTGTTCTCCTTCTAAAACTGGCCATAGTCTGATATCACACCTCCTGGTTTGACCCTGTAGATCTTTTTCCTCCCCTCTAGTTATCTTCCTTGTCTTTCTAGATTTTTTTTCTCTACATCTTGAGAAATTGTGCCACTTAGTTTTAAAATCTTCTCATTAAGCTTTTTCTTTTTACAATAATATTTTTAATCTTTGAAAAACCTGTTACATTATTTGAGTATTCTCTTCATCTTATTCTCATTTTATATGAAATCACATTTTTAAGAATTTTTCTTAGTATTCTAATTAAAAATTCTTCCAAATTCCCTTTGTTTTTGAAAGAATCTATTTCCTCCACTATTAGTTTTCTTTTAAAAATGAGATAAAATTGACATATAGCATTGCATAAGTTTAAGGTGCACTGCTTGGTGGTTTGATCTATTTATATATTTATACATGACTACCACTCCTTGGAAGGAAAGTTATGACCAACCTAGATAGCATATTGAAAAGCAGAGACATTACTTTGCCGACTAAGGTCCTTCTAGTCAAGGCTGTGGTTTTTCCAGTGGTCGCATATGGATGTGAGAGTTGGACTGTGAAGAAAGCTGAGTGCCGAAGAATTGATGCTTTTGAACTGAGGTGCTGGAAAAGACTCTTGAGAGTCCCTTGGACTGCAAGGAGATCCAACCAGTCCATTCTGAAGGAGATCAGCCTTGGGATTTCTTTGGAAGGAATGATGCTAAAGCTGAAACTCCAGTATTTTGACCACCTCATGCGAAGAGTTGACTCATTGAAAGACTCTGATGCTGGGAGGGATTGGGGGCAGGAGGAGAAGGGGACGACAGAGGATGAGATGGGTGGATGGCGTCACTGACTCGATCAACGTGAGTCTGAGTGAACTCGGGGAGATGGTGATGGACAGGGAGGCCTGGCATGCTGCGATTCATGGGGTCGCAAAGAGTCGGACACAACTGAGCAACTGAACTGAACTGAACTGAATCACTGTAGCATTAGCTATCTCTTCTATTATGTTACATAATTACTGGGTCTTATTTGTGGTGAGAACAGTTAAGATCTAGTCTTTTAGCAACTTTGAAGTTTATAAGGCAGTATTATTGACTACAATTACTATGCTATACACTAATCTCCAGAACTTATCTACTAGGGTTTTTTTTTAATTCATTTTTTTACAGTCTTCCGCAATCAACATCCATGATTCTCTAAGTCCTCATTATGTGGTCATCCCAGGAGTGTGTTCACACGTAAGAATGAAATACAAGCTGGCCAGTACAGGTTTTCTTTGTTTTGTTTTAGGAAGATTCATGTCCTGGTAAGATCCACCTCTTTAATGTGAAGCTTTTCTAGAGTCCTGGGTATTACTGGGTGTCTTCTCTTGGATGTCTGTGTTGGGGGTGGGCGTGACCGGAGATTAAGCCTGTAGTCCCGCAGACGTCAGAACTAAAAGCTTTGCTGTGATGGATAAGCAACGAGGACCTACTGTGTAGCGCAGGGAGTTCTGTTCAATGTCACAGGGCAGCCTGGATGGGTGGGGAGTTTGCGGGAGAATGGATACATGTATGTGTATGGCTGCGTCCCTTCACTGTCCACCTGAAACTATCACAACATTGTTAATCAGTTATACCAAAATACAAAATAAAAAGTTTAATTAATGTAAGAAGCAGCAAAAAAGCTTTACTCTGGAAATAGAAATTTGTCCATTTATTTCCTGACTTAGCAGCTTTAGATAACAGTTCTTCACCTTCCCAGAAAGAAAGGTGAGAATCTGGCTGTCTCTGACTCTTCATCTTTCTTTGTACAGTTACTAAAAGGCTTAATTCTCTCTCTACTCCTATTTCAAAGCGAGTCCCCCTTGTTCTTTGCAATAACCCTCTTGCTGGTTGTTCCATCACCACTCAGAACCCCTAATGGAGTTCATTCCCTCACTGTTCACTATCTCTTCCCTTATCAAATCTTTAATTTAAGCTAAGGTGACAACCAGTTGACATTAAATGATGCTTGAGTCAGCTTCCCTAGCAAATGGTTGCTTTATGACTAACTCAGATCAATGGTTCAATCCACGGTGCACTTCTATGGATAAAGAAGGATTTCATGATTTCAGATTCCAAACAAGGTTCCAAAGAGAAGTACTCTGAATAATTGGATGCTAAAAATAAGAATGGTATATTTAGGATGTTGACAGTAAAAATAAATTAACTAATTGTCATGAAAAATAAGATAATTCTACTTTCTTTAAGAAAAACCCCAATGCTGAGCTCCTTTAAAGTTAGTTAATTCAATAGCTCAGTGATATCATTAAGGAGTAGCCACATCTCTCTCCTCTGCCCGCCCCCAGCCAGTACCCTCAAGCCCTGAAGGTGGCTTTCCCAATTCCAATTCATCATGCTGTTTCTTCCTCCATGTCTCTCTTTGGCTAAGAAATCCTCCAAAGCTCTCCAAGTTGGCTTCCCCTCTTTTCTCATTAACCAGCATTGAGTTGCAGATCTTTTTCTAAGTCATCACTGGCAAAGAGAATACAATCACTGTGATTAGCTTAAATTAGTAAGAATTTACTCCTGAGCCTATGTGTATTGGGTCAAGGGCTGAACACACTGACAAACATGGAACTCTGCTGAAGGAAAGAAGGGAGAAGTGGTTCAGGGACAGCAGACAGCCAATGATGTCTCCTTTAGTCCTTCTTTAAAGTATAGTTGATTTAACAGTGTTGGCTTAATTTCTGCTATACAGTAAAGTGAGATATATATATATATATATACATATATATTATATACATTTTCTTTTTCATATTCTTTTCCATTATGGTCTACCCCAGGAGATTGGATATAGTTGCTATACAGTAGGACCTTGTTGTTTATCCATTCTATGTAAGACAGTATGCATCTGCTAATCCCTAACACCCACGGCATCCTTCCCCTACCTTCTTCCCCCTAGTCAAATACGAGTTTGTTCCTTATGTCTGTGAGTCTGTTTCTGTTTTGTAGATAAGTTCATTTGTGTCATATTTTATATTCCACATATAAATGATATCATATGGCATTTGTCTTTCTCTTTTAGACTTACTTTTTCTAGTATGATTAACTCCAGGTCCATCCAAGTAGCTGCAAATGACATTCGTTCATTTTTACTGCTGAGTAATATTCCATTACATACATCTTTGTCTCTTCATCTGTCAATAGATATATAGTTTGTTTCCATGTCTTGGCCATTGTAAATAGTGCTGATACAAACAAAGGAGTGCATATATCTGTTTGAATTACAGTCTTATCAAGATATATGCCTAAGATATATATCTGTCAAAGACATTGATCTGTCAAAGAACCTAAGGAAAGCAGCTTCCTTTTCTCTTTCAGCAGCTGGATGTGGTGGTAAGATGTGGATATAGAGAAGACCATAAAAATGTTAACATATGATTGATCAGAGTCAGAGACAAACATTCTTCATAAAATTATATATTTAGTTCCCAAAGGGGATCAACAAGTATTTTTCCCTCATCTGCAAAATGAATGTTCTCTCGTCCTCTCAACTTTTATGAATTCCGATACATCTTGTTATACAATGAATAGTGTAGACAGTGTCAGATACTAGTCTTCTGATATTTTCTAAGAACTCAGTATACCAGATGGTAACAGTCTGAAGCTCTTTATTCAGTGCAGGGTTGAAGGTATTCACCAGCAGCCTGTATAGCTTGATAAGAGTTGTCAAGGAGACAGGTGGCTGGTTCAATGATAGCTGATAACTGTCCTTTCAAGGGCTGCACACAGTCAAGGAGGGGAAGAAAAATGGGGTAGGAACAAACGAGGGTGAGATGAATAGGTGTATTGAGAAACTGTCTCTTTACCCTTGCAATTCCCCCTCCCATCTGGGTACTAAATGACACAATGGTAATAGAACTCACACAGGAATGAATAGCTTATTGATAGGTGCGCGATGCTCCCTCACCAAGTTATCTGTGTTCTGCTTATGTCACCCAGTGCACAATACAGTAAAAATTGTATGGCTAATGAAAGAGGGAGGCAAACTCCGGAGGGTCTCATTCAATTACTTTCTCTACAGAACACCAATGTGCATAAACTGACATCACCAGTGAAATGGGTCCTCCCAAGACCACGTGGAGCAAAGCCTATGGTGAACAGAGACTCAAATTCTCCCTGAATTTGCTCTTCGTGATGTGAGAAGTTTAATTTTTATGTCCTCATGTCTTTTAATGGCTTGTTATTGGTAGTTTCTGAGTACAGCGAATACTATTTAATTAACTATTTTCAACATAGGCTGAGAAGAAAGACCCTATGAGCTCATTTGTCTATTAACACAGAAGTGAGACAAACTTAAGAATTTTTGCATACCCATTTGGAGATTTTTCTTTCTTTAAATCAGATATTGGATTATTTACACAATTGGAAGCTTAACATGTACCTACATTTTTCTAACTGATTTTATTATTCTTTGATCTTAAGGAAGTGAAATGAATAAGTCTGATGTTCTTTTCCATTTTTTTTTCATGGATAACACATTTCACATTTACTATCCCACAAATCCTGGGTCTGGGACCATGAAATGCTTCTGTCCTCCCCATGGTCCCTCTCTCCAAAATCTGAATAATGAGCTATTTGGTGTCCTTACAGATCAGATGCATCTTCTAAGTTCTGTTGAAGACACTAGACTAATTTCTCCAGAATAAGTTTGTGGACACGTGCAGTGAACCTTGAATACCCTTTCGCTAGTAACTGCCGGATTCAGTGGTCAGTAGGAGAGAAGTTTTGACTAAGTCTGTAGCCCACCCACAATTGGAAATAGGAAGTTTTAATTCTCCAAATGTGAAGGATTTTAATTTATTAAGTTTTGGAAAAACAACAGAGAGTATAATTATTTATGATTTACTAATCAAGTGAGGAACTAAAAAGCCTCCTGATGAGGGTGAAAGAGGAAAGTGAAAAATCTGGCTTAAAACTCAACATTCAAAAAACTAAGGTCATAGCATCTGGTCTAATGCGTGTGTTGTTTTATCTCATTGTTTTAATTTTCATTTCCCTGGTGACATATGAGGTAGGGGCTTCATTTTATATGTTTATTTTCAATCAGTATATCTTTGGTGAGGTGTCTGTTAAGGTTTTTAGAAAGTGAAAATGTTAGTCACTCAGTCATGTCTGACTCTTTGAGACTCCCTGGATCGTATCTCTGTCCATGGAATTCTCCAGGCAAGAATACTGGAGCATGTTGCCATTCGCTACTCTAGGGGACCTCCGCACCCCAGGGGTTGAACCTGGGTCTCTTGCACAGCAGGCAGATTCTTTATTATCTGAGCCACTAAGGAAGCCTGTTAAGGTCTTAAGTCTACATCTTAGTTGAGTTGTCTATTTTCTTATTGTTGAGTCTTGGGTTCTCTGTGTATTTTAATAACAGTTCTTTATCAGATATTTCTTTTGCAAATATTTCCTCCCAGCCTGAGACTTGTCTTCTTATTCTCTTGGCATTGTCTTCCACAAGGCAGAAATTTAATTTTAAGGAAGTGCAGCTTATTTATTATTTCTTTGATGGATCATTCTTTTGTTGTATCTAAAATGTCATCCTGATACCCAGGGTTATCTATGTTTTCATCTTTGTTATTATTAAGGATTTTTCTAGTTCTGTATTTTTGATTTAGGCATTTCAAGATAATTGTGAAAAGTGTAAGGACTGTATCTAGACTCATGGTTTCGCCTGTGGCTGCTTAGTTGTTCAATCATTTGTTGAAAGACTTTTCATTCCATTGTATTTCCTTTGCTCCTTTTTCAAAGTTCGGTTGACTATATTTATGTGGGTCTATTTATAGAGCCTCTATTTTAAAATATAATTTTTAAGTAGATTTTCTTTTCTGAGTCTTTCATGACTTTTAGTTTCATTTCCTCTTTTCCTTTTCCTCTGTGCTCTGGAAGATTTTCTTAATTTTTCCTTCATATCACAATTTAATATTTGTACCACTTTGCTTTCTTCTGTAACTAGTCCCAATGCAAATTTTGATTCTGTCCTTCCAGTAAATTTTTTTCAGTTCTTGTGCAACCGACTCAAATCGGTTTTAATTTTAGTTTTATCATGAATCTTTTCATGCTTTGCTGCACTGTAATCTTACCCTAAGTAGTGAGTCTCTGTTTGCCTCTCCAGTTTTCATTTCCACTGTTCCAAGCCAAGTCTCCTGGGTCTGCCTTAGAGATTTATTCAAGTCTTTGTGACCTGACAAGTCTCAGGGAAAGGCAAGAATCTTTCGCCAAAGCCGCTCAGTGAAATCAGCTCCAGCAACTGATTTCTACCTGACCNCTCTATTTTAAAATATAATTTTTAAGTAGATTTTCTTTTCTGAGTCTTTCATGACTTTTAGTTTCATTTCCTCTTTTCCTTTTCCTCTGTGCTCTGGAAGATTTTCTTAATTTTTCCTTCATATCACAATTTAATATTTGTACCACTTTGCTTTCTTCTGTAACTAGTCCCAATGCAAATTTTGATTCTGTCCTTCCAGTAAATTTTTTTCAGTTCTTGTGCAACCGACTCAAATCGGTTTTAATTTTAGTTTTATCATGAATCTTTTCATGCTTTGCTGCACTGTAATCTTACCCTAAGTAGTGAGTCTCTGTTTGCCTCTCCAGTTTTCATTTCCACTGTTCCAAGCCAAGTCTCCTGGGTTTACCTTAGAGATTTATTCAAGTCTTTGTGACCTGACAAGTCTCAGGGAAAGGCAAGAATCTTTCGCCAAAGCCGCTCAGTGAAATCAGCTCCAGCAACTGATTTCTACCTGACCAGCCAATGAAGTTACAAGAGCGAGGTGCTGGGTGAGAGGCACTGCTCTGTTTCCATGGATACAGAACCTAAAAAGTGTGACTGGGGCTCACAGCCATCCTCCTATCCAAAAGAAAGAGATTTTCTGATAGAACCCACAGAGAGGATGGTAGCTCTCCTCTTAAAGAGGAGCAAGCAAGACAGCAAGAAATCATTCTGTGAGAGCACACTTTGGAGTTCTCTATGCAGCAGCATCTAAAGTCAGCACACTCCTGGGCTTTTCATATAAGGGACTTAGTTAGATCCTTTTTTAGCAAATGCCAGTTTCTCCTGGGCTTTCTGTCTATTGCAATGGAATCCTGATTAATACAACCCATTCTCTTATTGCCTTTCACAAAGGTCTTTTTTTTTTTTTNAACTGAGTGACTTCACTTTCACTTTTCACTTTCACGCATTGGAGAAGGAAATGGTAACCCACTCCAGTGTTCTTGCCTGGAGAATCCCAGGGACGGGGGAGCCTGATGGACTGCCGTCTATGGGG
Source organism: Raphicerus campestris (assembly GCA_006410735.1). Lineage (NCBI taxonomy): Eukaryota > Metazoa > Chordata > Mammalia > Artiodactyla > Bovidae > Raphicerus > Raphicerus campestris. Next base: position 28,695 of record SJYW01040925.1, on the reverse strand, counting down.
TCGCACAGAGTCGGACACGACTGAAGCGACTTAGCAGCAGCAGCAGCAGCAGCACAGTGTCACAGCTCTACCCTCAGCTTCTGTTCTCTTCCCTCTTCATCCTCATCACCAACCCCACTTTCAACTCACTCAAAACTTCACCTCTTCTCACCTTCCAGAATGTAGTCTCTTTAGTGACTCTCTATTTAAACAGCCCTCCTCCTGGAATTTTGCAATTCTGTTGGATGTTGACTTCTGTATCCTTAAGCTCATGATGCAGAACAAACCACCTCAAAGTCAGCAGCTGAAAATGATCACCTGTCTTTCACTTCGTGTGAAAGATAGGATGGTCCTCTGGTTTTGACCACTATGCCTAATCTTCTTGGGGCTCTCTGATCAGCTGGATTCTGGAGGGCCCAAGATGGCCTCACCAGGGTGTCTGACGGCTGGCAGGCTGATGGTGCACCATCCTGGTTCTTCCATGTGGCCTTGCAGCCTCCTTCAGGCTGGCTCAGGCTTGTTTACATGGTGGTCACAGCCCTTTAACCATAGCAAGAGAGCAAACCTCAGTGCACAAGTGATTTTTTCCAGCCCCAGCTGGTGTCACATTGACAAAATGCCATTGTCCGGAATGAATCTCATAGTAAATGAAATAACCGAATGATGATGACGAATAAATGAAACATAATAATTTCTAAAGAAAAATACAACTTATAAAAATTGACTTCATAGAGATATAGAGTCTAAACAAACTAATTACAATAGAATAAAGAAATTAGAGTTCTCCCTTCCAAACTGGTCTGCATAGCATATAGGGTCTGTCTTTGTTGCTGTTCAGTCGCTAAGTCATGTGCGACTCTGTGACCCTATAGACTGTAGCCCACTAGATTTCTCTGTCGATGAGATATTCCAGGCGGGAACACTAGAGTGGGTTACCATTTCCTTTTCCAGGGAGGGTCTATCAACTCAACTGTTAAGAATAAGATAGCTTCAGTTCTACTCAAACTACAGTCGAATTGGGAAATTTCCAGATTCTTTCTGTGCAGTGGGTATAACATTGCTCCCTATGCTTGACAATGATTGCAACACAAAGGAAATTACAGGCAATTTCACCTATTAGTATTGATGTAAAAAAATTTAAATAAATTATTAACAAATACATCTAATAGTAATTAAAATTAAGAAACTATGACCAAATACTTTTTATTTCAGAAATACAAGGATAGATCAATATTAGGCAATCCATTGGTATAATCCATCATTTTAATTGAGTTTTGGAGAAAAATAATACGATTATCTCTACAGACACAGAAAATACATTTGGTAAAATTCACCCACTCATGTGAGAAAGACTACATGAAGTAGGAATCAATGAATACATCCTTAAAGATTCTTATATCCATTCTGTGTGTGTGTGTGAGTTCCAAAGCCTTCATCTTACTTAATGGAGAAACTCTAAGGGCTTTCTTATTAAATATGGGGGAAAATTCTTCTTATATTTAACATTATGTTAGAAGAATTACTCAGTACAATTAGATAAAAATAGAGCAATTACAGGCATAAGGATTGGAAAGAAAAAGGTGAAACTGTCTGCACTTGTAGATGATGTGATTATATATTTAGAACACTTCAAGGAGTAAAAGGAAAGTTAATTTAAATAATAAATTTATTTAAAATTTTTATAATGTATCAGGTTACCAAAAGCTTCTTATATTCTTATATTCAGACACAAACCTGTTATAGAATGTGACATCTGTGTCTATGACAACAAAACATAAAAAATATTGTAATGCTAACTTTAAAAGTAATTTCAAAATCGTCTATGAAGAAACTGTATAACACCTGGAATGACACAATTCAAATATTTATTTTCCTTGTTTTACCCATATATTTATAAAATATAAAGTAGTGTCAGAAAGCAAAATATATATCTATTTTTAACCTGTACACATTTGTATTTTTTAATCCACAATTTAAAAGTAAAAAGTATTCATTTTCCCAGACACAGTTCTAAACAGAAAGAATAAATGAACAAGCATGACTTGATTAAGTCAGAGCCCAATCATGGGATAAGTACAGGTTTGTTCAGAGAGAGAATTTGAAAGTGATTCAAGTAAAATGTTAGGTGACAAGCAGGAGACGGATGAGGCAAAGTGTGAGATGTTAATTGATGCCTTGAAGCTTAGCTTTGCAGCCACGGCAAGTGTTAGTGGGAAAACCTGAACAAGAGCAAGTTCAACTCAAAACCAGAGATGAAGACTTAATTCATATTAAAATAAAGAGACTTGGCTTTCCCACACCCTTTCCAGAAACGTCTGTGCTTGTGTGCTGCTGCTGGTAATCCAGTTTTTCTAAAGTTCTCCTAAAGCTCTGTGACATAATAAACAGAAGCCAGAGCTGGACCTTAGGGATTCAAAGTCTAGCTTCCCTGTCATATGGGAAACTACCCAACAGGCTTGGTTCCATCTGCTTTGACAACAGCTTAGGTTCATTATTTCTCATTAATGTTTCTTTATAGAGCATCTTCTCCTTTATTGCTCTGAATACGATTATTATCACTTTGTTAGTTCACTCACTGATCATGCAGCTAATTTTGGATTCTGTAGAATTAAATTTTTGTATGCTCAAATTGCATAGCAGTCCATGGGGTTGCAACGAGTCAGTCATGACTGAGCGACTGAACTGGCAAATTGCACAAATTGTAGGAGTGTTTAAAACACACACACACACATGCAAGCATATAAACACACACAAAGCTTGCTTCATAAGGTAGAACTGCTTCCATCCAGTACAGGATTTATTATAAGTAACATGACAGTGGGCTTCCCAGGTGGCTCAGTGGTAATGTGCCTTCCAATGTAGGAGACACAAGAGATGTGGATTCGAGCTGGGGTGGAAAGATCCCCAGGAGTAGGAAATGGCAACCCACTCCAGTATTTCTGCTTGGAAAATTCCATGGACAGAGGAGCAGGACAGGGTTAGGGTATCAAAGAGTCGAACATGACTGAGCAACTAAGCACGTATGCGATATGATGGTAAATGAGATTTTTTACTTTAATGTAATCCTATGCTTATAAATTTGCTGTGTTCCAAACGATTGTCAGGTTTTTTTTTTTTTTTTTTTTTTTTTTTTTAACTTTTGAAAACACAGTGCCACAGTGGATAGGTTCCTCAATTGCAGCCAGAAGGTCATTTATTGGATGCTGGACCTGAAAGTTTTAGTTGCATCAGTTGTGTCTGACTCTTTGCAACTCCATGGACTGTAGCCCTCCAGGCTCCTCTGTCCATGGGATTCTCCAGCGAAGAATGCTGGAGTGGGTTGCTATTCCCTTCTCCAAGGGATCTTCCCAACCCAGGGATCGAACCTGAGTCTCCTGTACTACAGGCAGTTTCTTTACCATCTGAGCTACCAGGACCTGAAAACCAATAAAAACAATCTAGTGCTCTTTCCTTACTTATTAAAAAAGAGAATGAGGCCTATACCATATAATGAGATATCAGAGCCACACAACAATAAATGGTCCACGTGGGTCTGGATTCTGGGGTCCTGACCCCTAGTGTACAAGAGTTTTTCTGTGATCACTGTTTCACAGCATGTTCTCAACTCATGCATTGGTTACAGATTACTTTCAAATCCCAGCAAAACTGGGGTTTTATCAGGAGCCTGAATCTCTCTGGTAGCCTAGGCTACCCTGAGACTGGAGACTAGCCTTGAAATTCCTGTGTCTGAACGCAAGGAAAGTTGGCTCCTCTCTCCCTTTGGGTGACGCGGGTTGCCACGGGCCCTAGTCTCTGTGGTCACTAGAGAAACCTTGTGAGTGGAGGGTTCATGGCCTTTCGGTTGCTTTATCAGCCACATGTGGTCCTTATGGTGGTGGTGGCACAAGCCATTTTATAGTGAAAAACAGTGGAAAACACTTGGGATAAAATGGACAACAAACACATTAAAGATTCTTTTTGAAGGCTTGTGCTTGAACAAAGGTGGCTTCTTTGGAGCAAGAAGTGTTCATGTATTCAGATTGTGAAGGAGGCTATGGAGGAGATATGTGAGGGCTTGCAAGGAAGGATTTGAAAAGCCAGGCGCTGGTCCTTTTCCTGGGTGAGGAAGTCCAGCCGCGTGATCCTAAGCCCATCAGACTCCAGGGGGATTACGTTTGGCTTCATAAGGGCAAAGGGAGACAGTTGGTGGACATGTTCACACAGAATACATCTAAGTTTACAGCCCCATTTGGCAGATAAGATATGTGTTATCATCTCAGCTCTATGGGATAAGGATGTGGGGAGCTCCAAGGAATTTGAGCTAAAAGTATTAATCAAACAGTTGTTTGGCTGTGAGGACAAAGGTCTGGACACGACAAAGTGCTTTCCCTCCTGTGTATCCATGGGCAGCAGGCAAGAAAGGGGCAGATCCAGGACTGGAATCAACATTTCCTTACTCTGAACAACAGCTCTGAACTCTAGAGTATGTTATTTCAGCTGCAAGGCAAGTGCCAGGTGTGATAAATGCTGCTGACAGTGGAATCTTTCATCTTCCTGGGGCAGGTAAAAACCGACAATCCTGAACCTTACATCAGGGGCATGTGGTCTGGCTCAGATAAGACCAGGATGTTATACATAGGGATGTCTTCGTCCTCCACCTCTACCTCACCTCCTCCTCCCCCAACCCAGTGTCTGCTGGGATCTTCTGATGCCCACGTGGGAACTTGTGCAACTGGAAAGGGTGGAGGGTTTTAGCTGAGTGATAGAAGATGCAGGAGATATGATGGCAACTCTACCTCTTTAAATTCTGCAGGTTTTGCTTGAGGTACCAGGATGTTTGAAAATAATTTTCCTGAGAAATATGGAACGAGGCAAAGACAAGGAGTCAACAGAACTATCCAGAAGACACTTTGATGTGAAAGGACTGTCATTGAATGGAAAAGAGAATTTCCCTTAGTTTTGCCCTGGACCTGTGCCTCTAGCATGTTTTTTAGGGACACTCAGAGATGCTTTTTTGGGATGAACAGTGGCATTTTCGTTATGTGATGTGATGGTGACAAAGCTTTTCCAAGTGGCAAGTATGGTCAGAAGGAAGAGGACGATGGGGAAGATGATGCTAATTGGTTTGTGGCACTGGCAGGAACCTGTCTGGGCTCTCTAAGAAATAAGTGGAGACTCTTTCTGGAGGGAGAAGAAAGTCATGAGGTCTTGTTATTGTGGAGCTCAGATTCTTAGCACCAGTAGGCATTAGGATTACCTGCCTTTAATAACATATAGGAGTTCCCAGGTGGTGCTAGTGGTGGTAAACCTGCCTGCCAGTGCAGGATACACAAGAGACATGGGTTCAATCCCTGGGTCAGATCCCTGGAGGAGGGCATGGCAACCCACTCCAGTATTCTTGCCTGGATAACCCTATGGACAGAAGAGCCAGGCGGGCTATGGTCCATGGGGTTGCAAAGAGTTGGACACGACTGAACGACTAAGCATGCATGCACAATAACATGTAGACTGTCTTCTAGGGGGGGGGCGGGGTAGAGGGGAACAGCCAAATTGAGCCTGTTTTAATTTTTAGACTACTACCCCAACCCAGTCTCTGCAGGAATCTACTGACCTAAGGAAGAGATGCTCCTTTTAAGATAAAAATATTTCCTCTGCTATAAAATAAAATGCTTAGGATAGTTTTAGACAAGCATGCTCTTTCAAAGAAAAAAGAATAGAGGAAACGATTTAAGAGCACTTTCTGAATTGATCCCTGAGCTTGTGCTTGTAAACTGGATAAGGCTCCTGTGGACCAACTCCAGCTGGTTTTGAAAACCCAGAAGTATATTAGGAGCATCCTCTCTCAGGGCTTGAGAGATGAAGAGGATGGCAAGTTTCCTTTTGCACTTAGTGTGGGCCATTCAGTGTGGCTGGGGCATTGCACAGCATTTCAGAGTGTGGAAATGGAACATGCAGGCAGATTGATGAGTTCTCTCTGCCTTGGTGCGGATGAATGGCTGGCACATCTCCTAGCCACTGCAGGCATGCAGAGACCCTGCTGGAAAACCGGATGGCGAGGACGCTGCACTTTTCTATGACACAAACTGTTCCTTCCTTAACTTACATGTAGATGTCAAATATTTTTACAGTAAACACCTACAAAATAAATCTCATAAATTATTGTCAAGGCCATTGTTGTATCCACTCAAAAAGAGTCATTTATTTTCTCATACAGGAAGTATGACTTAAAATAGTTTTGCCTCCAGAAATGAAGGAATTTTTTCCAAATGGATCTGCCATTTTCTCCCCAATGACTTCACAATATTTTATCTCCCTGCCTAGCCTTTCCTTTGCTTACATGGGGACAAAAATATCCTTAAAATAGCTCCCTGCTTTCTACTGATGGAGATCTTCAAACTTGAATACATACACCCAGCCAAGAGACTTCAGAGTTAGGTTTGCCAGCTGATGTGATTGAACCCAAGCAACACTGTGGAAAAAATGAAGAGAAACTGTATTATCTCATGCATGCTCTATTATATCTTTTCAGTTCAATTTTAGAAAATATCTGATTTTTCTTATTTAAATTTCTTTTTTCAGGTGATAAAAGAATTTTATGAAGAGGTATAAATTTTCAGCTACAAAATAAGCGAGCCCCAAGTATGAAATAGGGAGTGTGGGGAAATCAGACGATAATTACATAATATCTTTGGATGGGGACAGATGGTAACTAAATTTACCCTTTTGAAATATATTGAAATATAGAAGCACTGTGTTGTGTACCAGGAACTAACATAGTGTTATAGGTCAATTATATTTCAAAAATGTTTGCAGAGCAAGGATTCAAGCACATTTGCAGGAACACAGTGTTTAAACTTTTCACAAGGCCACTCAGCTCTGTTTTATGGAGTGTATATGTGAGCCGCCACTGGAGGAGGCAGTTTGCACGGAGTATCTGATTTCACCTTCAGAATACACCAGCAAGTAAATATCCCTGTCTTCCTGTCATAAGTGAAAAAAAATAGATTTGGAGGGATGGAATTGTGAACTCAGGATCCTTTGACTTGTGCCTGTCTCGAGTGGGTTGTTGTCTTGCATCAGTGCCTTACTTTTCCTTTTAGATTCACCTCATCTCATTACTGATCTGCAATATAGTTTGCTTCCTTATGAAATGCAGGCACCCTGGCCTGTTTCTTATACCGGATATTGTTTTTGAGTCTCTAAGTCGTATCTGACTCTTTGCAACACCATGGACTGCAGTCCACCAGACTCCTCTGTTGATGGGATTTCCCAGGCATGAATACTTAGAGTGGGAAGCCATTCCCTTCTCCAGGAGATCTTCCCAACCCAGGGATCAGACCCTCCTCTCCTGCACTGAGGGTGAGTTCTTTACCACTGAGCCACATGGGAAGCCACTGCTTGTACCTAATATGATGGTTCTGATTAGCGCCAAGCAGAGCACTAGCTTAACGTGGTCCCAGTGATTTCTAATTGAGTGAATTGAGGGTAATGTATGTTAATATGCTTTGTGCACCATGAAGCAGGCTTGTGTATGCTGTTACTCTGCAAGTTAAGACAAAAGGGGAAAGGAGATGAAGTGAGGACTGTATGGACAGGGGTGGAGAAAAGAAAAAGAGTAGCTAGCGGTGCTTGCTGAGGGCTTTTTCTGGTGTGATAGGAGTTAACATTGTTATTGAAGAGTTGTAAAAAGACATTTTAAAAAGAGTCCAGTAAATATGACCACATCAGCAGGAAAAATAAAGCCCAAATCCATTAAGGGGAAATGGTCTGACTTTGGAAATCAATAAAGAGAAAAGGGACCAATCTTTTAACCATAGAGGCACATATTTATTTACTTTTTATTTAGTTCCTTTTTATTTTCCCATTATTGATTCTCAAAGACCAAAACACTAGTCTAGACTTCTTGACTTTTCCCACATTTGTCCCAAGACATTTCCTTAATCCCATGCTTGCTGACCCTCCACTCAGCTTGTATTCCTGTAGATGTTACTTAGTTATATTCAAGCCTTTGTACCTTTCCTTCCCCACCTCCAAGGACTTCCAGAAGGTTCTCCTATTCAACTCAATCTTTCTTTTGCCAGTTTGTTTGCAAATTGCAATAAAATATAAGGTCACTTCTAAAACGCAATTTCCCTTAATTTAGCTGTTGCCTCGTTGTTTCAAAAGTAGCTGTTTAAATTTCAGTGACTGATCTCTGAGCTGAACCGACCTCCATCAGCTCTCTTATGCAGCCGGCAGTGTAGATGATAAATCACAGCACTACATCCTGGCAGCCTTGAGACAAGGACAGGAAAGTGCTGAAAGTGAAAGTGGAGTCGTTCAGTCCTGTCCAACTCTTTTCAGTCCCATGGACTGTAGCCTACCAGGCTCCTCTGTCTANTAAATCACAGCACTACATCCTGGCAGCCTTGAGACAAGGACAGGAAAGTGCTGAAAGTGAAAGTGGAGTCGTTCAGTCCTGTCCAACTCTTTTCAGTCCCATGGACTGTAGCCTACCAGGCTCCTCCGTCTATGGGATTTTCCAGGCAAGACTACTGGAGTGGGCTGCCATTTCCTTCTCCAGAGGATCTTCCCAACCCAGGGACTGAACCCGGGTCCCCTGCACTGCAGACAGGGGCCTTACCATCAGAGCCACAAGGAAAGTGCTAGGTCTGGTTTATTGCAGGCTCCTCCTCCTGTGCTGTCCCTGAATTGCAGATGAGGGACGTGGAGGAAGCTACAAAAGTGATAGTGGCTGCAGAGCAGAGAAAGTCAAAGACTTAAGCCCCCACAGCTTAGTCCCTAGGTCTAGAACACCCACCAAGACTGCTGCAGGTGAAGTCTAACCACTCATTTACTTTGTTTCAAATCTGTGCATTTTAGGACTAGTCATCTTCCCCACAAACTCTCTCCCTTCTTTTACTGTAGCAAGAAATAATATAATATTTTGATATGCAAATGAAGATTTCTTTTCTTTTTTCTTTTGCCTTCTCCATAGGACGATGAAGTAAATTCTGTCAGAACCTCATAAAATGGCTGAGTTTTACCATTAACCATCAGGGAAATGCAAGCTACAATTCAATGCCACTAGGCACCAATCGCATGGTGGTTTTACAACCCATGGTGTATAAATTGACACAACCATTTTGAAAAATCGTTTGGCAGTATTTATAAAAAGATGAACATATCACATCTTGTGTGTGTGTGTGTGTGTTAGTTGCTTAGTTGTGTCTGACTCTTTGTGACCCCCATGAGCCTGCCATGCTCCTCTATCCCTGGAATTCTTCAGATAAGAACACTGGAGTGGGTAGCCATTCCTTTCTCCAGGGGATCTTCCTGACCCAGGGATCGAATCCAGGTCTTGTGCACTGCAGGCGGATTCTTTACCATCTGAGCCAGGGCAGCCCATACCACATCTTATGACATAGCACTTTCACTCCTAGATAATTCAGATACTTAGGTATATTTGTGAATCTAACACATGTATAGGAATTTCCATAGCAGCATCATTTGTAATAAACCCAGACTGAAACATCCTAAATGCCCATAGTAATAGGATGGCTAAATTAATTGTGCTATATTCTTACAGTGGACTAGAGCAAGGAGAATAAGTGAACATGTAAAACAAAATGATTCTCATATACATAGGGTTAGGCTTAAAGAACCAAAAGCATAGAAGTATACAGGACAAAACACCATTTTTTTTCATTGCAGGCTAAGCTTATCTTTGATGATAGAAGTAAGAATGGTGGTTATCCTTGCTGGGGAGGAGTGAATAGAAGCAGACTTGAGGGATTTACTAGGAGGCTAGTAATGTTTTCTTTCTTAATCTGGTGTTTGTTACAGGGTGAGTTCACTTTGTGAAAATTTATCAGACTCTTCACTTGGAATATGTGCACTTTTCTGTTCTATGATGCACTCAGGATAAAATCAAGAAATGGACTGGGTTTCAGAGATTCTTATGTATGAGAGAGCTTCTAGTGTTTTCCTAAAGGCTTTTTCCATGGCTTTTTGCCTACTCCACCTTAGAGGAATTCTGAGAAATATTAAATGCAGAAAGCACATTTTACTTTCAAAGGAAAAGAGATTGAGACCCCTGGCAGTAAGGGTTTCTGTGGAACAGAAAGGGTAGCGACAGGTGTGGACAGGAGTCTCTGGAAGCTCTGAATTTAAGGAAACGTTGACTTTTTGCTCCTCAAAGCCAACTTAAAGGATGAGAAAAGTTGACTCTGGCAGTGTGAGCTCAGCATGTAACAACTGCTACCACCTCCATCAAGAGCGTGCTGGCTGGATCCACTCCATCCTCCAAACAGGTGGGTGGCTGTGCATTACCCTATTCTTACCTGGATGGTTTGGCAGATACTGTCCATGCCAGTTTCTGCTGATCTTTCCAGACCAAGTATTTCAACAATGAACACACTTTGGGTAGCTTTATCATGAGAAAAGAGAAAAGTGAGAAAGCTGGCTTAAAACCCAACATTCAAAAAAACTAAGATCATTGCATCCAGACCCATCACTTCATGGCAAATAGAAGGGAAAAAAGTGGAAGAAGTGACAGGTTTTAATTTCTTGTGCTCCGAAATTACTGGAGATTGTGACTGCAGCCATGAAACTGACACTTGCTTCTTGCAAGGAAAGCTATGATAAACATAGATAGCAAATTAAAAAGCAGAGACATCACCTTGCCGACAATAATCTGCATAGTCAAAGCTATGGTTTTTCCAGTAGTCATGTACAGATATGAGAACTGGACCATAAAGAAGGCTGAGTGCCAAAGAATTGATACCTTTGAATTGTGGTGCTGGAGAAGACACTTGAGAATCCCTTGCATTGCAAGGAGATCAAGCCAGTCAATCCTAAATGAAATAAACCCTGAATATTAATTGGAAGGACTGATACTTAAGCTGAAGCTCCAATACTTTGGCCACCTGATATGAAAAACCAACTCACTGGAAAAGACTCTGATGATGGAAAAGATTGAGGGCAGGAAGAGAAGGGGATGGCAGAGGTTGAGATGGTTAGATAGCATCACCAAGTCAATACACATGAATCTGAGCAAACTCTAGTAGATAATGAAAGACCAGGAAGCTTGGCATGCTGCAGTTCATGGGGTCACAAAGAGTCAGACATGATTTAGTGAGTGAACAATGACAACAACAACCATGGTTCACTCATTAAGCGCATGTATATCATTTAGTCTTATTCTGATAACCTAAACCAAAATAATCCCACAATTGCAGTAGTACTTATCTCCCGTTCACATGACCTGTCTGCAAATACAAGTTGACTGTCATGGCTTAATCCTAATTTCTTCTCATTCTGGGATGAAATCCTCTAAGATTTGCTTTCTTACTTGCTTATATCACTTTAGGTCATATTTCCTTGGCCAAAGCACATCACATAACCACATTCATTTCTGGTACTGGTTTTGTATTTGTCTGCTTTATAATAAGCTGCAGTAACAAGTAACTCCCGAATCTTACTCACATTGCACAGGACTTGTCTTGAGTTGGAGGCCATGCCTCTTCTCTACATGTCTCCTCTGGGATACGAGTTGAGTGAGAAACTATGTTCATGGCAGAGAGAAGAGAGCAAGATAGCTAGGAGAAACTCCTGATGCTTCTTGCTGTTTTCTTGTTCAGTCATGTCCAACTCTTTGCAACCCATTGGATTGTAGCCTGCAAGGCTCCTCTGTCCATGTGATTTCCCAGGCAATAATACTGGACTGGGTTGCCATTTCCTCCTCAAGGGGATATTCCTGATTCAGGGATTGAATCTGCTTGACCAAAGTGTATATTTTGGACAACCCCAAGAGCAGTGGGAAAATGAAAGAAGCATTGCCAACTACATGACAAGAGGTGAAGATACAGTCCTCTCATAGACAATAGAGACAGTGAGTGAGTGGGATCAAAAATTAGTTGGAAATGATTTAACTTGAAAACAGCAGACTAACTATCCCTTGAACTGATTGATAAGAAGTTATTTTTCTCATATAAAAGGAAGTCTAGAGGCAAATGGTTGCTAGAGTTAGATTTTAGTGTTAGATTTCTCACCAATATCATAAGGACTCAAATTCTTTTTTTTTTAAATCTTTCTGTTAGACTATCCTTAATGTGTTAGTCATTCATATTTATACACATTGTTTTTAATGGGAATGAGACTGCAGAGTTCCAAGAATTACTCACATCTTGAAGACAGGAAGAAAGAAAATGTATGGAACAGTCACATGGATACCTTCTATCAAGAATCCAAGCACTTTTCAAGAAGTCCCTTCATTCATCCCAGCAAAGACATTGGCTTTCATCTTATTTTGTAGCACTTGGCTGCCATGAATTGTAAGGAAGGCTGGGAAGTACTTAATTTCCACAAACTCTAATGAAGACAGGCAAAGGAGAGTGGGGTTTGAATATCAGTTGACTTAGCCAATCAATGTCGCTTCCCCAGAAAATCATTGGAAAATCTGGATATTTGAATCTGCACATTTGTTTTTGTTCATAACTGGGTACAAAAAAAATTATATCTTTTATTGGCCTAGTTGGTTAGGTTTTCATCTGTTATGCACATAATTTCTTAATAATGCTATTAAATCTCTCAAACAATCTAGTCTCAGAGTTTATATAGATATACCTTGCTATTAAGTATATTGTTGTTTTCCTAGGTAACTCACATTTTCCCTAAGAGAGAAAAATGAATCACAGTGATGAAATCACATAGAAGAGTAGACTTTAGGAGGGAAAAAAACCTTTTATTTTCATTTGACTTGCCTATATTTCTAAACGCTTCATAATTCTTTTCCATTACTAAAACAGAAAATAATTGTGTTGCCAATGTGTTACATGGAAATTAGGACTTACTTCTAAGGGTAGAAACACATTCTTGTTTCCTGAGAGGAATGTGTTATTAACGTCTCTCTCTGTTAAAATTGTGAACTGTGAGGAGTCTGACTGATTTGTGATAGTGTAATATTTTAGAAGAGCCTCATGAATAGAAGATATTTTTGTAGCACAAGCTTAGTTTTTCTTTCCTGTGTGTGTGTGTGTG